>CAWUFW010015306.1:0-367669 GCA_963921515.1 Calotriton arnoldi | reverse complement strand
GCCCCTTAATAATCAGTTTGAATAATTATTTTAATAAATTATAAATTATTAAAAAATATTATAAATTTCAAATACATCTATACACATAAAACAATAACATAAATAAAAATTAAATAATTATGTATAACAAATTAAAATTTTTTAATTTACTTTTAATATTTTTAAAATTAATTATATACTATATTAACTAAAATAATACAAAAAATATTAAATAGCGTAGGGAATAAAACTACTATTACAACCCCCAAAAAAACAACAGTAAGAAAAATGTTGGATAGCGTAGGGGTAAAAATTACTATTCCCACTCCAGGGAGTGCAACAGTAGGGAAAGAGTTGGATAGCGTGAGGGTAAAAATTACTATTCCCACTCCAGAGAGTGCAACAGTAGGGAAAGTGTTGGATAGCGTAGGGGTAAAAATTACTATTCCCACTCCAGAGACTGCAACAGTAAGGAAAGTGTTGGATAGCGTAGGGGTAAAAATTACTATTCCCACTCCAGAGAGTGCAACAGTAGGGAAAGTGTTGGATAGCGTAGGGGTAAAAATTACTATTCCAACTCCAGAGAGTGCAACATTAGGGAAAGTGTTGGATAGCGTAGGGGTAGAAATTACTATTCCCACTCCAGGGAGTGCAACAGTAGGGAAAGCGTTGGATAGCGTGAGGGTAAAAATTACTATTCCCACTCCAGTGAGTGCAACAGCAGGGAAAGTGTTGGATAGCGTAGGGGTAAAAATTACTATTCCCACTCCAGAGAGTACAACAGTAGGGAAAGTGTTGGATAGCGTAGAAGTTACAAATAACATACTTATAAATAAATAATTTTTTTAAAATAATTAATGAATTATTAAATAACTCTAAACTATTTACCAATACCAATAAATAATTATTAAAAACATAATTACCAATAGAAAATTTATTAACAATAAATTAATAATAAATACCAATAAATAATAATTAATAAATATTAATTACTAAATAATAAATATTGAACAATAAAATATTTTTAATAACAAAAAACATATAAATTATTAAAACTTAATTACCAATTAACTAATATTGAACAATTAAATGCTTTTTTATACCAATAATAATAATAATTAAACATTAATTATCAATTAATAAATAATTCTTAATATATTAATTAAATGTATCAATAAATAATATTTAATAATATTTAATTACCAATTAATGATAAAACAACAATAAATTAATTTTAGAACCAAAAATTGTAATTTAAAAAAATTACCTATTAATAATTAATATCCAATAAATTAATTATCAATACCCAAAAATACATTTTATAATTACTTAATTAGATTTCAATTACTTCCAAAAGTATTCCCCTATAAACGCACAACACACTCCAATGATAAAATAATACACTTAACATAATGATCAATTAATCAATTAATAAAAATTTATAACTAATTAATAATAATTAATTACCAATTAATAATAATTGATTACCAATTATCAATTAATTAACTATAATATAATTATCAATACCAATTAATTAAAATAAATTATAAGTTAATTACATTTAAGTTACATGATGATCAATTAATAAACATTAATCACCAATTAATAAAAATTAATTACCAATTATTAATTAATTAACAATTATATAATTATCAATAACAATTAATTAAAATACATTTTAACTTGATTACATTTAAATTACATGATAATCAATTAATCAATTAATAAAAATTAATAACCAATTAATACAAATTAATTACCAATTATTAATTAATTAACAATAATATAATTATCAATACCAATTAATTAAAATAAATTATAACTTAATTACAATTAAATTACTTCCCACCCTATTCCCCTATAAACCCACAACCCGCTACAGAACTTAAACGCAAAAAATAATTAAAATTAATTTATAATTCCTAAAAATTAATAATTAATTTAGTATAATTAAATTACTTCCCACCCTATAAACCCACAACCCGCTACAGTACAAAAAAAAATAAATAAAAAAAAAATGTATTAACATATAAAAATTGTATACATATATTTTTAAACAAGTAGAACACTTAACAAAAACACATATAACACATACATACTAAAAACATAACAAAATACATAACAATAATACAAATATCGATATTAGTAACATCGATATTAGTAACATCGATATATTTGATTTCGATATTACTAACTTCGAAATTATTTACATCGATATTAAAAAATTCGATATTACTTACCTTAGGGTCGATATTCTGTCCATCGATATTCTTCACATCTATATTCTGTCCCTTCGATATTTTAACTTCGATATTATTGTATTTCGATATTTTATTTTCGATATTTTGACTGCTCACCCTGACAGTGGTCATTGCAGTACTTTTCTAAGTTAGTATTCCTTTTCTCAATATACGTTCAAGCCCACTTTCCAGAAATAAAACAAGAGCCTGTCTCTCACAGAAGAACTAGGCTCTGAACAGAAATTTAACAATGACTAAAGAGAAGGTTGAGTTATGCTTCGATGTTTTGGTCTCGGTTGTTGTGCATCTGTGAGACCATCTTCAGGACTGTATAAATTCATGAAGATAAAGCACCCCCTATTTGGTCAGCCAAAGAGTGACTGTGACTTGTAACGTGCATTGTCAAGGGATCAAGCAATAAAGAGGTACCAATGATTTTTGTGTGGTCCCAATATAAATTGTGTGGTTGGATTATTTGCTGGAGACTCTGCATGTATATACACCCCAGTGAGGAATCACTGTGCTTGTGCTGGCCAAAGTAGTTCTAGGGAGTCGCGGCAAAGCCGTCTGTCTTGCATTCATTGACTTCTAATACCCAAGCCCACAAGGGAATATTGGATTACCCTTTTTGTATGCAATAACTTTCTAAAAGTCGCATTTTCAGAATTGTGACTTAAAATCTGACTTTACCATTAAAGAGGATTTTAAATTACAATTCTTTAGAGATCACCGGGATGATCCCTATTACCACTCCTAATTGCGAGCGACTCGAAATCTGGTCTCCTTAATAGATATCAAAAACAAGAATATATAATACAATACCCAATCTGTAGTGTTTTTTCTTTTAGATATGTTTTACGCCATAATCTGGTCGAATGAGCTCAACGGGGGAAGGGACGCTTGTAGCCAAACGATCATCAAAGCTACTCCCTTTCAATTGAAAATAGCCTGCCCGCGGCTCTGACTGGGGCAGGCTACTTTCAATTGAAAGGGAGACAAGATTTCGAGTCGCTCGCAATTAGGAGTGGTAATAGGGACCATCTTGGTGGTCCGGACGAAAAGCCTTGGGGTAAAGGCTTAAAACATGTAGACCTTGAGATACATACACATTAACGTATGCCTCTCAATTTCCCTTTTTAACCATACTAGCAAGAGGTCAGATTAAAACTTTTTGTCCCTACTTAGCCAGGTACTTTTAACTTCAGATAAGACCCTCCCACTCTTATACTTACCATCTCTACATAGTATTGGACAAAAAAAGTGCTCCTGCATCTCTGTTTGGTTGCAGCACGCCCCGTTCTCCAGCGGGACGGGAAGAACTTGATGATGAAGCATGCCACCAAGGGAAATCTTGATGGGTGAGGGTTATTTTAAGAAAACTTTCTGTTTTCTAATGTAAGGGTGGAAAGATAATCCAATCTACACAGATGGACTCTTTTTGGTTTGTTATAAGTTTAAAACTGCACGTAGGCTGAAATAGCAGCTCTGAGACATGTTTTAAAGGGCTACTTAAGTGGGTGGCACAATACGAGCTGCTGGCCCACTAGTAGCATTTAATATTCAGACTCTGGGTACATGTTGTACTACTTTACTAGGGACCTTTAAGTAAATTAAATGTGGCAACTAGATGTAAGCCAATTCTACCATATTTGATGGAGAGAGCACAACGGCCATAGCAGTTAGCAGTAGTAAAGTGACAGAATCCTAGAAGCCAACAAAAAGGGTTCAGTAAAAATGAGGGGTGAAGGCAAAATGTTTGGTTCTTTCAAAATCTTCCCACACTCCAGGCGTTCATAATTATGTAACAAATGTTTTGCTCCCCAATACTGTATCCCTCTTACCCAAAATTGTGAAGCGCTCTGATACCCGTAAGGGTCAAGTTCGCGCTATGCAAAACCTTATAAATAAATATAAACAAAATGCCTCATAGGTCGAAGATGCCTCTTGTCACCTCGGGGTAAATTTGACACTTATGATCAGAAAACCTATATTTGCTTAGCTTATCTGCTCTGGCAATCAGAGACCTTGCCAGATGGTTAGCTACCAGAAAGATGTTGTGCTGGAACAGTCACTTCCTTAGGAATAGGGCCTCTGATCCAGGACCTCACTCCACCGTGTTTGTTGCAGAACTACACGGCGGTCATGTTGTCTATGAGGACCTGCACTAGCATCCCCTTGATGCATGGCAGGAAGGCCCTAAGGGCCACTTCGATTGCCTAAGCCTCCAAAATGTTGATGGCTTTTCGCTAGAGACCAGAGGTCTCTGATCCCCACCACACCCAGATGGCCTACCACCCCACCAGTGACACATTTGTAGCAATCGTGAAGTCTAGTTGTGGAAGGGAGAGTGGCCTGCCACAGATCAGATTGGCATTTGTCTGCCTCCACAGAAGATCCTGCGCCATCTCCTGTGAGATCTGAATGGAGTTGGAGAAGCAGCTCTTATGTTGGGCCCACTGTAACCTGAGGTTCCATGCAGGGTCAGTATGTGCCATCTAGCATTCAACACAATGACGATGCACACTGCAAGGTGTCCAAGAAGCCTCAGAGCCATCTACACCAAGACGAGTGATTGAGCTTGAAACATTAGGATCATTTCCTGAATGTCCCAGACTCACGGCAGTTTCGGAAAGTGTTGAATGCGAATGTATCCCAGCGAGCCCCAATTAAGAGATTCCTCTGTGTGGGGCACAAGTGGACTTCTGCTCCCTGATGGAAACCCCAAAGCTGTCAGGAGCTTGGCCTTTGTCCAGAGGTGATTTACAACTGCCTGAAGTGACTCTTATGTAAGCAGCATGCCAATAAGGCACTAGCACACAAGTATCCCAGACTTTCGCAGGTGGGCAGTGACTATTGGTATAACTTTCATGAACAGATCGGGCCAAGGTAAGGTTGAAGAGAAGTACGGCAGATTGGAAGTGTTCCGAAACCACCATGAACACAGATAACATCTGTGGGAAAGCAGGGCCGGTCTATGAAAATATACCTCCTGCAAGTCCAGGGACACCATGCAGCCTCCTAGATCCAGGGCAGAAAGAATTGTTACAGGATGAGCATCTTGAATTTGTCTTTACGCAGAAAGGCATTCAGTGGGTGGAAGTCTAGTATGAGCCTGAGCCTCTGTCCTTCTCAAGTATGAGAAAGTACTGCGACTAGCACTCCTTTCCTCTCTCTGAAGCTGACACCTGCCTAATTGTATCCTTGGCCAGCAGAAGATCGACTTACTTTCTTCATATTCATTCTTAATTAAGCTTTCAAATACTCTCAATATTCGTTCACAGTCACAGTGATTAACACAAGAGTAAAACACATCCACCCATCATACTGAAATTAGAATGTAATGCAATGAACACCAAGGTGACAAACATTCCCCCAATCCCTCTCAGTGCTAGCACACCAGCAGTGAACAAGAAGACCAGCATCCTGCCACAGTACTTTCACAGTCCCCTCCCATCCCCACATGCAGAAGGGTACACGGAAACCCACACCCTAAATATGGGAAAAAGGAGGCTCACCACCCCCACCTATCCTGCCCATTAGGCCAGGAAGCTCCCCCAGATTTCTGCAAATCTGGCATGTGGTCATTAAGGGCCAAATTTATCATTATTTAACACAGCACAACGCAGAATGACAACTTGCTGCGCTGCGTCAAATGGAGAGGGCAGGAATGCACCTTATAGGAATGCGCCATGTTTACTAACATATGGCACATTTCTGCTCTCTCTCTGCGCTGGCACATTCAGTGCAGCCCAGCACAAACACAGGACCCCTTGCGCCATGTTGCAAGGGTGCCTGCGTTGCAGGCATTTTCCTCTTTGTAAGTGTGCTGCAGAGTGCAGCACACAGAGAAAGAGGAAAAATAAAAATAGTTCTTCTTGTTGTGCCTCTATCGGGGAGGCGTAGCATTTTAAAGCATTCCCAGGTTTAACTCTCTTGGTAACTCTGGGAATGCACCAAAATACATGGGTGGATGTGTGGGAACACCCACTCTCCACCCATGTAATGCCTTCCCGCTGCAGAGTAACACAAGGCAGCGACTTCAAGGTGGCGTTGTGTGGCTTGATAAATCTGACATAAGCATTTTGCTGCCCTTGCATCCCCTGGTGCGATGCAAGGGCAACACAATCCTACGATAAATCTGGCCCTAAGTTTATAAATCAGCCATTGAAATGTTGCAGTTTTGTACATATCCTTGAGCCATTGATGGGATTTGGTACCTTGAGAGAGTGCCTGAATCTCAGAATATCCACTTTCCCTCTTGGTAGAGCCATGGATAACCAGCACTGCACATGCAACATCAATTCGAGAAGGGTAGCGAAGTCATGTATAAAAGCAATCCTAGCTGTGAGGGCAAGCGTCACATCTAGCGTATCCCATAACCGTTTTCAGTAACCCTTTATCACTGTACAGTCCCAAAGAAGATGCACAATATCACCCCTTCCCTTCCACATCTCTCACACCTAGAGTGCTCACGCAGTTTGGCCACTGGTGTCCAGTGCCAGAGGTGGATGCACCTTAAAATAACAAAATTTCACTCTCGCCTGCCACGGTCCCTGGTCATGGTCCTCCAACAGTTGCTTCCATTTCCCGTCATCAAAAGTCCCACCACTGCCTCAACCCATTAGATGTGGTTTGGGAGAAAGTACGCTCTATCACAATGGAGTATAACCCAGAGATGGTACACCCATGTCCTTACAGATACCGATGTATATCCTGACTGAGGTGGACATCCTCATATATGGTTTCTTTGCAAGGCGCTTACATAGCATCCCCCCTAGTTGCATATTTGTGCATTTGAGAGGTGATACTCAGACTGCAGGTCTGAAATGGTTTTCAGATTCCTGTCCCTGATCAAGTCAAACATGTGGTATATACCACTATGCTTCTATATAGTCCAGCTCACCTCTTCCTGGACCTACCTTGACTTCTGTACTATGCCATATAGGCCTCTTCGCATGCAAATATGGTGATGCAACTGTCTGAGCATGTGCCTTTTGTCACGCTTCCTGGGAGGAACGTAAAATGGATTGACTCCCACAGCTCTCTTAATGGGTTTGGAGGAGTATACCACCAAATCATCCTCTGTGCCTAAAAGATGCTCCTCTAGCGGGAGCCACAAGGGTGTCTCCCGGGAGGTCTTTATCATGTAAATTGAGGGAGCGAGCTGATGAGCTATCCATATGAGGCGACAAGCCCCCATTCCTGTAGTAGCGTAAAGCCTGAGAACCCTTAATCGAAGCCTACCTGCCATAAAAGTGTCTTAGAAACTGTTAGAGGCAGCATCTCGAAAACACAATTAAATCTAGGTGCAAAGTTCATTTTCACCACCTGTGCTCTGCCCCATAGAGAGAGTTGTAGATGCTCCCATCTCTTAAAATCTGGCATTGCCTTCTCTGTCAGTGGGGATATATTGTCATGTACCATATACACCAGGGCTCTGTTGACATACATTCCCAGGTACTTCAAGGGTCAAGGTTTCCATTGAAATGATAAGCCCCTCAGTGAGGCTGGTGTTGTGAAGATGCGTTTCAGGGTAGGCTTCACATTTGGACCGATTGATGCGATAACACAAGAACCCTGAGAAAAGATCAATCAGTGCCACCAGTTTTGGTGTCCCAGTCCAGGGTTGCAATAGTGCTAAGAGAACATCGTCGGCATAGAAAAAAGCCTTGTGTTCTCCCGCTGCCAGCCTTACGTCAATGATCTCCTCCGCCTGGCAAAGCGTTATGACCAGTGGTTCTAGCACAAGAAGAAATAGTATTGATGACAGAGGGCAACCCTGCCACATCCTGCGTCCTTTTGAGAACTGAGGATAGGTGAAGCCCTCAGAACTGGCCACCGCTTCCGGGTCCCAATAAATGCTCTGTACCCACTTCAGAAAATTTGAGCCAAAACTCATTCTAACCATGGTACGAAGAAGGTATCCCCATTCCACTCTATCAAACGCCTTCTTGTCATCCAGTGGAAGGATTACCTTTTCATCCTCATCGACCTTGACTTACTAGAGAATGTTGGAAAGAAGCCTGGGATGATTTGTGGAAGTGCTACACGGGACAAAGCCCTTGCTTGAATGAACTAATGTCGTAAAACATTTCTGCAGTCGAGTTGCCAAGATTTTGGTGTCCACATTGATAAGAGAAATCGGATTGTAGTTGGCACATTCTAGGTGGTCTCTATCTGGTTTTAGAATGAGAACAACCCACACCTTATTGACATCAGGAGGGAGACTGCCAGTATCAAGTGTTTCTCGAAAGACTTTACATAAGAAAGAGGCGCAATCAGGGGTTTAGTGATTTTATACAATTCCACTCGGGCATCTGTTGGCCACTGCCGAAGCCCTCATCAGTTCATCCTGGAAACATGCCTTCCCTGCCCCCACAACATCAATGGGGACTGGGCCGAGCCTAGATTCTTGTCCATGAAACATTGACCCAGGGAGAGCAATCATAGTTGTGCCTCAGCCTGGGTCCTTGTAAACAGATGTGCTACTACACCACGGACCTGGAGGGCGTGGGACCATACAGAAATCGAGTGGGAGAACCACCATATCATCGTCTGAGACTCCCCCTGGTATATTTCGCTCCTCCCTTACATGTCTCAATGGGGCTGCTGATGCAAGTAAGTCTTCTATACGGGTATGGGTCCCATGGGCACAAGATGTAAAGGTGTAATCGCTCTCTCTCGGATGCAGTAACCTCCAGGATCTACAAAAGCAAATTCCGATATTAGGTCACGGATTTAACACCGATCCCTACCATGAATGGTGTCGGGCTTTCCAGATATGTCAATTGGATCAATTACAAAATTCATGTCACCACCCCCCTCTCCCTCCATCCCCCCACCCCACCCCCAAAAACACCTTGGACTACCCAAAGGACGAAAACAGTCTAGCAAGTCTGGTAAAGAGTAAACAGTGAGGTATATGTTTTGAAAGTATCTATCTTCTTCATCAAACGAGGTGTGATGTAACGTGGTAAGTTCTAATGAAAGAGTATTGCCACGTCTCTGGTCCGGCGACTAAAGGGGGCGGTCTGTGAGGAAGCCTGGTGCGTAGTTGGACAGGCGTAGAGCACCTGCCCCACCCATTGCCTGTGTAATCTGTCATGCTCCTACCCTGTCCGATGAGTTTCCTGGATCAATGCAATGTGGTGTTTGAGATGTCCAAGGAAGGATAGCACTTTTTTGCACTTCACATAGCGCGAAAGACCATTAACAATAAGGGATCTCAGCATCTCTGTCTAATCCCCAGTAGGCTACCCCACCACTCTCAACACTAGAGGAGCCAGAAAGAACGGGGAAAATGAAGCGCAGTAGCGTGTTACCCAGTAGATGTCGATGGGATCTAGTAAACATACTCATCAACAGGGGAATGTCAAAGATATAATTGGAGGGACGGCTTCTAAGATATAGAGCTGACAGCAGTGAGGGGTATTATGGAGCAGAAACACTGTCAAGTGCTGAGGGCCATATCCACAGTTCCCACTGTGAAAATCAGAAGTCAGGGAGTGGAAATAAAACATTCACCACTCAACCAACTGTAGCTGTAGGGACTGTAACAACAGCCAAACCAGAGATTGCCTGACCTCAATCCACCCTTTTCTAGGACAACAAAACTTTCAAGAAACAGCGCCCCAAATAGAAATTCCATAACACTAATGGGGATATAGCACAGTGACTCCCCCTCAAAAAAGTCAGCCCCCTCCCTCTCTAAATGTCAGACAAAAGAAAAGTGATGGGAACACTCTGTGAATCCCAACTTCCTTCCACCTTGGGCACCCCCAGCAAACAATAAAATGACTGAGGCAAATCATGAATGCTACTGGGCCCCTGAGCATCCAGTAGAGCCACTGCACAGCACATTAATAAAGTTGGACTCAAAACCAAAGTAAACCTTGCATTCCACCCCATACATGTCTGCCTCTGTAGAACTGTCTATCAGCACTCCTTCCCCACAGCCATGGGCCATTAGTACTTCTATGCAGGCTCATATCAGCAGAAAGTCATGCACACCAGGATGGCAGTCCATCAGAACTGTACCCAGTCACCCCAATGAAATGTAGTTCCAGGATAGCTGAGAGCCACACTTTATGGTTTGAAGATAGATCGGGACATATCTCTAGCATTTTGTTCCTCCCGGGTGCCCCGTTTTGGGAGTCATTCCCCATCAGTGCGTCACCTTCTCCAGGCTCCGGCGTTCCTCAGAGGCCTCCGTGTCCAGTACAGCCGCTGCATCACCAGTTCAAGCCAGAGGGGCCTCCGGGAGGCAGTATCCATTTGAGTTGCGTCTTTCCCGTCCAGTTCATCTAGCCATCGTTCTAGGTCATCTGGTTCTTCATAGCCCCCTGTGCTGCCTTCCATAGTAATCAACATTCTTGCCAGTTCCATCAAACCATATTTTATCTCTGTTTTCCGCATTCAGGCTCAATGAAAAGAATCACTTCCTCTTTAAATTTGTTTCAAATTAAAAGTCTGGTAAAAGGAGAATTTGATGATTATCATAAGTATATGGCCCATGGTGTTTCACCATGGCCAGGAGCTGCAGGGCTTGCTGGTGTTGTAAGCAGAAGGCAAGAGCCTTGATTGTCAGGGTGGTCAGAGTGAAGGTACCTTATGAGCCCTCTGGAACTCCAGGGGAGTGTCATAGTTAATGTTCAAATGATTCGTAAGCCACTTGCCTGAGAAGTCCATAACATTAACATTTTCCACGTTCTCCGGCACCCCAGGAATATGCACATTATTGCACCAGCTCCTTTCTTCTAGGTCTATAGCTTTCCTGTGAAGTTCACATATCTCTGGGCCTCAATCAGGTTGAGTGCCCCATCTGGCCTCCACATCCGACACCCTCTGTTCTAGAGAACTCATTTTAGAGTGGAAATCGTTCAAATCTCCTCAAGGGATTTACCGCAGTCTAAGTGGTTGGGATCACATCATTGACTCACCAATGGAGAGTTTGATGTTAGCCCGTTCATTCAGCAAAGTGGGTAGAGCGGTATTAGACACTTCCTTCCATAGCTTCTTCACCACAGCATCCCTCAAAGCTTTTGAATTCTCCTTCCCGGGTGGCGTTGCTGAAAATGTAAGTTACCTGGTGTGTTTGGATTTCGAGCCCTGCAACATGAGGGACTCCCAGGAGCTTCACATGCCACCATAGACTCTCCAAGCCCTAACGTCCTCACCCTGAGAGGGACTCCCTGGGGCCAAAGTTCACAAGGTGGTATCAATTCCCAACCACTCACTCTGCCACTCTAAGCAAGCTGGTGGTCGTTATCCAGGCCTTATATCTCAGGGACGTGGCAACTCTGAAAATGGACCCAAGAATAATATACAAGCAGTGTACAGTCTTACATAATAAATTATGACGCAGCCTGATCTAAGATGGCTGCCAATGACAATCCGGGGGTGGGACAGTGAGTGTAATGATATGCTGTGGTGAATCCCATAGGTAGATGCCTCAAGCAGGGGATGAAGAGGCCTCTCTAGTCCTGTTGGATAGATCCACCCAGGGACGGCTGCCAGAGGAGAGGAGGACAACTTATCACCGCACAGAGGAGAGAATGCTGATTGTAAAAGCTGGCGGTGAGCCCAATCCAAGATGCCCGCCCTCCCCAGTGATAGAGCGTTCTCGTTTACTCACGGTGCATCACAGTTGTGGTCGAGTAGGGATTGGGATCTCACGTTCCATCTCTTCTTCCTGGACCAAGAGTCTCGGGCCTCCTGAGGCAGAGTGTTATGCTTGTGTCTAAGGCATACCACCCATTGTGCTTTACATGGTGTTCCCTGGGCAATTTACAAGTCTCCCAGTGCCCTCAAGCAGTGCTTTAAATGGAAAAAAATAAGTGCAGGTACTCACCAAGTTAGGCTATGGGCTAGGGGGCGTGTGAGGGTGTGTGGCTTGGGGGTGGAGCTAGAGGCAAACATTTAATGGGATCCAGATGTTCTTGGTGTGCATAATAGAGACATTTCTGTTATCTTTAGAGTATTCTTGTTGCTCTTGCATGTACAAAAGGATGCATTTACTATTTAACATATGTGCAGATTGCCTCTGCACAAACGTGCTAATTCAGTCTCTCTCTCCTCACCTGTAAACACAGCATTTTCTTTTGTCAATATTTCATCAGCTGCCTACCTCCTTTGCACACTTACCTTTATAATCATAATTAAAATTGGCAAATATGGAACTATTGCTCTGTGCACTCTGCTGAGAGGCCAAGGATTGGATGTGCACATTTGTGTCCCACTGGCAGGCACAATCAGAAGCTCAAACTGCCTTCTTCCTAATGTCCAAAGCTACTAAATCTTACCCCACCATGAACACTAATGCACACCCTCAACCCACCCAGATCACAAAACCTCATTTGTAAGACTGGATATATTACACCACCTACTGATGCAGACGGACCCGGGGACAGGAAGTAATTAGAGGCAACTCAGACATCTCAAAAGACCTAAAAACGGAAGTTGTGGAAATGGGTGGGGACAGTCCCATAGGCAATTCACATAAATAGGGCGTTGACAACTTAATAAACAATGTTTCACAAAATGTTTATTTTACAGAGGGAGTATTTGTCAAAGACAGAGAGCTCCCCTGGCTACTTTTTATTATAAGGCCCAGAGGTACATGAATGCACACCATACAGGAGACGCAGCAGATAGTACTACGTTGTGGGGGTAATGGGGTATTGGGAGTGAGCACTTTATCATATGTGCCCCTTCTTGGCATCCTTCAGACACCTTAGGTCTGCTGTTCTGAAGAGAGTGGTGCCAAAAACATCCAAAGTATCCCAACCTCCCGCTGCACCACATGGCACATTCCTGCACAAGAATCCGTTGCCAATCAGTTCTCAAGTCAGAGTCCACAAGTATATTTTCATGCCCAGTAATAACAAATGATTCACTATTTTTAAGCAATCTGGGGGCATATTCTCAAGGATCTATCGCCAAGTTAACTGCACATTATCGCAGCCAAAGTCGCAATAAAATCATCTCCCCATTCACAACCTGGTGCAAACAGCCGATATCACCAGTTTACCTGCGATAGCAGCCGCAAAAAACATCGCCACAGATGAGCCCGGCAACTATCGCTAATGAGATGCAGAGTAGGCGTTCCCGAGCAATAATCCGCGACAACACCACAACGCAACATTCTCAACGACCAGCCAGATCGGCGATAAGAACACAAAACAGTCGATACGGCGCGTTAGCAGCAGGAAATTAACACCTGCTCTGACCTGGTGCAAAGTCGGACGACAACCTGCACCAGAAAAGGGAGCCCAGCCCACAGCCACACCTGAAGAACAACAGATGCCATGGAGCTACTCATCATGCAGCTCTGAGCCCCAACAGGGCCACAACACCCACGTCCACCACCCTCCCCTCCCCTGGAGCTCCCCCGCCCTCCCCGGACCACCTCGGAGGCAGCGCAGACAAAGACAGTGGACCTTCAGGAAACGCACCAGCCTCACAGACATGACACCAGAGAATGTCATTGCCCACTACAGACTCAAAAGGTCAACCATCCTCCGCCTCCTGACCATCATTGCCCACAGGCTGTCGGTACCAACACAGCGGACAACCAACATCCCACCTCAGACAAAGCTGCTGGCTGTGCTGCACCTGTTGGCTTCTGGGACATTCCAACCAACAACCGCCAGAGTCGGAGGAGTCTCACAGCCAGCCCTATCCAAGTTCCTCAAACCTGTCCTGGATGCCATCATCAGCTTGGTACCCCAGTACCTATACTTCCCCCACACTGCGCAGTAACAGCTGGAGACCAAGCAAGGCTTCTACGCCATAGCAGGCTTCCCGCACGTGTTGGGGGCAATTGACTGCACACATGTCCTACTTGTGCCCCCTGCCGACACTGCACACAATTACCGCAACAGAAAGCACACGCATTCCATCAATGTGCAGGCAATAGTGGACCACCGGGGACTCTTCACCAATGTCGTCGCAAACTACCCAGGCAGTGTGCATGATTCATACATCTTCCGACAGTCCATCATCAACTGGCGCTTCCAGGATGCCACCTACGGAAATGCAGTGCTCGTTGGTAAGTACCAAATGAACACACCACACACCTCAACTCCACAATCATGCAACTCACAACTCTGGGAATGCACACGTTACAAACGCACATACAACATGCCCACCCACCATACACGACAGCACAACGTACTGCAGAAACCTGGGCTAGCCAGGTACATGAGCCATCAACGGCATGGCACCTCAGCCACACAATAGCAGTATGTGGGGAGAGGTGGGACCAGGCATGTGCAAAGGTGGCAAGTGACCCATGAATGAGAATGCACACAATGCCAAGTGTGGCGTGGAAGTGCTGGACAGACTGCAGTATGCAGACCACAGACATATCCATGTCGACATATACTGCTGGTGGTGGTAGTGTTGTGGACAGTGGACGCAACCATGTCACCCCAGCCAGTGGGGAAGGTCCAGGAAATGTAGCTTGTGACGTCCCCCCCTGTAAGCGTGTGCGGAGTGGGCTGGCCCGGCGTACGCCAGGCCAGCGTAGGGGTGTGAATAAAAAGCACGTAGCTCTGGGCGTGGTTCTCTTCCGGAATGCCCAACGTGTCTGCCAGTGCGGCGCCTCCCACCCCGAGGCCGACGCCGTCGCCGTGAGCGGTGTGGCCTGCGATCCTGTGCGCCTGCCGCAGCCCGGCCCGCTGGTCCCCGAACCAGTCCCGTCCACCCCTGCGCATCCAGGCCTCACTGCTCACCTGCCGACACCGGCGTGTCTCCAAGAGGGCCCACCACGTGCCGGTGCTCGCTCCAAGCCAGAGGCCCTCGACCTTGACAGCCTCCTCAGACCATCACGGCCTCAGCGGGCAAGGCTCGCAGTACTCCTTTGTCGTGGACTTACTCCACCGGCATACACAGCGGACAAGTAGGTCACACATTTGGAACTGAGTCTTGATTACACTATGGCAGAGTACATATGTCAATGCAGAGTTTAAATCAGTATACTCCCTTCGATGTGGTGCCACCAACTCTGTGCATAGCATTCCGACCACACGTGTCTGTGGGCCCTTGCTGACCGCTGCCTCCGGCCTACACTGCGGTCGAGTAGGACACACAATTGGAACTGAGTCTTGATTTGTCCATTGCAGACTTCATATCATTGTACAGGCCTCATCGCAGACTGCATCCCCTTCTGGCCCTGGTGCCACTGACTCTGTGCCACGGGAGTCATGGACACTCTCTGGTTGAACTCTGGTGGCGTCTGAGTCTATGGCCTGGGGGTTGTCTTCTTCATCATGTAGCTGATACTGACATTGTGGGAAAAAGGAGACTGTAGCATTCAACTCATCCATATTGCCTGTTTCTGCTTGCTTCTGCCCTCTGCATCATGCCCTGGATGGACACCTTCCACTGTCCCCCGTAACACTCCGCGACATTCTCCTTGGACATCAACGAGGACCCGCTCAGCTCTCGTGGCCCTACCTCAGTGCATCGCAAGTCACCGTCCTGTGGCGGTGTGCCTGTGCCGGCCGCTGTGCATCCGGGGCCACCAACTCTGTGCAGCTCAAGTCATGGACCCTTGCTGTTTGTACTTTGAACTTCTGATTGTCTGATCACTGTTGTAGTTGTTGCCAGCACCAACCAACCCCTGAGGGGTGGCTTACCCTACCCAACACCCATCCGGCACAGGCGTCACTGGACGTGTGACCCTGGCAAGAAGAGGTGCCGGGCGCACGTGCCCGTAGCCAGTTCCATGGATAATCTCAGTGTGTCCGTGTGGTCATTATGTATGCATGAGGGCCCCGGGCCATACCACATTACATTGTGCTGTGTACAGCGGGCGCAACCTTGTCACCTCAGGCAGTGGGGTAGACATGGGACATGTAGCCGTGTCGGACCCCCCTGTGAGCGTGAGGGAGTGGACCTGCGTACGGCAGTACGGCGTAGGGGTGTGGTCATTCAACACGTGGCTCTGGGCGTGGTTAAGTTTAGGCCTTGCCAAAGAAGTAACTAATGCGTGTCTCAGGTGTAGTGTCGGCGCCACCCGTCACGCAATATGCAATGTTGCCATGTAGCATGCACCCGGAGTACGGGCTCGGCCGAGGGGTAAATGAGGGTGCGCAGGCCCGCTCGGGGTCAGGGATCAGACATGCCAACTGTTGTGTGTGTTGCTATTTCTGCAGCATAAGCCAAAGGTCTACCCTCGACCGCATGGCGGGTTCAGCCAGGCATGAACTCTACATCTGTGTCCGCCCTGTCCTTACCATAGGCCTACACACGTGTCCGTCCACCTTCAGCGCACAACATCACTGTGTCGTTGTCAGGCTTGTGGACATGCGCAGACAGGCATGACAATAGTGTGCCGTAGGGGTGCAAGTGATGCAACCGCGCTGCGCACACTAGTGAATATGCTCGGGGGAGGGAGGAGCGGCATTGAGGCTACGTAATACACATTGATGCCGCTCATTTGCAACAAGCAGTACATGTTATGCAGGAATCACAAAGTCACACATCACACACCAATGAACCAGTGAGCCTGCCAATACATCATACAGAACCAACTATTGACTCATGTCTCTCTGTTCTGTCACAGGTGACCAAGGATATGCACTCTGCGCTTGGATGATGACACCCCTCCGAGCCCCGAACACACAGGCCCAGAGGCAGTACAATGCGGCCCACAGACGCACCAGGGGCGTGTTGAAGTCACGTTTCAGGTGCCTGGACGTCACAGGTGGAAGGCTCCTGTACAACCCAGACATCATGTGCAAGATGATTGTTGCATGTTGTGTGTTGCACAACATATGTGTACGCAGCAAGGCACCATGGATACAAGTGCCAGATGCACCGGACGATGATGGAGATGAGGCAGGTGGACCACACCCCACTGCAGCCGCAGCAGGAATAGCCCATAGGAACACCATCATTGATAATTTCTTCACATGCGCACGTCACATTGTGGCAGTCCTTGGCAGTAATGGGACAGTACGAAATGAGCACAGGCACAGCATGTGCAAATAAATGCATTCAAAGAACACATTCCCTGAGTGCATGTCTCTCATCTGTACAGGCACATCACTCAGACAAGTGTGAGTGCGACATGTATTGCTGACAATTTTATGATTTGTTCATGTATGGTGGGTGTGTCACCTCTGTGCAGAGAGGCTGTTTAGGGTGTCACGTGTTCGAACTGCCAGTTCTGTGTGTCGCAGTTAGTAGGAAATCCCACTCTTCAGCGTTTCACATGTGTCCAAATTCATTCCATTTTGGCTGCCATTTGTGTCCTGCAGAAGACAACAGGGCTCCTTTTGGGGTCAGATATGTACCACCATGATGCAGGGATGCCCCCTGTGACTCAAGTCCCACAACATGGGCAACATGTACGTAAGCGGGAGTCACTGCCCCTACATTCGTCCACGCTTTCATAATTGATTGATCATGGTCATGACACGTCTGTGTGCAGGAGGGGTTGCTTGTCCCTCTGCAATGTGAGGGGGAGATGCGGTTTCACTGTGAGTTACATGCATGTTTCAGCATTTGCGCAGTTTACATGCAGACTGCATGTCAATGTACATTGTGACTGTGAGGAGATGCCTATTTGATGCGGGACAATGGTCATTTGTTCTACGTCACGGATGTGGGGTTGTGCTCGTACATTGTCATCTCACCGTTTTTTTACTCTGCTTTTATTGTGCATTTTCCCGCATGACGCGTGGGAATTGCAGGCCTCTCGCTGGTTATCACTGATTTTTGTATCGCGATTGGATTCATCGCTACTATTTTCGCGTTCGTGTTTTTTCTGCGTCGAGTTAGTTTTAACACGTTCATTTGATGCGTTGTCCTATCGCATGGGGCCGCCGTGTTGTGAATTCCACGTTAACACGGAGTTGTTTTCCCGCGATAGACTGCGATGTGAAGAGTTGCGTTAAACTAATTTTGCGGTAGTTATCACACGTTCTAGAGAATATCCCCCCTGGAATCTTCTCAGAAAGAAAATAACACAAAATCAGACTCAAACGTGGGTCTACAGAGCGGGCCAACTTAAGACATGGGCAAACTGGAGCCAGGCCCAGAGCGGCTGACTTCAGATGGGTGTATTGAGCTTCTCTATAAAATTGATTTGTTTAACCATTCTTGGAGATGCCCAAGTCCTGTGCCACACATGGTGTCCACAAATACACAGAACATGCTCCCCACTGTCAGAATGCAGATATGAGATCAGAGTCCCCAGTACCTTTCACTTTTTCTCGCTGGTTTCGATCCAAAGGCAGCGCTCTTTACTATTCTTAATGTATGTTTAAGATTTACTCCCACCTGGATGAGATACCTTTACATCTCTTTTTTGAACCTGGCGGTCCAGCAAGTATTGCGGGTCCAGCAGATTCTAGCCATGCGCGTGCAATGCCATGTTAAGTAGATAACTGAGGGGTTACCCTAAACCTGAGCAGAGTCCACACTCCCTGAGCTTTTCACAGGATTCAGCAAGTCAGCTCTCTGTTTAACCCACAGCACCTGTTTTTGTGTTACTCCGTGGGCCTGTGACAAAGGAAGGACCTTTCCAATACGCTAAAACAAAAATCAGTTATTTTATACCGATTTCACTAAACTCTTTACATAAAACAGTATTACATAAAATTCTTAGCACTGATTTGAAATTGATATCTAGTCTATCGACCTGGGAAGGATTAACTGCTGAAACCTCTTCACCGGGATTCAAATGTGAGACCTGCACATCACACACTGATCTCGGTAGAAACTGCTAACTTTCCTAAGGTGAGCGTCCTATTGTACCAGGTAGAATAGGACCTGTCTCTTCATTTCACTATACCAGGAAGAGAAAAAAAAAAACTCACCAGATCTCACTGCACCAGGGAGAATCAGTGGCAGTCTCCTGATCTCACCAGGAGGATTGGAGCCATCCATCTAATTTCACGCCACAAGAAAGACAGGAGCCAGCCCCATGCGCCAGAGCCAAGGTTGCCACCTGGCCGTTTTTGCTGCATTTTTAGATGCAGGCCAGTAAAAATACTGGGAAAACCAGAGAAACCTGATATTTTTCCCTGCTTAGGCATAAAGCTAAACCTGCAACTAGATGAAGAAATCAGTTAAAATGTCTTTGAGGGCTGTGTAAAATGTTTCAGAATGATTAACAAAACAAACTGAGAGATAATTGTGATGTAATAAAACAGTCCTGACAATTTTACAACAATTGTTTTTCACCTCCAAGCTCTTGACTGTTCCAGAATACGAAGATATAAAGGCAAACATAGCCAGTATTTTCTGTCTGACAAAGGTGGCAGCTGTAGTTAGCTCCTGTTCCCTTCCTTACGTTTTTTACATTACCCCTTTTTCCCTTTATTCACCCGGGCTCGCTAACGAGCGGCGGCCACCTGCAGAGGACATAATGGCCTCCTCGACTGTATTATTCAGTATTCTTCCCTGGGTCCTGACTGGAAATTTCTGGTCCACTCTTTTCTAGGAACATGGGCGCTAACAGGTGCAGTTGCAGTCGTGGCTCGCATGACTCACGGGTGGGGGGATGGGTGAAGGGGTCGCGCGGGGTTCGCACGGGGTGGTTAAAAAATAATTTTTAAAAAACTTACCTTACCATGTTCTGTGCCGCCTCTGCTCCTGGCCGGGTCCCACGTTTTCCTGTTGCTTTTCTGCTCTCCTGCCTCCAGGAACAGGAAGCAGGCATCCCCCCTCCCCTAAGCCAATCACAATGCTGCAATGGCAGCGTTGTGATTGGTGCGGACGGCGCCCAGCCGGGCACCTGTAGGGAGGCCATTTTCTCTAAGTAGGCTGCATGCAGCCTACATAGAGAAAATGCAGAGTGTACATGACTGGTTTGGTCGGCCCCAGAGGACCTACCAAACAGTCAGGGCCCACAGCATTGGGCAAGCCACTCCTCCCCGACCCGGCCACCTGCCCACCCCCAACCAGGCATACCATTCTGCTTTCTCGCAGCGGCAGAAGCAGAAACATAAAATGATATTTAAAATACCATTTTATGTTTCTGCTTCTCGCACTGCGAGAAAGCAGTGGGGCGACGCTCCTCCGCCCTAATGGAGGAGCCGCCCCTGTGTAGTTGGCAAAGAAGAAAGGGAAGGTCATGGCGAACAGCTCCCTTCAGAGGGATTCCCTTTGTTTCTGCCACACTGCAGCGTCGAGGGTGACGCCACGGTCACATTTACAGCAGTGGCTGCTCAATGGAAAATGGTCATGATAGCTGCGGGTCCCTTTTTGCCCGAAACCGGACAGGCCCAACCAAGTACCGGTACTCTCCTCAGGCCTGGAGAAGTTCCGGTACTCACATGGAAAAAAATAAAAAGTGCCGGTACTCAGTACCTGTGAGTACCGGCCCATTTAAAGCACTGCCCTCAAGATGATCCTTAGACGTAGTGAGTAGTTGGCAAGGGGGTCTGAGGGCGAGCACTACTCTCAGATATTTTTTAAGTCTCGGTTTGCCCTTAGCCCAGCGTAAATTTTAACCATACTTTTTGTGCTTTACTGCTTTTAATACAAACTTGCTCAATTTGTTTTTACTCACCTTGCTGCTACTCGCACATTTGCACTTCCTCATTCCTGACCACGCCCACACCTCGGTCCACCGCGGGGTTTCCCTGATTGTTGTGGAGGGTGCTGGCGTGTCGGATCTTCTGCATCTCTGATTGGTGGGGGTTTCGGGGGCGGAGCTTGGACGGTCATTGACACAGAGCTAGCTGCCTACTTAAAACCGATGCCTTCCCTCTCGCGCAGCGGACGCGCGCAGCGGGTGCGCCTAAGGCAAGCCCGTCTGCGCCCGTCCGGGGCCAGAGCCCCTGGTCCGAGTGGGACGCATAGACTCGTTTATTCATCAAGCCAACTAATTGCTTATCGCTCCCCCACCCTCCATGATTGCACATTATAACATTTAGGCAACAGGAAGGAAGTCTGCCTATGCTGTGGTCTCTCACTCGACAACCCAGAGACCTTCAACCTCTCTAAAGGGCAACATAAATAATAATAAACCTGCCGCACCAGCCATAAAGGAATTCTCTTTCCTCAGCACAAATTGCAGGTCCCTCCCGAAGCACAAAACCGACATATTCGAACTTCTGGTCAATGACCAACCTGATGCCTTATTCCTCACGGAAACTTGGCTGCATAAGAGTTCCGGCCCAGATGTAGCTGCCGCCCTGCCCCCTAACTACGCTATAGTCAGGAAGGACAGGGGCCACAAAATAGGTGGGGGCATAGCCATCATTTTTAAAAAGGATTTCCAGTGTAAATTCGAGCCTTTAACTTTTACGAATTGTGAAGCAGCATTATTCAAACTGGCTTTAACCCTGAATTTTACCCTCTCTGGTATACTTGTATACCGCCCCCCCGGGCCCTCCGCTCCTTGGGCCTCATCCTTTCCCAGTCTTATAACCCCCTTACTCATGAGCTCCGCCAATTTCTCAATCCTGGGCGATCTAAATTTACACCTGGACGACCCAGTATGTAAAATAAGCCCAAATTTCATCTCTGATTTGGCTGGCCTAAACATAAACGTACTCAATTCTGGCCCCACGCACGAGGCAGGCCACATACTAGATCCTATCCTCTCCAACCTACCCAGTATTTGCTGCTCCTCTGCGCTCCCCCTATGTTGGTCGGATCACTTTATCACCAGGTTCAATCTGGTACCCCCTGACAACTCTGTGTTCGCTACTCCTACCTTAAGGACATTAACAGGAGATTGGAAAAAACTTGACCTGTCTGCCTTAAACAAAATCTTGTGCTCTAACATGCCCATCACCAAACATAGGGTGAATACGCCTTCTGACATTGTGCAAAAATGGCTCCTCGATGCCATAGACACTTGTCTTCCTCTTTCTAAAAAAAGGGTCAATAATCACCGCCCCCCAGCGCCATGGTTTACAGACACTCTCAAAATAGAGAAAGCTAAATGTAAAGCGTTGGAACGTAGATGGAGAAGGAATTATGCTCCAGAGTCTAAAATTATCTATAAAAAGGCCAAAAAAGTTTAGCACAATCTCTGCAAATCTGCCCGTGCTGAGTATGTTTCAACAACTATCTCTGATGCCGTGCTGAGTATGTTTCAACAACTATATCTGATGCCCTGAACTGCTCAAAAACACTTTTTGGTATGGTAAAGGAGCTCGCTGGTTCTGCCACCTTAGCTAGGCCCACCCCACTCAATAAACGACAATGCGAGGACCTTGCGTCCTTCTTCGTCCAGAAAGTCGAAAAAATTTACTTGGATATTGCGAGCTCGCGATGCGACAACCCCCCTCCTGTGCAACCTGCCGGCTCCCCACAAACCGTATCTGCACTACCCGTAGCGGACTCTACCCATCCTAGCCAGGACATGGGGCCTTGTGCCCACCCTAACAACCTGGACACTTGGCCCCTACTAAATGCAGCCTCTTTTACAAGACTCCTAGATAGGGTCAAATCTGGATCACCTAAGGACCCCCTGCCTATCTCTGTGCTCAAGCAGCTTGAATTACCATCTCTGCTTGCCATTATGGACCTTTTAAATACCTCCCTACTAGAAGCCACAGTTCCTCAAGACTGGAAGTACGCCATGGTGATCCCTCTCCTAAAAAAGGCCAACGCCGACCGCGATTTACCCTCCAATTATTGGCCTATCTCCTTACTACTGACTTTTTCCAAAATCTTAGAGAAACACATCCACTCTCAGCTCTCGAATTTCGTCGAAACCAACAAACTCCTTCACCCTTCACAATCTGGCTTCAGAGCTGGTTTTTCTACAGAAAAAACTTTACTGGGGGTAACGGAAAGGCTGCGGCATCATCTGGACGCTGGTGATACAGTCGCCCTCATTCTACTCGACCTAAGCGCGGCATTCGACACGGTATCCCACACCATACTAGTAAAAACGTTAAGATCTCTAGGCATCAGCGGCCCAGCTTTGAACTGGCTCATTTCCTTTCTCGCCAACCGTACTTTTCAAATCTTTTCCCCTATATCCAGCTCCGACATCCATCCCTCACCCTACGGGGTACCTCAGGGGTCTATCCTTAGCCCTTTACTCTTCAACCTATACGTGAGACCCTTAGCCGACGTCGCGGAAGAGGCAGGGCTGTCCCTGTTTTCCTACGCTGACGACTCCCAGATAATTTTTTCTCTCTCTATGGGGAGTACGGCTGGGCCATCCACCCTGCAGCTTGGCTTGGGTAAAATTGCATCATGGATGCAGAATAACTACCTTAAGCTCAACGGAGAGAAAACGGAGCTCCTGATCCTTGGAAAAAACAAAGATCTCTGGGGCCCACAACTCTGGCCCGGTGAAATGGGAGTACTCCCTCAGCCCTCTAGTCATGTCCGCAACTTAGGTGTCATCATCGATGACTCGCTCACTATGCACCATCAGGCAGTCAAGGTAACCGCCACTTGCTTTACCATCTTGAAGTGGCTAAAAAAGATCATCTGGATGCTGCCCGAGTCCTCACAGAGAACAGTAGTCCAGGCTCTTATCACCTCGAGACTGGATTACGGCAACGTTATTTACCTCGGATCCAACAAGGAAGTGACTCGCAGGCTGCAGATGGTGCAGAACTATGCGGCAAGACTACTCTGCAGAGTCCCTAGAGCTACCTCCGTCTCTAGGCATCTGCGGGACCTACACTGGCTCAGGGTGGAGAACCGAATCAAGTTCAAAGCCCTGAGCTACATGTTCAAAATCAAAACTGGAGTTGCCCCTCAATATCTGCAGTCGCTGGTCAGCCCCTATGTGCCTTCCCGATGCCTTCGCTCATCCACTCAAGAGAAATTCTCCGTGCCCAGAATCAAATTATCTCGGATGGGAGGCAGATCGTTTGCATACCTCGGTCCCTCACTATGGAATTCACTTCCCACAGCCATTAGAAACGAAACGGTATACACACTATTTTGCAAATCCCTTAAGACTTGGCTTTTTAACCAGTAACCTATTAAGCTGAGATACATTCTTCTGATCTGCTCCGGCGCCGGGAAACCCTTTTTGGGTAGCTGCCGCGCCTTACAAATTTAATAAAAATAATAATAATAATAATAATAATATGGGAGCGGGCTCCCGATCCCGGTAATGCTCCTGGGCCCACTGCCGTCAGCAGGTTCTGACTGTGCCTCCTCACCCTCAGCAAGAGAAAGCCCAGAGATCGGGCCTTTCGTGCTAGAGGCGCCCCAGAGTGTCTTATGGTAATGATCTGCACAAAGCACTATGAGGCTTGCTGTATTAATGTCTCATAAGGGGCTTCAGAGCTACAGCCATCACAAGAGTTCAGCCTGATGCCACCATGCTAGTCAGCATCCAATCACTCCCTCCAAGATCGACTTTTTACAGCAAGAGTGTGGAATGGTCAGTTATTCTGATGTAGGGGGAAATGAGCCGGAGAGGAAATAAATGATTTTTAAGACCCATCAGTCTGACATGATGGTTCTCTAGCCAGGGAAGAAATGTTGTATCCTGTCTCTGACCGACTAAGCATGTTTAATTGGCTATGCAGCCAATGTAGGTTGGAAGATGTAAAGGAGAGCCGTCTCTGTTGGTTCAAACTCCCTCAGCTGCCGAAACCCGAAAGGTTTGGCACTGCTGCACAGATTGGGAGATGAAATGAAATGTTTATTGCTTGATTAATTAAAATCATTGCAACAAGAGAGATAAAGAAATACAAGCATTCGCAATGCAATAGGTCTCGCGTTTTTGAGAGTTAGACCTATTGGCATTGTAAATGACAATGTCTTTTACCTATGTGTTTTGGTTTGGAGTGTACTGGGTTTATGAACAGAGACGCAGCCGCAGCACTGTCTAGAGGACTAAGAATGGGGAATTACCACTGGGAACAGAGACACAGCTGCAGCACTGCCTAGAGAGGACTTAGAATGGAGGAGTTACCGACGGGACCAGAGAAGCAGCTAGCAGCACATCCTAGAGGACTAGGAATGAGGAATTGCTTAAGGGTATTTTAAATTGTCTGTGAGTGTTCTGCATGCAAACTTGTGCTTAGATGTCTGGCAAAGTGATAGTTCGCTTTGAGACGAGGCTGATTGCAAAAACATTTGAGGTGGTTGTTGTAGTTAGAATGAAGTTGGACAGAGTTGGGCTGTCGTTCAGTCATTCAGCAACATCTTGATTAGATTGACTGTGGGGCCGGTGTGATGCTTGGTCTTTAATGTTGGTTCTCTGCATGCAGTATGGGTGACTGAAGCTGCTGTGAAAAGTAATAATACCGGATTGTCCATAGAAGGTTGTACCGGTTCACCTCTACACTTCTAGGTTCTTTTTGTTGACGTTGATCCTCATGGTGTCAGCATTGTAGAAGTTCATTCTTACTTTATGTGGTTGGTTGAGTTTCCAGCTGAGTCATTTTGCTCCTCCTCAAATGTATGTGTCTTTTGTGACATCAAAGGAGTTTTTTGTATAGAATGCCTTTTTCCATTTGCTGGGATGGACTGTACAGAATAAGCATACTGTTTTTTGCCTGTTTTTATGCTGGTGTAAACATCCATACTGAAGGTCACACTGTCTCTTTAGAAAGACCATCTTGAAAATTATCTTGAGTTTCATCAGTAGATAATCCAGGTCACATACCAGAGAATCGCTCCATGTGGGCTCTGCAAAGGGAGCTACCAGCCTCTACCCTTGCGAAGTTGATATTTTTGGGAATCGCATACTGAGAGCGGGACACATTCATTGTCCCACCTTGAATCGAATCACATGCTGGACCGCTCTCAGTCAGGTTTCCGTGCATCTCATAGCACGGAATCAGCCTTAGTAGAGGTCACTGATACCATCAAACTGATCTTATACCAGGGATCCTCAGCTATTCTGGTTCTCTTGGATCTGTCAGCGGCATTTGATACCATCTCCCATCAAATCTTAGTACAAAGACTGGGGGAGATTGGTATCACCGGTAAAGCTCTGAAATGGATGAAGAACTTTAAGTCTGAACGTACCCATTCTGTTCAGCTGGGTGACTATTCATCTACATCTATCGTCCTGGACAAAGGGGTGCCTCAGGCTTCAATTCTGAGCCCCACTCTTTTTAATGTTTATGTGGCTTCCCTAGCAAAACTCATCAGGTCATGTGGTTTTGAAACCATCTCCTATGCCGATGACATGCAATTGGTCATTACTATGGACCCTAACTCGACTCTTACCAAATTTAAATTCAAGACTGTTTGTTAAGAATTGCCACATGGATGACCAAAAACATTTTGGGGTTCAACACGAATAAAACGGAGATCCGTTTATTCGGAAAAGCCCATTCAGTCTGGTCGGCCAACTGTTGTCCATCGGAGTTGGGTCCACCACCTACCCCGAAAAAAATGCGTTAAGAACCTAGGAGTTCTCATAGATGATAATCTCTCCATGAGTGAGCACGTCAAAAACATCTCTGGAAACTGTTTTGGCCTCATGCGAATGCTCAAGAAGGTGTTTCAGTGGACCCCACTACAGGCCAGGAAAACTCTAGTCCAAGCCCTGATAATAAGTCGCATTAATTATGGGAATGCCTTATTGCTGGGAATAAATGAAAGCCTCCTTGCTATGCTCCAGATGGTGCAGAATACAGCTGCATGCCTTGTCCTGAACCTCCCTCCTCGCTCTCCATCAGAACCCACGCTATGCTCCCTCCATTAGCTACTGATCAAAAAACAAACTATTTTTAAACTTCTTTGTCTAGTCTGCAAAACTCTTCACGGAAACGGCCCGTGCTTCCTCAAAAACAAATTACAGCTGTACACGCCTGTCCGTCAGCTCAGATCCAGTGATCTATTACTATTACGCCCCAAACGTATCCGAACGACCAGGTTTGGGAGCCGATCCTTCTCATTCCTGGCCTCTCATCACTGGAACCAGCTGCCCTTGTCCATCGATGCCTGTTCTGATTTCACGCTCTTTAAAAAACTCTTGAAAACTTGGTTATTCACTCTATAATCTTACCATCGCACAGTGTAATGTCCCCTGCTGCCAAGGCGCCTAGAGATCCCCTCGGGGACGATTCGTGCACTAAATAAATAAATAAATTACCATGATTGTGCTGTGACGATATTTAAAATAAATAGGGATTGAGCTATTTTTAAAGGAGCTTTGTGTTTGCTTGTGTTTTTTCTTTCTTTATATTATCTGTATTATTATAGCGCACACTGGCCACTGGTATGGCATCAGTGTGCTTCTTTAACACAAAATCTTCACTTTGTTGATGGTCACACCTGCACAATATATAACCTTTGCTTTGAAATTGAGCATCAAAAATAATATCTGCAAATCATAAAAGTAGGGAGATGCATAATCCGTGCAATACATCGACACTCAAAACCACGAGACTTGAAAAATATTGAGCGTCGACCGGTCTGCATGTCGTGCATTCTATCCGTGCATTCTATCTGTTGTGATACAGGATGGAGGCTGTAGCCAGGTGAGGTAATGTATCAGTGCTTGTCCTAGTCCTCTATCAATAGTATTGATTAGATTGTCTTCTGCTCACTGCTAAGCAGCGCATAGACACTGGAAACTGGCATGTATCCAGCAGAAAGCTCTGCGTGATGCCTCAGGCTGATTCTCAGTAATTTGTTTTCAAAAGGAAAAAAACTGATAATCACCACTAGGTGGCAGGGGTGACTAGCTAGTGAACGGAAACCGTAATTTTACGAAGGTTTTCTTTCCATCTCATTTTTAGGTCGAGCATTCGAGACCTCTTGTATATACTTTAGTATATACTTATATGTGTATGTACTTTGTGGGCTCTGGAGATAAGCCCAAGGACTTGTCTGCTTCGGGACTTTTTTTTCTGTTCAACTGCCTCTATTTAACTGTCGTGATAGAAAACGACCAATAGAGGTCAGTAAAATACCAGAATTGCTTTCTGCTTGTTCAACTGCCTTTATTTAACTGTCTTGATAGAAAACGATAAGTAGAAGTCAGTAAAATACCAGAATTGCTTTCTGCTTAGGGACTTTCTTTTTTTTTATTTTTCTGGCAACTGCGTCTATTTAACTTTCTTGATAGAAAACGACCAGCAGAGGTCAGTAAAATACCAGAATCACTTTAGCATTTTCTAGATTCCAGTCCATAGAAAATGTCTTCCATGAGCACCCGTAGACAATAATATTTTTTTCAAATCTTGTATTTTCAGTGATATGACCACCAAAGGCCCTGATTTTATATTAAAAACAGAGCTTTGGACTATACCATTTCCCGCTGTAAGGCAATATTTCTCTCCATGTGTTCCCATACCTGGCGTGTCACGCAGTTTGGTGCTTACTTTCCCTCCATGTTAAAGAACAGTAGATGTTTCAGCACCCAGGCCAATGTGCTGCATAGCTAAATACATATATGGTCCCAAGGCGAGACTGAATGCATTGCAAATGCTTGTTTTTCTTCTCCCAGCTAATTATGTTATTAACCTGTTGCACATGTCCTAATAGTTCTGTTTAGGAATCTCGTGGAATATGAATAAAACATTTTGATTCACAGAAGGAAAAAATCTCTTCCCACAACTACAATGTATTTGGGCACCATGCAGTGTGAATCTAGTTACCTATTTAGATTGAAGTGCATCTAAAACAATATGGATTAACATTCCCATTGATCTTATACAAAGAAACAGTTGTGTGACAACCAACCATTCTTCTAAAATGTGCACTTTACAATGTAGAAAAGTTTGATTAATTAATTGTATCCGCGTATCTATTGTCATGATAATCTCTTTTCCCCATTTTTGGCTATTTTGTTAAAATAATCAACTTGTTCGCTGCACTGAGACTTTTTTTTTCTAGAATACTAAGCTTCTGACCGGTTGTTCTTCAGCGGAGTTTGTTGAGACAGGAATCAGTGTTAGATCAAAAAAAAGCCTTATCTTAATATACGGCCAAAAAAACCAAGTTCTGCGATCTTTTATAAGCCTTTTACCTGCTAACCATGATTCCCATCCAACACTTGTAAAATCTGATATTATAGTAATTTAATGGTGCTGCCGAACCAGCATTTGATGAGAAAACTTAGGTCACATAACATTAACTTTAGTAATTTGGGGCCAGATGTAAGACCATTCCATTTTGCCAGTCGCCAATTGCGATGTTTTGCGACTCGCAATTAGCGACTCGCAAAATGGAATGTAAACAGTGTCTGAGACACTGTTTGCGGTTACCAAATGACCTGCCTCATTAATATTCATGAGGCAGGTCGCAATTTGCGACCCATTGGGAATGGCCAGCACTCACGGTGATGGTGGCCTGCTGGGGTCAGCAGACCACCATGTTTGTGACTGCTTTTTAACCCCTTGACCGCGATCGGAATTCCGCTCGTGTGCTGGACATTCCGATCACGGGTGGGGTCGTGACGAGCTCAGCTTGTCATGCGCACAGCGCTACCGCGCAGCATGACGAGCTGAGCTCGTCATGAGCACGGAAGGGGTTAAATAAAGCAGTTTTTTTTTAATGCAGCACGGGATGCATTTAAAAAAGAAAAATTAAACGTTTCAGTTTCATTTTTTAAGAGGAGGCAGTGGACCGTGGGACCACTGCCTGCTCTTAAAAAATATTTTCGCCGCCCAACACAAAGGGGAGGGAGTCCCCTGGGGACCTGTTCCCGTTTGCGACTGGCTAACCACCTACTTGAAGTAGGTGGTAACTGCGATTGATTTGCAACTGCATTTGCGGTCGCAAAACAATCGTACACACCGGTACAACTCGCTATTAGGAAGGGACGCCCCTTCCTAATAGTGACTCGCAAACCCTATCTTGCGAGTCGGTAATAGGTTAACGATTTACAAAATAGGGTTTGTACATACCACATACGTTTTTAGTGATCGCAAACGGGACGGTTTCCCGTTTGCGACCCCTAAAAAGGGACGTACATCTGGCCCCTAGTTTCAGAAGTAATCAATGAGATAGAAAAATATTAGAACGAAGGAACTGGACAGTGGAACCCCATAGATCTCAGCACCTGACCCACTATCCCTAATAAATATATATATAATCTGGAACTACCCAGAAATGTGTGTGCACACTGACAAGACACCCACTGTCACTGTGTGATTCCCATACAGGAATATAACAATTTTGACATAATAGCACAGGTGCACCACATAACAAATTAGACAAAAAATTGTATAAAGTTAATGTCCCCAAAGTATTCTTCCAAGTTGCTTCCTTTATTTTCAATGAAGTCTTTAAAACACACTCAAGGTGATTTGAGATACAGCTGACGCGTTTCGTCCTTATCAAAAGGACTTCCTCAGGGCTGTTGATTCAACAAACACAATACACTCATAAATATATATACAAACACATTGGACGACAAAACTTTAGACATCACAGACTAATTACAACCGTTTTTACGAAATAGTAATTGATTCTTGTTATTTCCTCTCATTAAAATTTACTAACTAATGATTTCAGCCTCTTTATGTACAAGTTTTAATACCTAGCAGATGCGTGCAGAATAGAAAGAGAAGATAGAAAAGATAATCAAGTGATAAAAGTTAAAAATCACGTGACTCAAGTTTATTAGGAATGCCCAAGGTTGTGAGTAAGTTATTTAAGGGTGCCGTGAAGGAGCCATAATCCCACTTATATAGTCAGACCATGCATATAATACCTACCAAGTAAATATTTAATCCTGTTATTGTTTAAAGGATTTAAGTCACCTAGTAGGCCGAGTATGGGACAAAAAACAGACTTCCGTCCTTCAATGTATCTATATTCAAGAAAATAAATGGGTTAAAATTCCCCAATGATAGAAAGGCGGCTGATAATATAAAGATTAATATAATGCCCAATACTTACTATATAACAAGAAAGGTGACTGGTGCCTTAATCTAAATGGGATGAGTAGGTATATATAGACTCCCACTTTTGTTTGTTCTCTATCCCAGGTCAGGGATATAGCAATATTATGACATCTTTTACGATGACCGACCTATATTTACAAAAAAGGAATTTGCGATGTTAATTTTAATGTGCAGTTCTTAGCGAACACACATAGAGCATAGGCGTAATCAAATGTTTTAGAATACAAAATTGAAATAAACTTGCCATTACGTAACGGCATCAATGACAATGCCGGTTAAAGAATCAATATAATCGTGGAAAGTAAGTGTAACAAGAGTACACAAAAATGAGGCGGTCTACTTAATTTAAAGACCAAAAGCCACCAAATCAGAAGGACTCACCAAATCAGAGTCAACTCGTAATTTAATATAATAACCGATCCAAAATGTTATGAAGACACAAGTGTGTCATCCCCCTGGTTAAAAGGCGGTATCAACCATAACTAGTCCAAAACGAGGACAGGTAATGTACCCCATACTCATCTACGATGATAAGCCATACCCCGGGCAAACAACGCTACTCACACAATCCACACTCGTCTAGTACACAGCACTCAAAACCAAACGTCGATCAAACCACGTCAGAAATCGGCATTAGATATCTTACCAGAATCAGTCGGGACAGTCCTCACCCAGTCGTGGAATGGAAGCATATGTGGCCGTGTTTTGAAACGACTTAATATACCCGCGCTCATTCGCATACATCGAAAACAGCTGTGAAAGCTGTAGGACCAACAAAATTCCGTGATCCAATACGGCCGCCATCTTATAATGGTTTGTCCTGTGTATTCCTTTACACAGGTATTGACAAGTTAATATCACAAACATCAAAAAAGGAAACCTTAGACATAAAAACAACAACCCATATTATCAAGTACATATGCTTTTCGTGATTTATGAATTGCGAAATAAGACGTTAAATTATAATTCATCATTTAGTACGTCTTCTGACTACATCGATGTTTGGATATTAAACAATACCCGATTGATAATGACCACTAGCAAGAAAAGATTTTTAAGGGACAGTGAAGCAAACAAATCAAAAGCAGGGGGATGGATTTAAGCACACAAGAGAAGTCACAACAAGTCTTAAATGCTCGGCCTTGAAGAAAGGACAATCATTATTACACTATCTCTTGATTGATCAGCATCCATGTAAGCAAGGGTAAAGTGCAGGGTGCTATTAAATAGAATTAAGATGATGTCTATAGTTTCTTATAAAAACAAGATACTGGGAGTCAGTACATTGTCAGAGTGGGCATTAAGGTTCCTGTGTCCTGGCCTTGTACCTGCAATTCATTGTCCACAATTCTCATTTCTGCCAAGGCCTGTTTCATAAACTTAAGGAACCGTGAAGTAAGCTGGCCAGAAGCATCCTTCAGACAGGCTTCTATAGCTTTGTTACAGATTCATATATTTAAACACCTAAATAGCGGTTTTAACCAGAATTTCCAGAGCTCTATTAGATATGGATAAATTCAGACAACGTGGATGAATGATTCTTGTACGGCGCCACATAATCATCATACTAATTCTCCCTTAATCCTGCCATATCTAAGGCCTCTTAGTGGGATGAGGCTAAATCAGAATCTCATTAATTGCCTTTTCCACTCTAGAGGCCAAAGTTGCTTCAGGCATAGTTGGACATCTCCTTGGTCATAAAGTGCCGGTATCTGCAGGTTGGGAGGGATAGCTCCTTGAAAAACCCATAAACTTCCTGTATTGTTGGAGGACCCTGGTTATTGGTAGACAAGTGTCCCGATGGTTAGGCTGTGCTTGGCTATCCTTAAATTGTTAGTGTGTGTAATAATCCTTCTCCTCAAACAATCTAGCACCATCAAAGGGCATGTTCACAAGGAACTCCTGGACGTCCTCTGAAAACCTGGTTGATCACATCCAGGCATCCTTTATAAGCACCACATTTGTGCCAATAGCTCTGTCCACACAGGTCGCTATGTCTTGGCCATCATATGTCATTTGAGCACGTGAGAACCTGCGGTCTTGGGATGGTCAGCAATATTTTTCTGCTCACAACCCATAAAGCATGGATATGCCCGACAGGAAGGTACAACACATTAAAAAATCTTAAGGCCAAACTGACTAAAGAGAATGTTCTGTTTCTGTAGCCATTAGTATGTTTGAGCTATATGGAGGATTGATTGGAAAGGCATTAATAGTGATTTTACTCGTCGAAGCCTATACCTTCAGGTATTCAGGTATAGGGTGTCTTGTCAGAAACTCGGGGTCACCTGGGGCCGGAGTATGTTATCTATATGTCATCTGTCAATAGGTCGACTGACCGTAAAGCCCAAGAATACTGTACCAGTTCAAAGGGACTGGTGTGGACCTTGGGCCTGGAATTAGCCCCGGCGGGTCAGTATGTGCTGACGGAGGGCCAGGTGTTGGAAATACTGTTAGAGCCCCTTGCACTCCTATGGGGCCCAAGGCACAGCAGAGGAAGCCAGAAGCCTCTGAAAGAGCTGCAGCATTCCCCCCCTGAGGGCTGCAATTTGCTGAAGGGTGGATGAATTCCGTTCACACTGGGACCAACTGTGGGACCAGGTTGGAGATTGCAAAGATGCTTGTGGGGGATGACTTTTAAATCGATGGCCTCACACATTCTCTCCTGATTTCAAGTGGTGGGATGAGGTTTGGTACCAGTTAGCCTCCTTGCCCTTAAGGTGCGCCTCTGACTTTGACTCACTTGAAAACTTTAAGCAGGAACAGGACTTTGAGTGGGACCAACTGCTTGCATGGGAACACGAACGCCCATGTGAGTTGGAGCGGAGTGTTTTGAACGCAACCCGTTATGTTCGGTGGCGTATAGTTTTGACTCCAGCTCCCGGATCACCCTTGGGTGCATGAAGAGGCATTTATTGCATGGCCTTGAGTTGTAACTGAAGCACCAAAGGCACATGTTGTGCTGGTCTGTGACATACATCTGCTTCTTGCCATCACTGCATGGCTTGGATCCTGTCATTTTCAGAGAAGATATCATCCCTGATACACTGTCTTATGCAATTTAGAAGTTGTCAGTAAATCGACAAATTTGGGAGTGAAGCTTCAGATCTGCATGGAAGGGTTTGTAAAGAAAGGAACGACGTCAGTGCAGAGGGTGGCACTTTTATCCAGTTCTGCTAAATTACTACCAGGGCAATGTATAGTCACCACGGAGCCACCTATTAGCATGCAGGAGCACTTTTGAGAGAATTCTCGGGATCCAATCTCATGCTTGAAGATATTTATAAGGAATATGCATGTATGTATGTGTTTGGTATTCTATAGCTCAAACTTAGCTAAAAGCAGCGGTGCGCTGTACAGGGGATAAGAGTAGAAAAGCACAAAGTCAACAAGTGATAAGAGAGGTAGCTGGTTTGTGAATGGTTAATGCACTGTGATGTAGCATTCTTTGAAGAGGTGCATTCTTTGAAGAGGTGCATCTTCAACTCTTTCCTAAACTGGCGCAGCATTGGGGCTGTCCTGATGAATATGTGGATGTTGTTCCAGATCCTGGGTGCATCAATAGAAATGGGCTGTTGCCTTGTTTTTTTCTTTTTTACACTTCTTAGTCTGCAGTCTGATGGTGTCCTGGCTCTGGGCGTGCTGAGAACCACCAGAGTTGGTGATCTTGTCTGCAAGATTATCAGTGGTGCTGGTTGTGGTGGCGGCCTTGTAAATGATGAAGCTGGTTTTGATGATGGTATGGTCCGGCAAGGGGAGCCAAACGAGCTCACTCAGGGGAGCATGAATGACTTTTGGAATTAAGAGATCTTGGAATCACTAGAGACAATGATACTAACCACCCTTGCTTTTCTATGAGTATATCCCACTGGACCGTCTGTTTTCTGTAATGTTGACTTGTGAACATGTGTATGCCTGCACTAGGGGAAGTTATTCAGCAATATATAAACCCCTTTGAAATCTGGAGAAGAATGTACTGGTGCAATCTCCTACTTAAGAAATCAATTCGCTCAAAGATGTGTTTAGCAATACTATTTCTTTTTGGGAAGCAAAGTTATTCAAATTATGATTCCGAATATTGTTTCAGAGTCTGCGCCTTACTGATCCCTTGGTTGCAGATTAAGGTTTGTGGAACCATAGAGAAAAGGGATATCCTCAGGACTGTATATATTAGTCAAACTGATAAACTAGAATTAGAACTCTGGTGTCACAGTTACACAGGCAAATACTTAACCATGCAAGATGGAAAGTGTGATGGGATTAGGTAACGTATAGGAGTAAAGTTCAGGGTATATGAGTGTTAGAAATGGGATCTCTAGTTGGCAAGGGCTTGCACCTTTGTCCAAGTAGGGACCCTTCTTCCTAGTCAGGGTAAGGGTTGTTACACTCGTGAAGTAACCCCTGCTCACCCTCGTGGTAGCTTGGCACGAGCAGTCAGGCTTAATTCAGAGGCAGTGTGTAAAGCATTTGCACATAACCAACAGTAATACAGTGTAAGCACTACAAACGGACACCACACCAGTTTAGAAAAATAACCAATATTTTATATACTCAAGACAAGACCAATTACGACGAAAATCCACAATACTATACTTTAAAAATGAATACTTGATAAGGTAACTTCTTCTTTGCAGGAATAGTCCAAAAACAAAGTTCGTACGAGTCGGTAGCTCCGTCCGAGCCTACCGTGATGCTGAAAACCACAGAGTCTAACAGTTCCAGCCGACCGCGTCGATACGGGCCAGCAGAGTCATGAACAGACTCGGTTACAGTACCTTTCTCGTTGTGGCTGGTACGGAGTGTACGAGCCGGTCGGCGTTCGTCGCGGTTGCGGTGCAAGACGGAGCGATGCAAGGTGCGGTGTCCCTCGATGCGGTGCAGGCAGCGGCTCGATGAGCGTCGTGCAGACGGAGTCGGTGAGTCCAAGGCGTGCGATGCAGGGTGAGACGATGCTCGATGCGGTGCTGACAGGTTGCGATGCAGGCGACCTAGCCGGAGTGTGGGAGCTGGCATCGGACAGCGGTGCGAGTCGGAGCGGTGCGTCGCAGACGTGCGAGCGGTGCCCCAAATGCGGTGCGGTCTCGACTCTTGAGCCAGTTGCAGCGACAGCGTCGGTCTGGTCCGGCTGGCACAGTGAAGCGATGCGATGCGAACTGCGGTGCCCACAGGTCACGGTGCAAGCAGCGGCTCGGTGCTGGCGGCGTCGGACGTCGCCCACGGTGAGACCAGGGTTGCGATGCGAAGCGGGGCGATGCGGTCTGCGGTGCAAACAGGTCACCGGTCAGGGATGGATTCGGTTGACGGAGTCGGTTGCAGTTCCCTTCCTCTGTGGCAACTGAAACAGCGTTCCAGAAGCGGTACCCAGAGGCTTGTGAAGTCTTTGTAGTCCCTGAGACTTCTTAACAGGAGGCCAGCTCGGTTTCAGGCCCTTGGAGATACTCAGCACAAGTTTGTAGAAAGTTCAGTCCAGTCCTTTCACTGCCCAAGGCAGAAGCAGCAGCTGCAGGCCAACCCAACAAAGCAACAACACAGCAAAGGGGCAGTACTCCTCCTGGCAGCTCTTCCAGTTCTTCGTCTTGGCAGGTTCCTTGATTCCAGCGAGATCTAAATTCATGGGGTCAGGGCCCCAATATTTATATCCCAAATTCCTTTGTTCTCTGAAGGCAGAGAGGCCTTTGCCTAGTCCAAACCAGTTCTGGAGCACTTTGTTGACAAGTCTCCGTCCCTTCTTTCAGTGAGTAGGCCAGGGACATCAGACGCACCACAGGAGGTGGAGCCAGCATTGTGGAGGGAAGGCACTGTCCTATTCAGGGCCCAGGTGCGACCCCTCCCACCCATCTACATGTAGATCTTGCTATTCAGCCCTGTGCTGACTCACCCTGTCTCCTGGCATCCCCCAGCCCCTGTCACTAACACTCCAGACAAGGAATACACAACCTCGCAGAGGCAGGCTTGGATGGTTAGACAAGAAAATACCCACTTTCTAAAAGTGGTATTTTCAAACACAGAATGTTAAAACCAACTTCACTAAAAGCTGCATTTTATCATTCTGAGTCCAGGCATACTAAACTCGAATTTCTACCATGTTCCCGGGGTCAGTTAGGATTATAAGCTGTAATAATCAAAACTGCCCGTTCTGGCCTAGGGGGAACAGGTAGCCTTGCGATAGTGAAAAACGAACTCGGCTGTAATTCACTATCAGGACCTGCCGCACACACCCGGGCATGTCCTACCTTTCGCATACACCGCACCCTGCCCACAGGGGTACCTTGGGCCTACCTTAGGGGTGACTAACCTGTAGCAAAGGGAAGGTTTAGGGACTTGCAAGTGTGTGCACTTGCCAAGTCGTCATGGCAGCCCCAGGCTGCGCACAGGCTCTGCGATGGCAGGCCCGAGTTACACTTTACGGGCTGTTTGCGTGGGTGGCACAATCCAGTGCTGCAGCCCACCAACAGCATTTGGTCTATAGGCCCTGGCACTCGCAGTGCACTTTACAAGGGACTGACAGATAAACCAAATAGGCCAATCATGGAAACACCAATCCATAACACATTTTATACCAGAGCACTTGCACTTTCCCACTGGACCGCAGTGAGGAAAGTGCGCAGAATCATTACACCAGCAAAAACAGAGTCAAAACCGGGAGGTCAGAAAGCAAAAAGTCAGGGGAAACACGCCAAAAGATGCCAAGTCTAACACATGTCCCCTCCAGCTGAAAGTAGGGAGAACTACCCAACCCCATTGGAGTTCTCTTCACTAAGGCGGAAGAACCTGGACAGACCATCTGCGTTGGCGTGTTCTGTACCAGGACGGTGTTCCACCGTAAAGTCCATTCCCTGTAGGGAGATGGACCACCTCAGCAGTTTTGGATTCTCACCCCTCATTTGCATCAACCATCTGAGGGGCCTGTGGTCTGTCTGAACCCGGAAGTGAGTCCCAAACAGGTATGGTCTCAACTTCTTCAGTGCCCAGACCACAGCAAAAGCTTCCCTTTCTATGGCACTCCACCTCTGTTCCCTGGGAAGTAGTCTCCTGCTAAGGAAGACTACAGGCTGATCCAGGCCCTCTTCGTTCAGTTGTGAGAGCACCGCTCCCACACCATGCTCTGAAGCGTCCGTCTGCACGACGAATTCCTTGGAGAAGTCAGGTGCCTTGAGCATGGGCGCCGTGCACATGGCTGCCTTCAGGGCATCAAAAGCTTTCTGGCAGGACTCAGTCCAGATCACTTTCCTGGGCTGCCTCTTAGAGGTCAGCTCTGTTAAGGGGGCGACGATGGTGCCATAGCCCTTAACAAATCTCCTATAGTAGCCGGTGAGACCTAAGAAGGCTCTCACCTCTGTCTGGGTCTTGGGGGCTCCCAAGCCAGAATGGTGTCAATCTTGGGTTGTAGGGCGCCACCTGGCCGCTTCCTACCTGGTGTCCCAAGTACACCACAGAACCCTGCCCGATCTGGCACTTACTGGCCTTGATCGTGAGGCCTGCACCTTGCAGAGCCCTCAACACTTTCTCAAGGTGCTGTAAATGTTCTTCCCAGCTGGAACTGAACACAGCAATGTCATCCAGGTAGGCGGCACTGAAATCCTCCAGCCCAGCCAACACCTGATTGACCAACCTCTGAAAGGTGGCAGGGGCATTCTTCAACCCAAAGGGCATCACCCGGAATTGGTAATGACCTTCTGGGGTTGAGAATGCTGATCTCTCCTTGGCCCCATCGGTTAAGGCGATCTGCCAGTACCCAGACGTCAAATCAAACGTGCTGAGGAACCAGGCAGCTCCCAACCGATCAATGAGCTCATCAGCTCTGGGGATGGGGTGCATGTCAGTCCTGGTGACGGCATTGAGCCCACGGTAGTCCACACAAAACCGGAGTTCTGGAGTGGCACCGGGCGCCGCAGCCTTTGGGACCAAGACCACTGGGCTGGCCCAAGGACTGTGGGAGGGCTCAATCACCCCTAACGCCAACATCTTAGAGACCTCCTCCTTGATGCTGGCTCTGACCCGGTCAGTCAACCTGTAAATCTTGTGCTTCACAGGATGGCTGTCACCGGTGTCCACGTCATGGGTACACCAGTGAGTAACACCGGGGGTCAGAGAGAACAGTGGGGCGAACTGTCCCAACAACTGGCGACAGTCCCCCTGCTGATCCTGAGTCAGAGTAGGGGAGAGGATCACACCCTCTACTGACCCATCATGCTCCTTGGTAGACAGGAGGTCAGGAGAGGCTCACTCTCCTCTTCCACCCCATCATCTGTCGCCAAGAGCATACTCACTTCGGACCTCTCGAAGTGGGGCTTGAGGCGGTTCACGTGAAGGACCCTCAAAGGGTTCCTTGGAGCCTGTAAATCCACCAGGTAGGTGACGTCACTTTTGCGCTCCTTTACCTCATATGGCCAAGTCCACTTGTCCTGCAAGGCACAAGGTGCCACTGGGGCCATGACCCACACTTTTTGCCCAGGTTGAAATTCGACCAGAGTGGCATTCTGGTCATACCATCTCTTCATTTCTTCCTGGCTTGCTTCTAGGTTCGCCTGAGAGAGTTTCCTGAAGCGGGCAGTTTGGTTTCTAAAGGCCAGCATGTAGCTAAATACATCCTGGGGAGTTTTCCTGGGAGCTGCCTCCCAGCCTTCCTTTACCAAACTCAGAGGTCCTCTGACAGGGTGGCCATACAGGAGCTCAAAGGGGCTGTACCCAAGAGACTTCTGAGGCACCTCCCTGTACGCAAAGAGTAGGCATGGCAAGAGGACGTCCCACTTACGCCTCATGGGTTCTGTTAGACCGTTGATCATGCCTTTCAAGGTCTGGTTGAATCTCTCCAACAGACCGTTTCCTTGTGGGTGGTAAGGAGTGGTGAACTTGTAGGTTACACCACACTCCTTCCACAGGGATGTCATATACTTCGATATGAAATTGGTCCCCCTATCAGAAACCACCTCTCTGGGGAATCCCACACGGGAAAAGATCCCCATTAACGCCCGGCCCACCACGGGCGCCGTCGTTGTCCTGAGAGGGATTGCCTCCGGGTACCGGGTGGCATGGTCCACCAAGACCAGGATGTACCTGTTGCCCATGGCTGTCTTGGGATCCAGTGGCCCCACAATATCCATCCCTACCCTTTCAAAGGGTGTTCCAACAACCGGAAAAGGTTGGAGAGGAGCTTTGACCTTCCTCCCACTCTTACCACTTGCCTGGCAAGTTTGGCAAGACCTACAGTGCGCATCTGACTGCCTTCGCATTTGGGGCCAAAAGAAGTGGGTGACAAGCCTGTCAAAGGTCTTGTCCTGCCCCAAATGTCCTGCCAAAGGCACGTCATGAGCCAGACCCAGTAGGAAGGTCCTGAAGCGCTGGGGTACCACCAGCACATGGGCTGACCCAGGCTCAGCAACCTTAGGCTCACTGTATAGGAGACCGCTCTCCCAGTAGATCAGATGTGACCCGGACTGATTACCAGCTGCCTGGTCTGCAGCCTGCCGCCGCAGACCCTCCAGAGTAGGGCACTCGCTCTGCTCCCTGCAGAACTCCTCCCTGGTGGGACCCCCTTCTTGCTGCCAATGGGTCAGCTCAGAGATGTCTCCCAGTTCGGCTACCTGCTCCCCTGTAGGCACCGGGCGTCCCCCTCGAGGTCCGCCTCCTCCCGGTCCATGGGAACTTCGGGGGCCGGTTTCCCGCGCCCCTGCCCTTTCTCTTGGCAGGGACTTGGGCCACTGTTTCAGGCTCCAAGTCCTTTTGATCACCCTTTCTGGCTGCCATTGACCGAGTAGACACGCATGCCCACTCTGGCAACCCAAGCATCTTCCAAGTGAGACCTGAGCTCAACCTCCTTCCATGAGGACTGCTCCAGGTCGTTTCCTAGCAGACAATCTACAGGCATGGTAGGGCTCACAACCACCCTCAAGGGACCTGAGACCCCCCCATTCAAAGGGAACCTGTGCCACCATACACTGGCGCTCAGAGTTGTCGACAGCAACTACTTGGTGGAATGCTCCTGGGACTACTTGCTTCTCAGACACCAGGTGACACCGGACTGAGGTCACACTGGCTCCAGTATCTCTGAGAGCCTCTACCCTGTTCCCATTGATGGTCACCCAGGTGCTATATTTCTTTGTGTTAGGGGGCACCTGGTTTCCTGGGACCATCTCACTGTCCCCGAGTGAGACAAGGGTCATTTATGCGAGATCCCCACCCTCCTGTGGGCACCCCTCCTCCCCGAGCGCTACACTAGCCAACACTTTGGACTGTCCACCGGTGGGTGGCTGTGTCCCCTTTGGGCACTTGGGGTCCCCCTTAAAGTGACCTACCTGGTCACATGCATAACACTTGCGGGGGCCGGTCTCAACAGGCTTCCCTGTGGAGACCCCTTTCTTCTTATCACCGGGGGCTGGGAACCTTTACCCTGGGTACTAGTTTGGGGCCCTTTAGAGAACTCCTGTGCTTTACCCTTGTCCCCCCCACCTTTCTGCTGGGGACCCTGCCCACCTTTGGCTGAGTCTCCCCAAACGCTTTCTTGTGGACCCTGGTACTCACCCAGCGGTCCGCTTCCATAGCAAGCTTCCTGGGGTCAGTTAGCTTACTATCCACTAGGTGCTGGCGCAGATCTGCAAAACATAGACTAGACAAGTGCTCCCATGCAATCAAGTTGTAGAGCCCCTGAAAATCTGTTACGCTACTGCCCTTCACCCAACCATCCAGAGACCTGCAGAACACATCCACACATTCCAACCAAGTGTTGGCATCAGACTTCTTACTGGACCTGAACTGATCCCCGTACTTTTCAGGAGTAAGACCATACTTCGTGAGAAGGGCATCCTTCATGTCAGCATAGGTGAGGTGATACCCTTACCCAAAGCTATCAGAGCATCCCTTGCTTCTTCAGGGAAAAGTGGCCACAATCCTGCTCCCCAATTCTCCTCAGGGACCCCATTCATGTGTATGGCTGCCTCATAACCCTGAAACCACCTTTGTATGTCATCCCCCTTCTTGAACTCCTTGCCTACGTTCTTGGGAATGTGCACAATCCTGTCTGCCTTTCTGGACGAATTGCTGCCACCATCTGAGCCTGACTTACTGCTAAGTTCTAGCTCCTTCAGTTCTCTCTCATGCTCTAAGAGCATCTTCCTCTCCTCTATGGCCAATCTCTTCTCCTCCCGCTCACTCTCCAGCCTGAGCTTCTGCAGCTCAAACTGCCTTGCCTCCCGCCTGTCCTCCAGCTCCTCTGGGGACAGACTGCTGCTGCCTGACCTGGCGGGTTCCCCCTACCCAAAAGCACATCCACCCTGGAAATAGGCTCCTCCACCTCCTCACTGAGATCACCAGGCTGCCCATTGGCATGTCTGGCTGCTACCCAGGCCCTCAGCGCCTTCTGTAGCTCCTCCTTCCTTGTGAGGCCTTTAATTTGGACTTTCAGGTTTTTACAAATCGCCCGTAACTCCTTTACGGCGTAGGATTCCAACCTATCCTCCTCAAAGATAACTTCCAGAGATGCAACGGATGATGCAATTGATTCAGGCATGACAAAAGTAGTGAGTTGAAAACTGGCAAGATCAAAAATAGGCCAAAAGAAAAAGAACCAGTATGTGGTACGTAATGGTCTGCGATATGGTAGTAGTGCACACCAATCACTGTAAGTCAAGTGCAAACACAAGTCCTATCCTCACCGCTGACAACCAATGTTAGAAATGGGATCTCTAGTTGGCAAGGGCTTGCACCTTTGTCCAAGTAGGGACCCTTCTTCCTAGTCAGGGTAAGGGTTGTTACACTCGTGAAGTAACCCCTGCTCACCCTCGTGGTAGCTTGGCACGAGCAGTTAGGCTTAATTCAGAGGCAGTGTGTAAAGCATTTGCACATAACCAACAGTAATACAGTGTAAGCACTACAAACGGACACCACACCAGTTTAGAAAAATAACCAATATTTTATATACTCAAGACAAGACCAATTACGACGAAAATCCACAATACTATACTTTAAAAATGAATACTTGATAAGGTAACTTCTTCTTTGCAGGAATAGTCCAAAAACAAAGTTCGTACGAGTCGGTAGCTCCGTCCGAGCCTACCGTGATGCTGAAAACCACAGAGTCTAACAGTTCCAGCCGACCGCGTCGATACGGGCCAGCAGAGTCATGAACAGACTCGGTTACAGTACCTTCTCGTTGTGGCTGGTACGGAGTGTACGAGCCGGTCGGCGTTCGTCGCGGTTGCGGTGCAAGACGGAGCGATGCAAGGTGCGGTGTCCCTCGATGCGGTGCAGGCAGCGGCTCGATGAGCGTCGTGCAGACGGAGTCGGTGAGTCCAAGGCGTGCGATGCAGGGTGAGACGATGCTCGATGCGGTGCTGACAGGTTGCGATGCAGGCGACCTAGCCGGAGTGCGGGAGCTGGCATCGGACAGCGGTGCGAGTCGGAGCGGTGCGTCGCAGACGTGCGAGCGGTGCCCCAAATGCGGTGCGGTCTCGACTCTTGAGCCAGTTGCAGCGACAGCGTCGGTCTGGTCCGGCTGGCACAGTGAAGCGATGCGATGCGAACTGCGGTGCCCACAGGTCACGGTGCAAGCAGCGGCTCGGTGCTGGCGGCGTCGGACGCCGCCCACGGTGAGACCAGGGTTGCGATGCGAAGCGGGGCGATGCGGTCTGCGGTGCAAACAGGTCACCGGTCAGGGATGGATTCGGTTGACGGAGTCGGTTGCAGTTCCCTTCCTCTGTGGCAACTGAAACAGCGTTCCAGAAGCGGTACCCAGAGGCTTGTGAAGTCTTTGTAGTCCCTGAGACTTCTTAACAGGAGGCCAGCTCGGTTTCAGGCCCTTGGAGATACTCAGCACAAGTTTGTAGAAAGTTCAGTCCAGTCCTTTCACTGCCCAAGGCAGAAGCAGCAGCTGCAGGCCAACCCAACAAAGCAACAACACAGCAAAGGGGCAGTACTCCTCCTGGCAGCTCTTCCAGCTCTTCGTCTTGGCAGGTTCCTTGATTCCAGCGAGATCTAAATTCATGGGGTCAGGGCCCCAATATTTATATCCCAAATTCCTTTGTTCTCTGAAGGCAGAGAGGCCTTTGCCTAGTCCAAACCAGTTCTGGAGCACTTTGTTGACAAGTCTCCGTCCCTTCTTTCAGTGAGTAGGCCAGGGACATCAGACGCACCACAGGAGGTGGAGCCAGCATTGTGGAGGGAAGGCACTGTCCTATTCAGGGCCCAGGTGCGACCCCTCCCACCCATCTACATGTAGATCTTGCTATTCAGCCCTGTGCTGACTCACCCTGTCTCCTGGCATCCCCCAGCCCCTGTCACTCACACTCCAGACAAGGAATACACAACCTCGCAGAGGCAGGCTTGGATGGTTAGACAAGAAAATACCCACTTTCTAAAAGTGGTATTTTCAAACACAGAATGTTAAAACCAACTTCACTAAAAGCTGCATTTTATCATTCTGAGTCCAGGCATACTAAACTCGAATTTCTACCATGTTCCCGGGGTCAGTTAGGATTATAAGCTGTAATAATCAAAACTGCCCGTTCTGGCCTAGGTGGAACAGGTAGCCTTGCGATAGTAAAAAACGAACTTGGCTGTAATTCACTATCAGGAAATGCCGCACACACCCGGGCATGTCCTACCTTTCGCATACACCGCACCCTGCCCACAGGGATACCTTGGGCCTACCTTAGGGGTGACTAACCTGTAGCAAAGGGAAGGTTTAGGGACTTGCAAGTGTGTGCACTTGCCAAGTCGTCATGGCAGCCCCAGGCTGCGCACAGGCTCTGCGATGGCAGGCCCGAGTTACACTTTACGGGCTGTTTGCGTGGGTGGCACAATCCAGTGCTGCAGCCCACCAACAGCATTTGGTCTATAGGCCCTGGCACTCGCAGTGCACTTTACAAGGGACTGACAGATAAACCAAATAGGCCAATCATGGAAACACCAATCCATAACACATTTTATACCGGAGCACTTGCACTTTCCCACTGGACCGCAGTGAGGAAAGTGCGCAGAATCATTACACCAGCAAAAACAGAGTCAAAACCGGGAGGTCAGAAAGCAAAAAGTCAGGGGAAACACGCCAAAAGATGCCAAGTCTAACAATGAGGCACTGATGGGAGTGGGCATAAACTGCATGCTTGAGGGAATCACCCTTTTAATCTTAAAATTTAAATATAAAGTGGGCAAATTTACTAAGTTTTCATGCAGCGCAGTGCAGCAACCAAAGAGGCATGAAATAGAGAGAATAACAGCGCCATATGAACTAAGAGATGGTGCTGTTGCTCTCTGCCCTAGAGCCGGTGGACTTTAGGCTACTTAGCACCAATGCACACCTTTGCACCATATTGAAAGGGTGTGTGCAAGATGTCAAGCATAAGTTCTGTATTGGAAGACTACCCTTCTAGTACAAAATACTATGCTTTGATAAAGTTTAAGACTTTTCCCACTTTGCATATGTGCTGATGTACATGCAAAAGTTGTAAAAATGTGGAGAAAATAAAACCTTTCTGCAACAATACGCTGGCTTTGAGAAGGTACCATTTTTGTATGCACATTCCGTTCTAGCATGTTATTACATAGGACTTTGTGTCAAAATCCATGGGTGATTGCATGGGAATGCCCATGTACCATGTATGATAGGCACCTCAGACTTTGTGAAACTTTATGGCTACTTTCCATTCCCAAAAAGTTTTGAGCTGAAAAGTAAATCCCAATTTGCTTCGCACTTTGTGCTGGCGTAAGTTATTTTTGTGATGCAAACCTGGCGCAAAGTGATAGTAAATCTGCCCCAGAGTTTGGATCGTGTTGGATATTCCTTTTTACGTTCCGTCAAATTAGTAGTTTGTGACCCATTCACACTGTTTGCAATAGAACAACAAGAAAACATGGGCCCGATTCGTAAACATTGTGCTGCGAGGAGGTTTGGCTTACTCTTGTAGTACCTCTGGCTTACTATCGAGCCCCAAGAGTAAGACAGAAGTACTCCTGGGTTACATCTGACTTACTACTGGAATTCAGAAATAAGTGAGTAGAACTACAAGAGTAAATTACAGCAAATCTTTGTGAACTGTACCTACGTCTTAGATAAATGGATATTTCCAACGATGTCAAGTAATATGTGCAGGGATCTAACCAGCCACTTCAACTACGGATGGCAAAAAGAAGCAACACTATTGAAAACTACTACAAACAGAGCAGTACTCACCACAAGGCGGAAGGCACGGGACAGCTGAAAAAGAAAATATGAACTTTGATATTGCCACCTGCATCTGGATAAATGAGCAAGTACACTGAAACAATAACATATAAGATTTCTATACTTAACAAAGATAATTTATGTGGCAGGTGAGAATCTACTGGGGCGGGGGGGCAGTCAAATGGGTGGGTGACTGTAAATAAAAGAAAAAAAATTATTAAAATGAAAACACTTACCAGGTCCAGAAAACACAACATCCTCCTCGCTCAGACCTCTTCTGCTGAGACTGCAATGCGGGCGCCAGCAAAGTCCCTCGACCAATCCTGGCGCTGCTCACATGCTGTTAACCAGCATGAGAGCAGCACCCTGGTTGGTGGGAGCGCCTCTCTCAGTGCTCCCCAGGGCAGTCGAGGCCTGCATTGCTCTCAAACCAGCTGTCTTTGAGAGGTTTAAAGTGTGCATGTCTGGCTGGCCGTCGCAAGACGGCCGGCCAAAGAGACATGCACACTTTAAACAGTGACAGGCAGCCCTCTGTCCATCACTCCTCCCTGCTGCCACTCAGCAGCCCCCAGCCTGTATCGACACTCCATTCAGGACAGGATGATGAAAAATAAAATGGTAATAAGTTACCATTTTATTTTCATCTCTGGGGCTTTGGGGGGCACTTAAGTGGGGCGACGCTCCACCGTTCCAATGGAGGAGCCACCCCTGTCCAAACTACTTCATAATACATTCATCAAATCTTCTAAATTTACTTTATTCTTTTTCTTCTCTCTCTGAGTGAACCTTCTTACTACCGCTTTTATGCCCACACGGGATACTATTGCACTCTAATATCTCTTTTATTTCTTTCCCACATCCTGCTTTCTTCCTATTACCTTCTATCAGGCACTTTTATAATTTTTAGTTAACTGTTTGTTCTGTACTGAATATTTGTTTAGAGGTGATATGGACTTTGCAGAGAGACCTAGTTATGTGGAAAGAGAGTCAGAGAATGACAAGTGTGATAAGGAAACATGTTACTCACCTGTAGCTCCAGTTCTCTAGCATTGGCATCTTTCATAGATTCATATGCTTGAATTCATCCTGTCATCGGACTGGTTAGTGACGAAAGCTTGAAGAGTAGGGAAAGGACAGATGAAAAGGGACTTTTCATGCCATCTGTGCTACTTTTGGAAGTGCTGGTAGAGCTAAAAGGAGATTTTGAATAAAATCAAAGTCGGATCAGAACTTATCAGATTTGGAAATGGACCAATGAAAGGGGTGGATGGTGGACACAGATGGACAGCAACAAAAAGCAGTCTGGCCCACCTCAGCAACAGGATGTGCACAGAGGAGGGCCGATGGCGTGTGGAAGAGGAGATTTCTCATGATGGTTAGAAATGAGAAATACCCTAGAATAATTTCCAATTTCCAAGGTCTGGCTAGAGACATCTTTAGGTACCTTCTTAGCTACCCTGCCGGCGGATGCTCCACAACCACTTCTGCAGAGCGGCCATGCCCCGGCCATTTGTACAGCGACAGAGGCACAGCAAGCTCAGCCGCTCTCCCAGGATGGCAGGGTCCGAGAATATCATATGCAGAAGTAAAATCTGCCACAAATATTAAGTCCAAAATATGTTTTACAAACTTATTGCAACACTGGGAGTTAATAACAGAATGTCTACACCCCGCAGGACAATATTTATAGCACAATATTAATATCAGATAATATGTCTGCACACGTTATTCCCAGGGGCGTAGCTTGGTCAGTAAGATTAGGAGGGTGTGAGCTTCAGATTTTCTGACAATCATGCTGGCATATAATGTTAAAATACATTATACGACAAGCAGGGCACATGATAGGGGTTTGTCAACATTTTTTTAGGACCTTCAAAACAGAGATGAGAGAGAGTGTGTGTGTGTGTTTTTGTCAGTGTGCACATGCACAAATCCCAGGTAAAATCCGACAGACACCTCACCATACCCGACTGAAAGTATCTGTAGCCAACTTTTCATCAGAAAATACATTTATTAGGGGGGTGTAACACTCCAAACACACCCCGTGAAGCTACACCCCTGGTTATTCTAAGGTAAAAACCCTGGCCTCTGTATTGTTGTACCCCGTGTCAAACCTGTGGCCCAGAACAGCAGCAGTGTCCCGGCTGCTGACCTCTGGTCCCGCCTACCCACCTGAAGGCCTTGCGGCAGCCACTCACTAGAGGGAAAGGTGTGTCTGTGCATCTGTGAGCCACGCCCATTATGCTACTAGCTTTTACAAAGCTGACTTAGCACCTTTGGTGATGGCTAGGCACTGGGGCGGCACGAGGAGGGTCATTGGCAATACTTGTTTATAAGTTGTGCAACAAGCTAGACGAAAAAGCCCCAAAAATATAGTCCAACCATCCCAAAGAAACTGCCCCTAAACTTGAAGAGTGTGCCTGCAGCTCTGGAATGCACTGCTCAGCCACAGCATGCTCAAAGTGTGTATACTGATGGAAATCTGTGAGGAGATGCATGCCACTGAAAATCAGCACACTGGCCAAGCGGAGCTTTGTGGATTTATTGTTAGGTCTGGCCTTTGAGACAAACTATTTTTTTTTTTTTAAATTGATAGGTACATATTGGGTCTTTTGTTAGTGGCCTTCATTCATTGGTCTGTCTGCCATTCACACATTCATTCCTCCCAACACAGCCCCCTTCAGCCATTGGCCATCTTCACTGAAGTGTGACGGCATTTCGCTTCTGCACATTGGGCACGTCTGCCACAAAATAGAACCTTCTGAGCCAGTGCTGGTAGAACAATGTGTGTGTTTTTTCAAACATTGTTTTTTGCTTTCTAAAATGACATTGTTTTTATTTATAACTCTTGCTAGGGCCCAGTAGTTCCTAAGACACTGTTACGGGCCCTCTGCGCCGCTTGAAGAAGTGCGCAACATTAGGGTCAGACTGTGACAGAAAATAGGCCCAGGCACTAAAGTAAAAGTGACCACATTAATGAATTAGAAATCTAAAAAAGTGCCTGCTTTTTGCAAATTGAGGAAGTTCTGAACTTGTAAAGACACGCTGAGTAAGTGATTTGCCCCGTATGGAAGAATGCATGGATTTGAGCTTACTTCAGGCAATGTTTGTTTTAATATCAGGGAAACCAACATTAACATGCATTCGCAACAAAAACACATGGAGGGAGAAACACAAGAGCCTCGAAAGTAGCCAACAGTCCCCAAAGTACTTTATAAGGTGCGGGGGTGACAGATTTTTGCAAATCAGCTGCTATTATTTATCGCTGGACGCGAAGGCGTTTCCCCCGGGACTATATTTCTTCAGAGTGTGCACCTTAATTTAACTTTGCCTCTGGAAAAGTTGTGCCTGGCTGTCTCAATGCAAATTCAGAGATAGACTGGATGAAGGGAGGGGAGGTGGAGAAGCAGAAAGGGTCTCTGGAGGCCATAAGCGCAGATAGAAACAGTACTTCGGTGATGGGAAACTGATAAGAGATGCACATGAGGAATAACACAGGAAAAAGCATTGGTAAGAAAACTATGCTACAGCCAATAGAAATGGAGGAAAAGAAAGTGGCAAGCACAGGAACCAATGAAAAGCAAGGGGCAGGATGTAAGCCCCTTTTAAGATATATTTAATACAATAGATTTCACCATGTGCAGGCGAAACCTAAAAACCGGCCCAGCAGACATAAAACAGGCCCACAAACAGCCAAAACAATGACCCACACACTGACCTGTCAGACCAGCTTGTCGGTGTCTGCCTGATTGCCCTATAGTATTGTCCAACCCTGGCAACATCCTGTGCTGGGCACTGTTATTTTTCAATACAGACACCTTGGTGCCATATTTCCTCTTCCAGTATTACAAAAAGACACCATGACAGCCACGCCAAACTCAAAGGATTATTTTTCTGGTGGGCCAGCATCTTCCAATATAGCTCAATGGCTACATGTGTCTTTATGAATCATCAATTTTCACTGCAGCAGCCTTGCTAATTTTTCCTTGAACAACACAACGGCCATCAGAAATCCCAAAGGACTTCAGGCTTATGTTTCTCATGTGCAACAAGTGTGCCATTGTAGGCCTTGTGTACAAATAATCGATTCAGTAATGGTCACCAATTGCACACCGACTATTACCGAATCGCTTTTGATTTTGGGAACTGACGTATGTACTAATAGGTCGGTTCAGAAAATTCAGAATTGTAGTGGGTTGCAATTTGACCTTCCCCATCAATATTCGTGATGTAAGTCACAAATTGTCACCCACTACAATGTGCTATGATTGATCAGCAGACCACCATGTCTGTGATTGCTTCTAAATAAAGCAATCTTTTTTTTTTTAATGCAGCATATTTTCCTCAAAGGAAAAAGGAATGGCGTTAAAAAAAATGGAAATGACATAAACCTTATTTAAGAGTATTAATGGTACAATGGACCACATTCTACTCCTAAAAAACGTCTTTGTCAACCTTCACAAACGCGAAGGTGTTCTTTTGGGGCCCCTTCCGTTTTGCAAATGGGTTACCACCTCCTTTGAGTTGGTAGTAAAATATTAATTTGCGACCAGATTTTGGTTGCAAAACACTGATACATACAATAAGGCATCAGTATTTGGAAGGGACACCCTAAACACACCCCTTCCAAATACTGATTCCATTTAACGATTTAGAAAACCTTCTACGAATTGGTAATTGAGTTTAGAACATTTCAAAAAGTGTTTTAGCTGTCGCTAACTCTCCGATTTACCGAATCTGAGGTTTTCCAACCGTTAAAACACTTTGTACATGAGGCCATAGTTTGGTGGCAAAATGAACGTTTTATTTATAAAATCATTGGTTCTTTCCCCGCCCATTTCATTTTTTTTTTTTTTTACCTATTTCTCAATTACTTAGTTTGAAGTTGGACCCACAATCAGTTTATTAAAATATTAATATTAATGGAGTTTTCTATGGACAAGGGCACAGGATCAATCCTCAGCACTTATGTTTTTTATCAGACGTATTTCTCTAATCATTACAAGGACCTTTCTTAGTCAGAGCAGGACAGGCAGGCACTTTCCAGCCACCAGGGTATCAGCGTATCACAGAGTTTGACATTGTATACTGCTGTAACTGACAATAAATGACGACTGCATTGCTCTTGCCACATTGTTGTGAGCTGAACAATGAAAACATATTGCAGATGGTTACTACCAGGTGTTTTGCATAAATATTAAAGTACACTACAGAACGAATACATTTATTCATGGTATTCTGTAATTTCTATTTAAACATAGCTGCCAAGGTTTCAGATTGCTGTGTGTGACATTTTCATAATTTCAGTGTAATTATGAGTTACATTTGAACTACTTTGAGTGACACTTTCTTGCGAGCAAAAGCAAGCAATGAAGACAAGGGAAACATATAAATATCAGAAATTACACCCATCTGAGCAACAAGAAACTCTAAGATGTTAACTGCTGCAAAGTACCAGACATAGAAAGGCACTAACATGGTGCCCTTGTAACCTGAAGTGGCATTTGAGGAGCTACGGGGACCTGACTGGTGATTGCTTGCCTATGGTGCAATAACAGAAGGACTCCAAACAGCAGAAAGCCGTCATGGAGAGATGGCAGGCAATGGGACACCCAGAGAAAACTGATGGCTATAAAATCTGTCTACCTCTCAGCACCCCCCAGTCCCGCCCCTCCTCATTCAGAGGTTGGGTACCTCTGTGTGTTCGAAGCTGAATCTACAGTAGCTCCAACGTCATAGAAGCCTTGCAAGAGACGTATGGGGCGTCAGCTGCTACAATTTGGCATGGCATTACATAAGAAGGCAAACCAAGGGGCATATCAACAACAACACGCGATAAGTATCGCTAAACGCGTTTAGCGCGTTTGTCATTATCGCCGTCTCTCGCCGGATCACATCGCCGTGTTAGCGGCGTATTTGCAACACTTTGCTAACAGGCGATGTGAAATCCAGTGATAGACGGTGAGAATGAGCATTAGCGTGCAAAATCCCACGATAAGGGAACAGCGCTAATGAAAATGTAGATAATAGGGAGATGTGGACTTAACCTTGTGATCCACCTCCCATTATACAGATAGCTAAGTCGGAAAAAAAGGAGACGTTAGATACCAGTGATAACCACGGTTAGCGTGGCTTTTATTATCGCTTCGCTTGTCCGGGGCCGGCTTGCAAATACTGCGATGTCTGGCTAGCGAGTTTTTCCCTGTTGTTTCTGGGAAGCAACGCCTACTTCGCATCTCATTAGCGATGCGGGCCGAGGCGTTAATGTAACGGCTGCTAACATGCGCTAATGCATGTTAGCGGCGCTTTGATGATAATGAGTTAAAATAATCGCCGCTTTTCCAGCGCTATGTGCCGGAAAAGCGGCGTTATGTCTCTTGTTGATATGCCCCCAAGTTTGCTGTTGAGTTTTCTGCATTCCCGATGCAGAACATGGTGGTGCTGGTCATGGAAAAATGATCAATGGCTGCTGGCTTTGGCACTGGGAACCAGGTTCGAGTCTCGGCGAAGCCGGCTCAAAATCCTGTGATTCTGGGCAAATCAGTTAATTTCCACGTGCCCAACAAAAAATGAATGTGTCCTTGTAATGTAACTGTGGCGCAATTAAAGCCCTCCAATACCATTGGGTCGCGTTATATAGAAAACTGCAAAAGAAACACGCCCTGGGAGAAAAATCCCAGTGTGTTTGGAACACTGGCTGAATAGCGTCAACTAAATAAGGCCCTGCCTGAAACCTCCTTCGCTCTGGGTTCCTGAAAAAGCCAACTCAATCTCCACCGTGACCGTCCTGGCACAGTAGTTTGGGGAACACTGAAAAATGTCAATGAAAGTACTCACGTTGTTTCATAGATGAAGTCTAAGTTGGGCACGAGGCTGCAGGGTCAGCGGTGACAGGTCCTCCGACACTCCAGTAGCTTGGAAACTCAGTAGCGGAAGTCTGAATGAGGCCGTAATTGCTTCATTATTTAGAAATGGTCAAGTTGCCAGTAAAAACTTCGGCGGAGGGTAAATTAACAGCTGAGTTACAGGCACGGCAGCGGGCCGGTGCAAGGTGCCTGCAGCAGCGTTGTGAACGGCGCCATCATTCAATTTGCTGCGCCACCAGCAAAGCGGCCAGCCCGGCTGCGCACCTTCCTCAAAACTCCCCGCTCCGGCAGCAGGATCTGACGTCCCGCGGCACCGCCTTGTAGCACAACCTGACTGGGCCCGGCAGTCTAGTCATTGGATCATGACGTCAGACTATCGGTCAGAGCCGCGCCGCGAGGGAATGATCACAATTGTAATGTCGTGGCCCCGGGCCTGGCGGCGATAATATAGAGAGCCTTACGACACAGGTATGGTGGTGGCCAGTACGTGACTTAACCACGCCCGGGGTCTCCGGGCTATTTATTAGCGCACACACACGCTGGCCGGGCGTACGCCGGGCCAGTACATTATCTGCACGTCTCGGGGTTTAACTGGGACCACCCCTTGAGCAGTGTACATTGTGGGACTGTCCACCGGTGCAACATTACATTCCTCCTTTTCCAGGAGAACAGAAAACCAACTACTAAATAAATGAGAACACCAAAAAGGTTACAAACATTAGTCCATGACAACAGGATACTTATGGAACAGTCTTACTTGGTCTGCAGACACCACCGTCTCTTCTGCCTGGAGGTCGACAGCAAGCTACAAAGTCCTGATACTTCTGAGACGGCTTCGGATGGGGCCGCAGGCAGTATCGACTCTGGCTGCCTCTCGCAGAGGGGGTGGGCGAAGGCCCTGGAAGGCTGTCGCTGTCTTGGGATGGCTGGTCGCTTCCCAGTTCCCTGTCTCGGTCTCTCTCTGGAGCGGGGGTGCCTTGGTCATCTTCTGCGGTGGAGGCTGTAGGTCGGCTGTTTACTTCCTGGGAATCGTGAGGACTGTCCGGTTTAGCCATCCTGTGCTCGTCGGGTAACAGAAACTCTTCAGCATTGTCATCTGGGACCCTCTTGAAGAATGATACATTGCGGGTTACGCTTTCATGTCCTCTTGAGGCTGTCACCATTGTGCCTTTGACTTCGGTTACAGTCCAGGGGTCTAGTTCAAAGGGCAGCCTGAACTTTCCTCCGGGGTGGCGGTCCCGCACGAGCACACGGTCCCCGGTGGTGATGGGGCTCTCCTTAGCATGTCTCCTCTGGGATGCTTCGTGGTTGGCTTTCGTTCTCCTTGCCAGCGACTGATTTGGTGGATTCGGGTTTCGGCCCACAACGGGTGATGTGGGATGGAGTCTGTCACCGCCCGACCGAAGCACAGTTTGCTTGGGGAGATGCCGGTAGTGCAATGAGGGGTGAGACGGTATTCTCGGAGAAACTGGTACAGCGCCTGTTCCAGGTTGTGGCCGTCGGCTAAGGCTATCTGGATCGTCTTGTTCAGAGTCCGCATCAGACGTTCTACTTCCCCGTTCGCTTGGGGCCACCTGGGGGTTATCCGGCGGTGCTTGATCCGGTGGGAGGCCAGGTACTCGCGTAGTTCTACACTGGTGAAGGGCGGACCGTTGTCAGTGCGGAGTTCTCCAAATAGTCCGTGGGTGGCCATGATTTTCTCTAGTTTGGGAATGACTTCCCCCGCTGACGTGGAGGAGATGATCTCGACTTCCGGGTACCGCGAGAAGTCATCCACGACTACCAGCATGTACTTCCCTCCAGGTAGGCTACCAAAATCCGCGCTTGCCCTTTTCCACGGGTCGCTGGGGGCCGCTTCGGTGATCACTGGCGCGGGTCTGCTGGGTAAACTGGTTGCGAGGCATACTGGGCAGCGCTGGACAATTGCTTCGATCTGCTGGTCTAGGCCAGGGAACCAGACTTTGCTCCTCAGGCGGTTCTTTGACTTGACAATTCCCTGGTGTGCTCCATGTGCGAGGAGGGCCGCTTGCTGGGTCAGGCTTTCCGGTAGGACGAGGCGCGGGCCTCTCAGGAGACAGCCATCCGCGGACACGGACAACTCCTGGCGCACTTGATGCAGGGCTTTCAAAGTGGCTTGGGCTTTCGCTGTGCGGAACTGTGTCGGGTTCTGCAACGGTTTCCAGTCTCCCGAGGTGATGGCCTGGATGGCAATCTGGAGGCAGTCGTCGTCTCTTGTGGCTTGGATCACTTCAGCCAACGAGATCGGGAGCGGTCTGGACCGTTCGATGATCATCCGCACATAGTCCTCTGTCGCTGCCGCTTCGGCCGCTTCTGGCCCTGTGACCGGCCGGGCATGCCTGGATAGGAAGTCTGCTGGGTTCCGGGTTCCCGGTTTGTATTCTACGGTGAATTGGAACTCTTGCAGCTGCAGTACCCACTTTTCAATCCGCGGGGGAGGGCGTGATGACGACCCTTGAAACAGCGGGATGAGAGGCTTGTGGTCGGTTATGACTGTGAACGGATGCCCGTACAAGTAGATGTGGAAATGGCGGCACCCCCACAGGATCGCGATGGCTTCTTTCTCGATCTGAGAATAACGTTGTTCTGTGGGCGTAAGTGTCCTGCTAGCATAGGCGACGGGAGCCCATTCTCCGCAGATCTGCTGCTGGGCTAAGACCGCACCCAACCCCGTGGGGCTGGCATCCACGACCAGCTGGGACTCATGTCGGGGGTCGAAGTACACAAGCGTAGTGTCAGCTGAGAGAGCTGCTTTCGTGTGGCGGAAGGCTTCTTCTTGTTCCGCTTCCCACACCCAGTGGCTAGTGGCTTTGGTGAGGTCACGGAGGGGCCCTGTCAGGTCAGAGAGGTTTTTGATGAAACGCCCGCAGTACGTGACCATGCCCAGGAAACTGCGGACACCGGACACTGACGTTGGAGCGGGGGCGTTTTGTATGTCCTTCACTTTGTCCGGGTCGGGGTCAATGCCTTTGTCAGAGAACCTATAGCCAAAGAAACTGATGTCTCTCCTCAAGAATTCGCATTTTTCGCGGTGGAGGGTGAGCCCACTGTCTCGGAGGCGGGAGAATACAGCTTGGAGGCGCAGGAGATGTTCTTCCAGTGTGGGAGCGTGCACCAGAATGTCATCGCTCACATTGAGCACTCCTTCCAGCCCCTGGAGGACATTCTTGACGATGTTCTGAAATACCTCGGCTGCGCTCGAGATTCCGAAGTTGAGGCGAGTGTAACGCCAGAGTCCTGCATGGGTGGAGAAGGTAGTGATGGGGCGAGAGTCCGGGTGGAGCGGGATCTGGTGGTAACCTGAGCGGAGGTCCATCTTCGAGAACCATCTGGAGCCGGCTAACTCCCCGATGATGTTGTCTACTGTTGGAGTCAGGTGACGTTCACATTTGATGGCGAGGTTCGGGACTCTCATATCCACACAGATGCGGACCGCCTCCGGCTGCTTCGGTTTCTTCGCGACGACGATGGGGGACACCCATGGAGTGGGGCCTCTCACCCGTTCAATGATTCCGGCTTTCTCCAGAAGACGTAGTTCAGCTTCTACTTTGGGGCGGAGGTGAAAGGCAATCCTCCTGTGGCGGAGGGCGATCGGGGCTACGGACTTATCGATGTGCAGCTGGATAGCCGGGCCCTTCAGGCATCCAATTCCCTCGAACAGAGCTTCGAAACCTTGCAGTAGGCGGTCCAGGTCGTGGGCATGCACGGTGAATGCAAATTGGATCAGGTTGAGATCCTGCGCGGTGCGGCAGCTGAGTAGAAATCCAGATCCTTCCTGCGACACATAGACCTTGGCCTGCTGGCGCGTGGCATCATGTGAGAGATTGGCCTGAAATACGCCACACAGTTTGAGTGGAGAGTGGGTGCCGAATGCATAAACTTGTACTTTGGTATTGCGTAGCGCCGGAGGGTTGGGCAGGCTCCTGTAGACGCTGGCGGCCATGAGGTTGATGGTGGCCCCTGTGTCGATAAGCGCAGCCACAGCATGATCCTGCACGTTGACTTTACACATGGGCGTGGCGTGTTGGGGTGCTGATAGAGCATTTAGCATTCTGACCACGTGGACAGTAGCAGCTTCAGCCTCATCGTCGTCCATGTCACTGTCGGGGGAACCAGCGGGGGGCGGCTCAATTGTGCGAACTCGCCGTGGCGGGCCATTCTGCCTCCTCCTCTGTGTCGACCGGCATACCTTGGAGAAATGGTTCACTTTTCCGCACGCACTGCAGGTCTTGCCATGCGCGGGGCAGGCCCCTTCGTGGGGGTACGGACCACCGCACCACCCACATGGGCGACTCCGAGGGTTCTGTTGGGAGGCGGGAGTCTTCGGCCTGGTGCTTTTCTGCTGCGTTTCTCGAGCGTCGGTCCGAATGGCACAGATCGGCTCTTCTTTGAACGTTGCGGCTGGCTTGGGGTCCATGTGCGCCGCCCTGGCTTTGGACAATTCCTTGGAGCGGCCTAGCGTTAAAATGACCCTCATCGACATGTTGTGCTCTTGTAGGACACGCTCGCGCAGTTTGGAGGACGCACAGCCCTGGATGAACTGGGCTCGGACTTCGTCGTCCTCGTCCGGGAGGGTGCAGGTGCTCGCCAGCTCTCTAAGCCTCGCATAGAAAATATCCACAGACTCTTCCGGCAGCTGGCGTGCTTGGCGGAGCAGGAAACGCTCGTAGTCGGGGTTAGCGAAAGGCTCGAAATAGGCCGTGATGGCGTCGCGCATCGAGGCGTAGCTTCGTGGAGGCCCAGCTTCCCGTACAGTCTTAGATATTTTGTGGATATCCGCACCCCCAAGGTGAAGGAGCATGGGCCTTCGTCGTGGAGCAGGAATGTCCGCAGCATCGAAGTACGTCTCTAGGCGCTCGACCCATGCCTTTCAGCGTGCTGCCTGGGAGGGTGGGGGGCCTGTGACGGTGAAGGGCTCCAGGTGCGGGACAGACGTCATGTCGGCAAGGCAGCGGGCGTGGCTGGTCCGGCGGGACACTCGCCGCGGAACGCCAGCAGGTAGGGCACATGCGTAGGAGCAGCACCAGGCTGGGCCCTGTAGGGTGGGGTAAGCGGTGAGCCCTTAACTCAGCCGGCGTGGCCGTGACGGGTGAGGCACAACCGGTGGGCGCACACTGCCGCGGGAGGGCGTCCCAGTGCAATGCCAGGCACACAAAGCCCAGCGCCGTGTGGGTGTGCAGCAGGAGACCGGGCACTGCTGTGGAGTCATGTGGGGCGTAGTGGAGGTGGCAGGGCAGGCCTCACAAGCGCGTGAGCATCCCGGCAGAATCTTGGCAGGAGGCGCGTGGTGATGAGGGCGCCGGGAGGGAGGCGGCCAGGAGCAGGCGGCCCTGTTCTTACCAGATGCTGAGGGCCGCTGGACATCCGCGGAGAGGCAGGCTCGGCGCTGGTGGGCCCGCGGGTTTCCGCACGTGCACGCGCCCGCGAGCGGGTGCAGCACGCGGAGCGGCAGCCGTGCAATCGAGGGCTTTGGCTGGGAGCGGCGCCGGGAGCCGATGCAGGAACTCACCGCGCGGGCCTCAGGCACGTGGCAGGGTGCGTCGCGTGAAGGCTGCAGGAGACACGGCAGGAGCGCTCCCGGGTGACGGTGCAGCGGTGGGCACAGCAGGTGTGAGGCAGCACGGCGGGGTGGAAAGACCACTCTCGTCGCCAGTGTAGTGTCGTGGCCCCGGGCCTGGCGGCGATAATATAGAGAGCCTTACGACACAGGTATGGTGGTGGCCAGTACGTGACTTAACCACGCCCGGGGTCTCCGGGCTATTTATTAGCGCACACCCGCTGGCCGGGCGTACGCCGGGCCAGTCCATTATCTGCACTTCTCGGGGTTTAACTGGGACCACCCCTTGAGCAGTGTACATTGTGGGACTGTCCACCGGTGCAACATTACAACAATAATAAATCATGATACATTTGAAGCACTGGTGCAGTTGAGTGAGTTGTGAGGCTGCCAGTAGTGCCTTACCTCACTGTGCGAGCCCCAAGACTGGGGGAGCACAGTGCGCGCAGTGCACAACACTGGGGGCGCGCTGCCAGCTGCCACACTTGGGGCTTTCAGTGACAGCTGAGAAACAAGTCACAACAGATATGCATGACAATGCATTTCAGTGTGCATAGCTGCCAAGGTTTCAGATTGCTATGTGTGACATTTTCATAATTTCAATGTAAATATGAGTGACATTTAACAACTATGAGTGACACTTTCTCGTGAGCATAATCAAGCAATTAAGACGAGGGAAACATATAAATATCAGAAATTACACCCATTTGAGAAACGAGAAACACTAAGTGGAAGGGCACTATGGGAACAGACTGTACCAAACGGGATGCGAGAGGCCATACTGCCTGCAAATGAGCCTCATGTTCCATAACGCCCAGCCCAGCCCACCCCCAGGCATGCCATATCTGAATGCATATGGGATTTTACTGTATTATAAATACACAGGAACATGTGTTTTTTTTAAAGAAGACTCAAGCTTTCAGTTAATACAAATGATCCCTGCTGCGTGGATAATGATGAATGCAGCACGGGAGGGTAATCCTCTGCAGCTGGGAGAAACGTTTCCCGGACTGTGCACACCTGCGTGGGAGCGTTTTGGTCTGTGCATTTGCCATGCTGTAGATCAGCCTGGCACCGTGACCTCGCCACCCTGTTCCCTAGCAGGAGAACCTCCTCTGCAAAAAGGACGCAAGGTAAGTAATATCTGCCATGGCAGGAGAGGCAGTGAGTGCATGAGAAGCAGCCACGAGGGAAGCAAGAGATCTGTGAAGGTGTAGTTCTCTGCAACTAAGGAACTTCATCACAATGCACTGCCTACCTAAGAATTCCAGAGCCTGCTACTCGTCAGCAAAAATGCCATCCCTCGTGCATAACTTAAATTACTTCCAGCACTGGCATTCCAGATAAATGCGTATAGAACACTAAAATCGCAAGGGGCAAAACGATCTCCATATTTTTAATTTTTTATTTTTATTAAAATGAGGATTGATGTCACTTTCTCCCAGGACGGATATGAATGGGTGAGCGAATCCATTAAGAACACTATAATTATGAAATCAGTAATTGTCCCAAAATATGTTGAGCATTGTTAGAATTGGAAGTCTCTAGTTGGCACAGGTAGGTACTTGTGACAAATAGGGACCCTCGCCTCTAGTCAGGGTAGGGGGGTACACTCCTAAAATAACCCCTGCTCACCCTCTTGGTAGCTTGGCACAAGCAGACAGGCTTATCTCAGAGGCAGTGTGTAAAGCATTTGTGAACACATACAGTAATCTAGTGACAACACTGCGCTGGGGTACCACCAGCACACGGGCTGACCCAGGCTCAGCAACCTTAGGCTCAGTATACAGGAGATCATTCTCCCAGTAAATCCAATGTGATCCAGACTGATCACCTGTTGCCTGGTCTGCAGCCTGTTGCCGCAGACCCACAAGAGAAGGGCATTCTTTCTGCTCCCTGCAGAATTCTTCCTTGGAGGGTCCTCCTTCTTGCTGCCAATGGGTCAGCTCAGGCAGGTCCCCCAGTTCAGCTACCTGTTCCCCTGTAGGCTCCAGGGCATCCCCTCAAGGTCTGCCTCCTCCTGGACCGTGGGAACTTCGGGGCCGGTTTCCGCACCCCCTGCCTCTTCTCGTGACGGCAGGTACCTGGGCCTCCTCTCAGGCTCCAGGTCCTCTTGAGCACCTTTACTTGCTGCCATGGACCGGGTGGTCACACACGCCCAGTCAGGCAAACCCAACATCTCTAAATGAGCACTTCGCTCCACCTTCGCCCAAGGTGAGCTCTCCAAGTCGTTCCCTAACAAACAGTCAACAGGCATGGCGGGCCTCACAGCTACCTGAAGAGTACCAGAGACCCCCCCACTCAAAGGGAACCTGAGCCACCTTGCAGTGACTCTCTGTGTTGTCAGCGGCAACAACTGGATAGAATGCATGGGGACAACCTGCTCTTGAGACACCAGGTGACACTTGACAGCTGTCACACTGGCTCCTGTATCTCTAAGAGCCTCCACCCTATGGCCATTGATGGTCACCCACTGCCTGTATTTCTTAGTGTTATCAGGCAGCTGGGTCTTGGGGACCACCTCACAGTCTCCTAATGAGACAAGGGACATCTCTGCGGGACCCCACCCATCTTGGGCACCCATCTCCTCACCCAGGGCTACACTAGCCATCTGCCGGGGGCTGCACCAGGGGGTGCTGTCTTTCCAAACTGGGGGCACCTGGGATCATTCGCTATATGACCCAGGTCCCCACATTTGTAGCATCTCAGGGGTCCCCTTTGAACAGGTGGACCTGTCGGGCCCCTGAGGGTTTCTGGGGGAGGCTGGGAACCTTTCCCTTGGTTCCCCTGGGGACTACTTTGGGGCCTTCTTGGGAACTCCCTCTGTTTACCCTTGTCCCCCCACTCTTCTGCTCGGGACCCTGCCCACCCTTGGCTGAGTCTCCCACGTGACCCTTGTGGACCCTGGTACTGACCCAGCGGTCCGCCTCCTCAGCAAGCTTCCTAGGGATAGTCAGCCTGCTATCTATCAGGTGCTGGCGTAGCTCTGGAAAACAGTTACTGGACAAGTGCTCCCATGCAATCAAATCAAGGAGCCCCTGAAAATCATCAACTTTGCTACCCTTCACCCAACCATCCAATGCTCTGCAGAAAAAGTGACATATTCAACCCAGGTACTGTTCTCTATCTTCTTGCAACCCCTGAACCTCTGCCTATACAATTCAGGAGTTAAACCATACCTAGACATTAAAGCATCCTTCATGTGGCGATATGAATTATGGACATCAGAAGGCAAATCTAGCAGTGTGTCCCGCCCTTCACTAAGGAACCGTCCTCACAACCCTGCTCCCCAATCCTTCTCAGGGACCCGGTGGGAAGACATGGCTACCTCATAGGCCTTGAATCACTGCCCAATCTCATCATTTTTAAAAAATTCCCTGACCACATCCTTAGGAATATAAACTCTAGATTCCACAGGCATTGACAGTGTGCTGCCACCAGAGGGAGTAATTTCTAAGCTCCTAGCTTTCAAATCCAACTCCCTCAAACTTCTATCATGCTCAAGCTGCATCTTCTTTTCTTCCAGGGCCATTTTCCTAATCTCCAATTGCCCACTCATTTTGGCCAGCTCCAACTCATGCATCCTATTTCTCTCCCTGTCCTCCAGCTCTTCTGGGGACAGACCTTTGGCAGAAACACTGCTACCTGCTAGGGAAGGTGCTTTCCTTTCCTCTGGACCCAAGGGTCCTTCCAGCTGCACATCTGCATGATTATCCCCTTCCTCATTCTCAGGGGTTTTCCTTGCTTCTACCCAGGCCCTCAGCGCCTTATAGAACTCATCCCTCTTGGTGAGCCCGGTAATTGCAACATTAAATCTTTTGCAGAAGTGCTTCAGCTGCTTCGCATTGTAGCATTCTAGTTTCTCCTCTTCCCAATCAAAATCAACAGATGCTATGGATGCTGGTTTCATGATGGCTGAACTTGGCAAAAAATGGAACGTCCTAGAAAAACAAATCTACCAAAAGTATGTGGTCGCGTTTTGGTCTGCACTCACTAGTAGTGTTCACCAATCACTGTACATGAGTCACAAATGCAAGTCCAGAATCCTCACCGCTGACCACCAATGTTAGAATTGGGGGTCTCTAGTTGGCACAGGTAGGTACTTGTGACAAATAGGGACCCTCGCCTCTAGTCAGGGTAGGGGGTACACTCCTAAAATAACCCCTGCTCACCCCCTTGGTAGCTTGGCACGAGCAGACAGGCTTATCTCAGAGGCAGTGTGTAAAGCATTTGTGAACACATACAGTAATCTAGTGACAACACTACAGATGGACACCACACAAGGTTTATATAAAAATAAGTATTCTTTATATAGTTTTAACACAAGACCATAAACGACAAAAATCCACAATACTGTACTTAAAATGGTAGGTTTAGCTTAGTTCTCTTCAGTTCTTAAAATGCGACACTTTGAGTCAATGTACCTTACGATGCGTCACGTTTCTACAACGAAAGTGTTGCAGAGATGGAGATGCGACAAAGTTCTGGTGCAAAGAAATAAAGACGTCAAGTTCTTCCTGATGCGGCACCCTTCTCCGAAGTTGCGAGAAGTCTCGACTCGATGCGTCAGCTGCAGCGGCGACACCCTTGTTCCGTGATGCGACGACAGCGGCTTTGGCGGCGACACTCTTGTCCGACGTTGCGAGACGCTTCTGCTCGATGCGACAACTGCAGCGGCGACACCCTTGTTCCGTGATGCGACGGCAGCAGCTCCGACGGCGGCACGCTTCTCCGTGGATGCGAGGCGCTTCTCTCGATGCGGTGCAATGCGACAGCTACAGCGGTGACATCTACGATGCGACGGCAGCGGCTGCGACGGCGACACGCTTCTTCCTCGTTGCGAGACTCTTCTCCTGATGCGGTGCAATGCGACAGCTACAGCGGCGACATCTACGATGCGACGGCAGCGGCTGCGACAGCGACACGCTTCTTCGGGGTTGCGGGACGTTTCTCGAGATGCGGTGCAATGCGACAGCTACAGCGGCGTCATCTCCGTGATGCGACGGCAGCGGCTGCGACGGCGACACGCTTCTCCCTCTTGAGTCGCGCTTCCAGCTCCTTGCGACACGCAGTCCCTTCAGAAGGCCCAAAACAGCAGCAGGCACTTCCAAAGGATTCTTGGGGAGCTGGTGGTTGAAGTCTGTTGTCCCTGAGACTTCAGCAGGAGGCAAGCTCTTTTCTCAAGCCCTTGGAGATCCTTCACAAGTTGAATAAAAGTGCACACAAAGTCCTTTCTCCTTCCTTTGGCAGTCAGGCAACCACTGCAGGCAGATCCCTCTAGCTTAGGGATAGTCTTCTCCTCAGTTTCTTCTTGGTTCCGCTCCTCAGGAAAGGTTTCTTCTTGTTTCCCAAAGTGATCTAATTTCCTAGGGGTCTGGGTCCCCTTTTTATACACAGTTTCTCTTTGTTCTCTGAAGGCAGAGAGGCCTCTGCCTAGTCCAAAACCAGTTCTGGTCAGTCCTGGAGCACTTTGTTTTTCTGACTCCTTCTTTCCTTTCAGAATGTGGGGCAGAGTGCTCAGCCGCCCGGCAGGAGGTGGAGCCAGCATTGTGGAAGGCAGGCACAGCCCTATTCAGACCCAGGTGCAACTCCTCCCTCCACTCTGGATGCAGATCTTTCTATTCAGCCCTGTGCTGACTCACCCTATCTCCTGTAGCCACCCCCAGCCCCTGTCACTCAATCTCCAGACAAGGAATACACAACCTAGCAGAGGCAGGCTTGGAAGTTTAGGCAAGAAAATACCCACTTTCTAAAAGTGGTATTTTCAAACACAGAATGTTAAAACCAACTTCACTAAAAGATGTATTTTATCATTCTGAGTTCAGGCATACTAAATTCGTTTTTCTACCATGTTCCTGGGTCAGTTCTGACTATAAGGTGTAATAGTCAGTCTGCCCATTCTGGCCTATGGGGAGCAGGTAGCCTTGCAATAGTGAAAAACGAAAATGGCTGTAATTCACTATTAGGACATGCCACACACACCAGGGCATGTCCTACCTTATACTTACACTGCACCCTGCCCTAGGGCCTACTTTAGGGGTGACCAACATGCAGTAAAGGGAAGGTTTAGGGACTGGTACTAAAGTGGGTGTACTCACCAAGTCGACATGGCAGCCCTAGGCTGCACACAGGCTCTGCAATGGCAGGCCTGAGGCACATTTTACAAGCCGCTTCTGTGGGTGGCACAACCAGTGCTGCAAGCCCACCAGCGGCATTGGATTTACAAGCCCTGGGCACACTCAGTGCACTGTACTAGGGACTGACAAGTAAACCAATCATCCAATCATGGAGTCACTAATCCATCACACAATTTATCATAGGGAGCACTTGCACGGTGGCACTGAATAGCAGTGGCACAGTGCCCAAAGCATCTAACACCAGCAAAAACAGATCAATAACATAGGAGGCATCATAAAAAAATGGAAGGGAGACCCACGCCAAGGATGCCAGGTCTAACAAGCATCAATTGCAACGGACTGTTTACAGGATCCCCACAAGCAACGGTTGTGCAAAGACGATTTCGGAAGGTGTTTTAGCCCCAAGCTTTTGGTGAATACTGAGGGGTAGCTCCGTCCTGCAGCGCTAGGTGCAGAGGGTCACAGCAAAGCCTGTAAACTCACCGCCCATGATGTGGCCTCGGATCGAAGAAGATCGTGGTCTTCTAGTGCACAGGCCGGGCCTCCCGCTGAATGAGCAGGATCAACACAGCCCCGCCCACTGCCAAAAGACATACATTGGCTCAGTGATATAGCAAAGCAGCCAATAAACAACTTGCAAACTTTCCCTCAGCCAGTCACCAGCCACAGTAAAGTATCCAAACAGCCAATTACAAGCAAGCAGTGAGATGTTCCCGGACAACCCAATGACAAGGCACCATCCAACCAATCCACGGGGAGCAGATTAGTTTAATAAAGCCTCGCGCCACCACGGACACAATTTATCTTTAATAAAACACATAGCGTGGTTGCTATAGTAACAAGTACACGCCGACAGCGGTCAAGTAAATACATTGATTGGGGCAGGCAGCATAGAAAGCAGCAGAACATTCAGCACGCCTGTGCTGCTTTAATTCTTCAATCCTGCAGCACCTTATATTTACACATGCTCAAAGCACCTGTAATGCGTGACAATGCATTTTAGTGCGGTGATGCGGACACCAGCACTAGAATGCGTTAGTCTAACGCCCGATGCGTGATACTTGGCAGGGCTGAGTGTGGTAATGCGGATTACCACACTGAAATGTGTTAGGGTAACGCCTGATGCGTGGTATTTGGCAGGACTGTATAAATGCCAGTATCTAATTTCTTTATAATCAGCGACTTGTGACTCACCCAGTCTCTGAGTATAAAGAAAAGATGTCAGAACTCTACTATTATAAGTTATTTCAGTCGAGTTCTGGTGTCAGAATGCCTGCAGCCAGAGACAGCAGCAGAGGTAAAAGGCAGGTCACTCATGACACTGAGCATATCTGAAGCACCTGTTTAAAGCAATGAAAATGGAACATTGCTTTTCTTTCTTCAGCTCGATTTTCTTAGCTTAGAATGACAAGCAGAGAGAACATGTATATTTCTTTGCACTCCTTAGATAGAGAAAAGCTAGATCCTTTCTGCATGTTTCTACACATTCCCAGTTAGCCGAGTAAAACTGACTTCTGTTGAACTATTTCTAATATCTGTTTGCAACAAATAAATATCAGGTTTTCGATGTGTTTAATTTTGCACTAGAGGTTTTATTTGTATTCTTCATGTTTGTAAACATGTTCGCTCTTTTATATGAAAGAGCTACGCACCAAGGTTTTAAGTGGTTTGTGTGAAAGGTGGTGGTGTGGCCATGTATTATATGGGATAAAGTAGCCCCTGGCAAACATGATAAGGATAATGCTAGCCACCTCGGAGTTCCATGACCTTATAAAGGAACTCAGTCTGTGGCTTCGTTCTTCTATATGGTTATGGACCACTGAAGTGACTTGCAATATCCTTATTATGAATGGCAGGGTGTACTTTATCCATCATATAAATATATGACATTGCTTTGTTCCTCTTTTCCAGTCAACCACAAGCCCTTCATTTTGTCCTTTGTACACATAGTTTCCATTTCACAGAAATGCAGAGCAAGTAAAATCAAGACAGCGAACTGTGATTAACGCAGGCTCAAACTGTACATCTTATTAGAAAGAGAATGTAGAATTTAGTTACTTCCTGTGCACAAGCAATGACCTCACGATTACAGTGACATAGAAGCAGTAGATTGTGGTTACATTAATTCCACTTGGCATTTAAGGCAATATAGTTACTGCATATGGTTGCAAAAAAAAATATGGTTGATATGGCAAGACCTATTGGCTTTGCCAGTGCTAGTTGGATTGTGCCATAACACAGAGGAAAAGTGGATGCGCTCACAAGACTGGGAAGAGGCGTCAGTAACATACTCAAAGGCAGAAGAACCAAGGTTCACTTGAGGACACAAACCTGGGACAGAGGAGTTCTGTGGCTAGTGGAGATCAGAGGGAGTTTTAAATAAATTCAGAACAGAAGAGAGATCCAGGGAGAGGCAGTGTCACTTCTTTGGCTTTGAAGATAATTTAGAAATACTGGACAGATTTAAAATGATTTTGAAGTGAGTTTTCCTTGTATTTGCTGCTGTAAGTTTATATTTCAATAGGTAAAACATATGAGCATATGTTGATTTTCCCTTTTAGGTCTGGCTTGACAGAGCAGCTGTCGGCACACTTCATGTGATCACCAAAAAACTAATTTTAAGAAGTACTAATGAGAGAGGGGCTTTGGCTTTTTTAACATATTGATTACGCTGCGTACAGCATTTGATTGAACAAAATGTGCATAGTTCTGCTGAAAGAGTGCTTGCATTGCACTCATATTGGCTAATGGAGGGTCCCCTCAGATAATATGACCAACATGTTAAAATGTATGTCACGGTGGGTTGAAAGGAGAAATCCCTCCATGACCCTGTAATTCTGTTACATTTGCTCTCATAACTCGGCGGAAAGAGCTAGCAACAGTCTGGCCTCGGTGTCTAAAAGCATTTACTAGAGTCTGGCTTCTAACTGTTCCACAGGCTCCCTTCCTGTAAATGCGGACTGAGCAGTGTGCCTGTGTGAGTACAGGGTAGAGGTGTGCCTGTCTCAGTGCAGGGTAGAGGTGTGCCTGTCTCAGTGCAGGTTAGAGGTGTACTCGTGTGAGTGCAGGGTGAGAGGTGTGCCCGTGTGAGTGTAGTGTGAAAGGTGTGAATGTGTGAGTGCAAGGTGAAAGGTGTGCCTGTGTGAGTGCAGGGTAGAGGTGTGCCCATGTGAGTGCAGGGTGAGAGGTGTGCCCGTATGAGTGCAGGGTGAGAGGTGTGCCCATGTGAATGCATGGTTGAAAGGTGTGCCCGCGTGAGTGCAGGGTGAGAGGTGTGCCTGTGTAAGTGCAGGGTGAGAGGTGTGCCTGTGTAAGTGCAGGGTGAGAGGTGTGCCTGTGTGAGTGCAGGGTGAGAGGTATGCCTATGTGAGTGCAGGGTAAAGGTGAGCCTGGTCTGCAGCAGTGCAGCTTCAGTAACACATGCAGAGATGCACTACCACAGCACCAGTGCAAGGTTTGTACATAGAGAAAAGAGGCTCTCGCCTGCACTCACAGACAGACACACATACAGAGCCTGGTCTGCAGCAGTGCAGCTTCAGAAACACATGCAGAGGTGCAGCACCACAGCGCCAGTGCAAGGTTAGTAAGTACAGAAAAGAAGCTCTCACCTGCACTCACAGACAGACACACACATACAGAGCCTGGTCTGCAGCAGTGCAGCTTCAGTAACTCATGCAGAGGCAAATCACCACAGCGCCAGTGCAAGGCCAATAAGTACAGAAAGAGGCTCTCTCATGCACTCACAGACAGACACACATACAGAGCCTGGTCTGCAGCAGTGCAGCTTCAGAAACACATGCAGAGGTGCAGCACCACAGCGCCAGTGCAAGGTTAGTACATACAGAAAAGAAGCTCTCACCTGCACTCACAGACAGACACACACATACAGAGCCTGGTCTGCAGCAGTGCAGCTTCAGTAACTCATGCAGAGGCAAATCACCACAGCGCCAGTGCAAGGCCAATAAGTACAGAAAAGAGGCTCTCTCATGCACTCACAGACAGACACACATACAGAGCCTGGTCTGCAGCAGTGCAGCTTCAGAAACACATGCAGAGGTGCAGCACCACAGCGCCAGTGCAAGGTTAGTACGTACAGAAAAGAGGCTCTCTCATGCACTCACAGACAGACACACATACAGAGCCTGGTCTGAATAAGTGCAGCTTCAGTAATACATGCAGAGATGCAGCACCACAGCGCCAGTGCAAGGTTAGGAAGTACAGAAAAGAAGCTCTCACCTGCACTCACAGTCAGACACACATACAGAGCCTGGTCTGCAGCAGTGCAGCTTCAGAAACACATGCAGAGGTGCAGCACCACAGCGCCAGTGCAAGGTTAGTACGTACAGAAAAGAAGCTCTCACCTGCACTCACAGACAGACACACATACAGAGCCTGGTCTGCAGCAGTGCAGCTTCAGAAACACATGCAGAGGTGCAGCACCACAGCGCCAGTGCAAGGTTAGTACGTACAGAAAAGAAGCTCTCACCTGCACTCACAGACAGACACACATACAGAGCCTGGTCTGCAGCAGTGCAGCTTCAGAAACACATGCAGAGGTGCAGCACCACAGCGCCAGTGCAAGGTTAGTACGTACAGAAAAGAAGCTCTCACCTGCACTCACAGACAGACACACATACAGAGCCTGGTCTGCAGCAGTGCAGCTTCAGAAACACATGCAGAGGTGCAGCACCACAGCGCCAGTGCAAGGTTAGTACGTACAGAAAAGAAGCTCTCACCTGCACTCACAGACAGACACACATACAGAGCCCGGTCTGCGGCAGTGCAGCTTCAGTAACACATGCAGAGATGCATCACCACAGCGCCAGTGCAAGGTTAGTACGTACAGAAAAGAAGCTCTCACCTGCACTCACAGACAGACACACATACAGAGCCCGGTCTGCGGCAGTGTGAGCTTCAGTAACAAAAGCAGAGACAGATCACCACAGCGCCAGTGCAAGGTTAGTACGTACAGAAAAGAAGCTCTCGCCAGCACTCACAGACAGACACACATACAGAGCCTGGTCTGCAGCAGTGCCGCTTCAGTAACACATGCAGAGGTGCATCACCACAGCACCAGTGCAAGGTTAGGAAGTACAGAAAAGAGGCTCTCACCTGCACTCACAGACAGACACACATACAGAGCCCAGTCTGCAGCAGTGCAGCTTCAGTAACACATGCAGAGGTGCAGCACCACAGCACCAGTGCAAGGTCAATAAGTACAGAACAGAAGCTCTCACCTGCACTCACAGACAGACACACATACAGAGCCTGGTCTGCAGCAGTGCAGCTTCAGTAACACATGCAGAGGTGCATCACCACAGCACCAGTGCAAGGTTAGGAAGTACAGAAAAGAGGCTCTCACCTGCACTCACAGACAGACACACATACAGAGCCCAGTCTGCAGCAGTGCAGCTTCAGTAACACATGCAGAGGTGCAGCACCACAGCACCAGTGCAAGGTCAATAAGTACAGAACAGAAGCTCTCACCTGCACTCACAGACAGACACAAATACAGAGGCTGGTCTGCAGCAGTGCAGCTTCAGTAACACATACAGAGAGAGATCAGCACAGCGCCAGTGCAAGGTTTGTACATACAGAAAAGAAGCTCTCACCTGCACTCACAGACAGACACACATACAGAGCCTGGTCTGAATAAGTGCAGCTTCAGTAACACATGCAGACTCAGAGGTGCATCACCACAGCAACAGTGCAAGGTTAGCACGTACAGAACAGAAGCTCTCGCCTGCACTCATAGACAGACTCGCAGACAGACACACATACAGAGCCTGGTCTGCAGCAGTGCAGCTTCAGTACCACATGCAGAAGTGCAGCACCACAGCGCCAGTGCAAGGTTAGGAAGTACAGAAAAGAAGCTCTCACCTGCACTCACAGTCAGACACACATACAGAGCCTGGTCTGCAGCAGTGCAGCTTCAGAAACACATGCAGAGGTGCAGCACCACAACGCCAGTGCAAGGTTAGTACGTACAGAAAAGAAGCTCTCACCTGCACTCACAGACAGACACACATACAGAGCCTGGTCTGCAGCAGTGCAGCTTCAGAAACACATGCAGAGGTGCAGCACCACAGCGCCAGTGCAAGGTTAGTACGTACAGAAAAGAAGCTCTCACCTGCACTCACAGACAGACACACATACAGAGCCTGGTCTGCAGCAGTGCAGCTTCAGAAACACATGCAGAGGTGCAGCACCACAGCGCCAGTGCAAGGTTAGTACGTACAGAAAAGAAGCTCTCACCTGCACTCACAGACAGACAAACATACAGAGCCTGGTCTGCAGCAGTGCAGCTTCAGAAACACATGCAGAGGTGCAGCACCACAGCGCCAGTGCAAGGTTAGTACGTACAGAAAGAAGCTCTCACCTGCACTCACAGACAGACAAACATACAGAGCCTGGTCTGCAGCAGTGCAGCTTCAGAAACACATGCAGAGGTGCAGCACCACAACGCCAGTGCAAGGTTAGTACATACAGAAAAGAAGCTCTCACCTGCACTTGCAGGCAGACTCACATACAGAGCCTGGTCTGCAGCAGTGCGAGCTTCAGTAACACATACAGAGACAGATCACCACAACGTCAGTGCAGGATTTGGAAGTACAGAAAAGAGGCTCTCACCTGCACTTGCAGGCAGACTCACATACAGAGCCCGGTCTGCGGCAGTGTGAGCTTCAGTAACACCAGCAGAGACAGATCACCACAACGCCAGTGCAGGATTTGGAAGTACAGAAAAGAGGCTCTCGCCTGCACTCAGAGACAGACACACATACAGAGCCTGGTCTGCAGCAGTGCAGCTTCTTGTACAACATTTCTGTATTAAGTATCACATCACACAAAGCACGTCTCATAGTGAACAAATAGTCACCAGCATGGAATACCTGTGGACGCAGCCACTGAGCTCCAGTCACCACTGAAACCATACATGGAAACCCACTGTAGTATGTAAGATCCCAACCAAACTCTCACCCCCACCATAACCCTCCCCACCACCCGAACCACAGTTATCAACAACCATAGAATATCATAAGAAAACACAGAGATCAAAACTCTTCACTGCTGAGGAACCTGTTCCGTGCTAGGACAACCATTGTAGGGTCTGTCAGTAGGCACAACCCTAAGGAAAGATGGCTATAATGCCCTGTGACATCCACTTACCTGATGGTACTGAGCTCGTCAACCTCAGGGGCCCATAGTGGCCATTTCAATCGGAATAGTGGGCTACATGTACGTAGCTTTCATTTTGCGATGACCTAATGCTGAATTTTGGCGATTCGCTATTAGGTAATCGCAAACCCCTATGTACTAATGGGTCTTTGACACATTTATCGATTTCTAATAGGGTCGCAATTCACCTATCTCATTAATATTCATGAGGTATGTCGCAACTTGTGACCCACTGGGAATTGCTAAAAATACACTGATGGTGGCCTGCTGGGGACACCATGTCAGTGTTTGCTTTTAAATAAAGCAACGTTTTTTTTTTTTAAATGCAGAACGTTTTCCTTAAAGGAAAACGGGATGCGGTTAAAAAAAAAAAACGTTTTCTTTTGATTTTTTGTGTTAAATCTGTTTTATTTTCAAAAGGGGAACCAAGGGGAGGGTCTACAGGTACACAGCGTATCGCCTACAACCCTTTGTAGGGCCGGCCACATAATTTAGTATAGGCATGGAAAGTGCAGGTAATGGTTATCGATGCATATATAACACAGCAAGTCGCCTACAACCCATGGCGGGCCGGCCGCGTAGTACAAGAGGCACTGTGTAGGAGTGCAATGTGAAGGAGCATCTAGGCGTGGAGAACAAGAAGACCCAAATTCAACATGGACAGAAAAAAAAAACAAGAGAGAAACTTAGAGAGAGAGATAGAGGCGGGCTAGCTGACAGGAAGGATGAAGGGGACGAAAGAAAAAAAAAATAGGAAAAGAAAGAGGGCTAGTACAGGGGAGTTAAAGGCAAATAGAAAGAGACAGGGGGAAGGAGCCATAGCGGCTTGTGAGGTCCCATAGTAGCGAACGAAGGCAATATCGAAGAGGAGCAGGGTGGCGGGGTGGGCAAGGGCTTAGAGTGGGCAGATCGTCTTTCGAGGTGCATCGTGGTGAGCGAAGGATAGGGCCAGACTGATTATATAGATAATCTGTCAGGGTCGGGTGGATACACATCATCTTCGAAGAGGCGTAGAGCCCGGAGCTTCGGGGGCAGAAGACGTGCATGTTCCATTTTACAAAGGTAGGTGACCAGTGGCTGCCATATTTTGGAGAAGTGGGTGTCGCGAGATTCTTTTGATTTTTTAAGAGTAGGCAGAGGTCCATGGGACCAATGCCTGCTTTTAAAAATAGTTTTTGCTACCATTCGCAAAGGGGAAAGGGTCCCTTGGGGACCCCTTCCTATTTGCAAATGGCTTACCACCAACTTCAAGTTGGTGGTAAAATGCAAATGTTTTGCAACGGCATTTCAGTCGCAAAACATTCTTGCATACCACTGTGAGTCACTATTAGGAAGGGACGCCCTTAACACGCCCCTTCCTAATAACGAATCGCAAACCCATTTTGCTATTCAGTAATAGGTTACCGAATTGCAAAATGGGCCTTTGTACATAGAAAAATACTTATCTCCGGTCGCAAACGGTCCGATTCTGCAAATCAGGCCATTGTGACATGAAAAAGCTATGTACATGTGGCCCAGTATGTCTCAAAAACAGTCGCATTGCCTTACCAACCTCTACTGTGTTTGGTGAAAATTTCCCCAGATTTAGTTGAATATAGTGAGATGGTAAATAACCCATTCGTAGAATGCCATCTGGAACATTTCCCTAAGCCATGCCTCTGGCGTGGGGATAGAGTCAGTTTTCCAAAAGCGGAGGACACAGATCGTTGTGATCGCAAGGGCCGTGGCCAACCAGCAACTAGATGGCTGTGTAATTTCTGGGTAACATTACTGCTGAGACCTCTAGCTTTCCTGTGATCCTCGCCTCTGCTTCCAGTGTCCCAGCAGCGCCTCAGTTTATGACATCCCCTCACTATGTGGACAATATCACAGTCAGGCTCGTGGTATCTCCCACAGTTGAATCTCTTGTCTTCCCTGTCCGTTGTCATCTGTCCAGAGACCAGTGCCATCTCTGAAGGATTTTGTAACAGTCCAACTTCAATCTAGCTTCTCATAGGTGTTTATCGAAATGTAATAAAAGGTCTGCCCATTCCTCCTCATTATAATCTAGGTGCAATCTGGCGGACCTCCAGTCTTTGAGCTGGATCCTCACTGGAGACGAGAAGACCTAGGGCCTTATTATGAATACGGCGGTCCTCAGGACCACCGTACTCGCTGTGGCGGTCTGACCACCGCCACCACTGTGGGTCCACCCGCAGTATTCTGAGTGTGGTGGTCGGACCACCACGAGACCGGCAGCTCCACCAGGATCAAGGATCTCGCTGCGCCAACATTCTTTAACCAGTCTCAATATGCTGGTGGTGCTGATGCCGGCACCGCCGAGCATATTACGAGTTACATATCCACCACCCTTTTCATGGCGGTGAGCCTGCCATGAAAAGGGTGGTGGACGTGCAGGAAAGGGGGCCCTAAGAGGGCCCCCGGCCGGATCTGGGCCTGGGGGTGCATGTGGGGGGTGCCCCCCCTGGAATTGCACCCCTGTTCCTGCACATTCCTGTGTGCAGGAACATGCTGCAGGCGCTGTCACGGCGGCCGTCTGCTGTTAAGGCTCTCCTGTGAGCATTACACAGCTGCCCCTGTGAGACAGCCACACCACTGCTTGCCTGCCTACCCTGGATTGCACTCATAATCCAGTGGGCGGGCGCACAACAGGCTTGGTGGTCCTCCTGTCGGCGTGGCGGTGGTAGGCCGACATGAGGGCCACCAAACTTGTAATAGCGCCCCAAATATATTGAAAGTTTGTAAAGTCCTGACACCATCCCTTTATAGGTACTCCAAATTTCAAGATATGATCTCCAGGTAGTTTCACAAGAGAACGGGGCTGGGACCCCCCCAGTAACAGTGAGGCAGTGCACCAATTGGCAGTAGCTCCAGAACTGGGCTGGTAATAGTATGTATTTGGTGCAAGCTTCCGTGAAGGACATCCACCTGCTGTTTGTTAGTAGGTGTTCTATCTTGGACACCCATTTCTTGGCAAAATCAGTCCAGACAGGTTGACAGCCATGAATCCTGATTTTACTGTTACCCCACAGTGGGGCCCCCATATGCAGCCCTCCATCTATCTGCTATTATGAGCCTTTTGCCATGCATAGCATGTGGCCCATAAAATCGGGCGAGCTTTGACAGGTTCCTACTTGTCTAAGGAGTATAGCGTTCCCATGCCCGTCCCAACAAACTGTCTTCAATGGAAACCCATCTCGGTTTTTCCAGGCTAAGATGCATGAAGTATCAGAGCTGCAATCCAGGTCGGATGGAGGAGGGTAGGTTTGACGGCAGTGTCCTGATCGACTATCAAGTGTCCCTTACTGTGGTCAGGACCCTCCAACTTGCCTAAGAAGCATTACCCAACGTCAATTGAGGTGGAATCGCTGACCGGCACCCTAGTAGGGGATACCGGCACACACTACTAGGTCCCCCCTCAACTATCAAGGGGACCCTCAGCCCCCATTGGGGACGAACTCACTTTTGGTCCTGACGAAGTGCCACCCGAAGATTGGGCACACATGGCACAAAACATGTTGACCTCATGCTACTAGTGACCATTTTCGACTAGTAGCTATCCTGGTACCTAAGGACCACAAGATAGCACCACTGTTATAACCTATTCCTGGTACCCTTTTCTCATTAAATCAGTTGTTTGTGGGTACCAGAGCCTATTTTAAGTCACCACTCACTCACTAAGCTCACTGCAACTCCCTCACCTGCATTCATCATTACGGCATCTTCAGATCAAAAGATCTCCGATAAAGAAGTCCCCAGCCCCGCCAGGCATTGCTGCGCCTGCCAGACGAAGAGCGCCCAATGATAAAGGATGACACCCTAACAGGTGTGTGAGGGCATTAAGATCTGACTCTCAGATCTCCTAGCGACACGTACCATAGCCATCTGGAGCAACTGTCTGTGTCTACTTGGCAGAGGAACTACCCCGATGTTGATAATAATTGTACTGTTTCCCGGGAGGAGCTAGGGAGTAGAACCTCATTAAAATATTGCGCTCTTCCATCCCCCATTGATTTAAAGGTATCAGAGCTGTGCCAATTGGAACATCAGCCAGTAAAACTCTGGATTAGGCAACCAAAGAGCTCTCCACACTCTGTCCTAGGGCATAACTTGTCCATTTTCAGTCCCCCCCCACCATGAACAATTCAATCATTCTGGAAAGATCATTAAGCATTGTTTTTGGGATCACCATGGGTAGCATTGTGAACACATAGTTGATTCTTGGGGCCACATTCATTTTGATAACCTCTGCCTTCCCCTGCAGCCATAGATTTAGAGCTGTCCATCTCTCCATGTCCTGACGGATTTTAAGCAGAAGAGGGCTAAGGTTATCATCTATCATGTTAGAAAAACCTGGATTCAACAAGATTCCTAAATAAATATTTAGGTTTGTTTCCGTCCAAAAGGATGTTGCCCCAAAGTGGCTATGGTGGGCGCGCGAGTCAGAGGCATTACTTTGCACTTCCCCCACTTGATGACGTAGCCTGAGAAAGACGAAAAGTGAGAAAGCAAGGTCACAATATGTGTCGGAGATGTAGGAGGAGAGGGTTAGTAAAATGTCGTCGGCATAGAGTAATGCCTTGAATTCACCACAGGCAGTGTGAATCCCTCATATCTCCAGGTGACATCGAATGGCTATTGCCAGAAGTTCTAAGGCAAGAACAAACAATAAGGGGGATAGTGGGCATCCCTGCCTCATGCCTCTGTTATCTGGAAATGGTTGTGAGGTATGCCCATTACAGGAGAAGTCTGCCATGGGGCTGGAGTCGAGCCATTTCACTGTAGACAAGAATTGTTGCCCTACTCCCATAGCATCCAAGATTCCGAATAGGTAGCTCCTCTCCACCAGGTCAAAGACCTTCTTAGCATTGAGCAAAACTATTATTTTGTCATTCTTATCGTCCCTTACTTGCCAAAGTACATGTACCAGTGTTCGCAGATGCAAGGCCGATGACCTGTGTGGGATAAATCCCACTTGGTCGGAGAGTATCAGTGATGGCAGTAGTCCCTTTACCATGTTAGCCAAGACCTTTGTTAAAATCTGTAGGTCCACACTAATCAACGAGATTGGCCTATAGCTCACACAGTCATAGGGATCTCTGTTAGGTTTAAGTAATATCACTGTCCTCACTCTGTTGGCTCCTGGAAGCAGCCAGGAACCGTCGTGAATTTCATTAAACATTTTGCATAGAAGTGGGGCTATATCCTTCTTGTTTAGTTTCTAATATTCAGCTGGAAAGCCATCCGCTCCTGGTGCCTTAGAAGTGGGGAGTTTTAGAAAAAACCACAGGAGTATGACCCATAAACCAAATTGAGATCTGGGTGAGTATACGACAAAAAACAAAAATATCTCAATTGGTATCATTAGGGGAGTCAGTTAAACCAGTATGTAAAATACATTACGAGGAAGGAATGAGGGAGACTCACGACAAGTTTTTAAAAAAAATGTGCACATAGCATCATATATTTAGGTTCAAAGTTTAGAAACGGTACAGTTGTATCAGCACTGTAGGCATGGAATGCATAAGCAGCCCAAATTGGACTTGGTGCACAAATGTGCTCTTGACACATATAAGTGGCGACGCAAGTGACAAAGTGAAAACAGCGAAAGGCGCGCGGTGACACAAATGTGAAATTATATACAAGTGACTGTGTGGTTCAGCACGAAATAATTTACAATGGTTGCGTGGGAACCGATTGAGCGATTTAGATTGAACCACACGGAGTTGGGGCGCCGTCAATTGCGCTGAGGAGTCAACGATGTTTCGATCCTATGGAATCAGGATCATCTTCAGGACGGGGCTGATGTTTAAGTAGTGCTGGGGGTCATGCTGGTGGAGGTAGCCGGAGGTTGGGGGGCTGGTTGAGGTGAAGCCGCGGCGAGTGGTCACCAGGGGGTCGTGGAGCTGGAGGCTGAGTAGGACACGGTCCTGTGTCCTCACTAGAAGGCTGGAGTCAATCCGGCGTAAGTCCGTTTTTATATAGCGCAGCTACTCACCCTTACGGGTCTCAAGGCGCTGGGGGCCGGATTGGAAATTAAGTGAGCTATTGCCCAGAGTCACATGGTGCTGAGCTGAGCTGCCTCCGGAGCCGGGGATCGAACCGTGAACCCTGTGCTCCGAAGTCAGCTGCTCTGGCCGCTGCACCACACCTCTCCGCGTGGTGAGATGGGCGGAGCGTGGGGTGGAGGGTTCTGCGCGAGTCAGTCTGGGCGGGGTCAAGGGGAGCCGCAGTGACGGGCAATTAGAATGTTCGGCCGGGGCGCCGTAACTGAGAAGGCGGCGTGCACGGCACCGGGGGCCGGCGGGTCAGGAAGCCTCTGTGTAACTCTAAGAGGTGATGCCGGTTCTTAGTTTCGATAGATGCGGAGTGTATCCGTTCGGATGGGGCGGCGCTTCTGTCAGCCGTTAACCGCCATCTCACCACGCCGGATTGACTCCAGCCTTCTAGTGAGGACACGGGACCGTGTCCTACTCAGCCTCCAGCTCCACGACCCCCTGGTGACCACTCGCCGCGCCTTCACCTCAACCAGCCCCCCAACCTCCGGCTACCTCCACCAGCCTGACCCCTAGCACTACTTAAACATCAGCCCCGTCCTGAAGATGATCCTGATTCCATAGGATCGAAACGTCGTTGACTCCTCAGCGCAATTGACGGCGCCCCAACTCCGTGTGGTTCAATCTAAATCGCTCAATCGGTTCCTACGCAACCATTGTAAATTATTTCGTGCTGAACCACAAAGTCACTTGTACATAATTTCACATTTGTGTCACCGCGCGCCTTTCGCTGTTTTCACTTTGTCACTTGCGTCGCCACTTATATGTGTCACGAGCACATTTGTGCACCAAGTCCAATTTGGGCTGCTTATGCATTCCATGCCTACAGTGCTGATACAACTGTACCGTTTCTAAACTTTGAACCTAAATATATGATGCTATGTGCACATTTTAAAAAAAACTTGTCGTGAGTCTCCCTCATTCCTTCCTCGTAATGTATTTTACATACTGGTTTAACTGACTCCCCTAATGATACCAATTGAGATATTGTTGTTTTTAGAAGTGGGGAGGTCATCTATAAGGTGGCCAATCTCCCCTTCGATAATGTTGTCTGCTAGTTGGGCTGAGAGTTCTGTGGATAGCTTAGGGATGGGACGATTCAGGAAGAACTCCTCCTCCATCCATGTGGAGTCGGGGTGTTCTGCTATGTAGAGTTTCTTATAGAAGGGGCGGAAGACTTGCAGAACATCTGAAAGTTGTGTTAACAGTTCTTTGGATTTATTCTGGATCACAGCGACCATACGGGAGGGTTCCTGTTGCCACAACTGATAAGCCAGCAGGCATCCAGCTTTTCTGCCTCTCTTATTATGTCTCTGTTTTAGGATAAAAAGGAATTTTTCTGCTTGGGTAGTATATAGCTTTTTTCTGCAGGGTATCTTGAGAGTGTGTTCAGTTGTAGCATGCAGAGAGGTGGATCACGTGACTGTCTAAGGCTAACTGGGCCGCTTGTGCCTGCCATTTCAGGAAGGTGAGTCTGCATCAATTCCCCCTCATACGCACTTTCCTAGTCTCCCATAAAAATTGTGAGCAGGTCACAGAGTTACTGTTCTCCCCTGAGTAAATATCCAATAAACCTTGGAGCCTGAGTTTAGCTTCAGGAGTTTTGTACCTAGAGGTATTGAAGCACCACTGACCCATTGGGGGAGTAGTTATACCTAACCGAAGTTGGAGCCGTACTGCATCGTGGTTGGAAGTACCTTTGGGGATGATCTCCACCCTTCAATGTATGACAAAAGTGTAGTTGTGGTGAGATTGTATTCAATCCTGGTACGTGTACCATACGTGAAGGAAGTAGTGGTCACAGGCAGAGGGGAGAATCAATCGCCAAGGGTCTGAGAGTGAATGATCAGATATTAAGTCATCAAGGACATGCCAGTCCTCATGTCTGGAGATTATTTGATGGACCAATCTGTCGAGCACTGGGTCTAGAAAAAGGTTCCAATCGTCCCCCCGGGAGCACCCTAGACTGTGGTAGAGTAAGGACAATACAATCTAGTGCTCTAAGGAAGTGATCTCTTGCCACGTCATGCATAGAATGATCCTAGTACAATGAGATGACATGCCTGCTCACTTTATGAAGTATGTAATGGCCGTCTGAGTTTGCCCATGTTTGTGTACTCTGAGCAGTATTCCCTTCCAAACCAGAATTGCCACCCCTTCCTTACGGTAGGTGCTGATTGATGATTTGACATTCCCATCAGGTTTTTTTTTACATGTGTAGCATTGTCTGCCTACCCAGTCTCGCCTGAGCTTCTCACTTTTTAGGTGTGTGAGGTGTGATTCTTGCATGAGTGCTATAGCCGGGCACTTTGTATGAAGCAAGGACAAGTTCTTCTTTCATTTTATGTAGTGGGTAAGGCCATTGACATTGAGAGAATCTATCTATATTAAGGCTTATAGAACATGACATACAGGAGCCACTTGGGGGATCGAACTCTGCTTGGTCACACCCATTGTTCCGGTGAGTAAGTTCTCGGGAGCAACCACCAAGGTAGTGACTTTTCTGTGAGACAATTGCAGAAACAGCCAAGGTGAGTAGGTGGTCTTGAAGGCTATAGCGGATCGCGAAATGTGAGAGGGTCATGATCTGTCGGGCACTGGGTGAGTTTGAGTAGTAGGTGTCATCTGTTAAGCGAAGAACTTCATGTAATGATGAGATACTTTGTGAGGAAGAGAAGGCGGGTGAACCTACTTTCTCTAGGGGAGGGTAAAATGCCAAGATGATCTGCAAACCCATCACTGCAGTAGGTCTCGTACATTATCATGCCATGAGGGGAGGAGACAGTGTAATGTCAGCGATTGATGCACTAGGGATGATGAGTGGCTTGGGAAAGTGTTCCTGGGGTAGCGGCGGCAGGCACAAAGGGATAACAGGCAACTATTACCCTTAGCTTGGCACCTCATCAAAATTGAAGGAATGCTTGGGTGAAGGGGAAAATAAGCTCGGTCATTGGCTAGGAGTACATTCTGCCAAACACATGGTTGTCGGCCCTCCACCGCTCTCACAATGCCAGGAACCCCAGCATTGTGGTGCCTACCATGGGCCCAGTTTGTAAATCAGCGTTCAGTGCAAGCCGACAATTCCAGACTAGCAGCTCCTGACAATCCAACAGCCTTCTAGCACCAGCTAATTAATCCTTCTTCACGGGTGATCTTGGCGTATCTCTTGCCAAAGATGTGAGTTCTTTATGATTCTGTGTCTGGTCGTAAGACCAAAGTCTGGTGACGGCCTCAAGGCTGGCCATCTTCTGCCATGTGCCTTATCTTTCGCATACAGTATTCTCTCCGTTGGCAGTGGCCTCTTATCTGCCAATCAATTTGTGCCCATGTCATTAGTGTCTAGAGTGTTGAGGAATTTCTCGAGTTTGACTGGGTCATCAAATTCTTTTGTATGTTCATTTTTTGCAATCAGCATGAGGGCCAGGTCTAGTAAGCCATAGCGGATATCCATATGCTTCATGAGGAGCCTCACAGAGAGAAAGAGCTTCAGTCTTAACATGGTTCCATGATAGAAGTCTTAGTTGATGTGTATTTTGTGGTCCTCAAAAAGAAAAGGTCCAGGCTCTTTACCTCATCTGGTTTACTTCTCGTGCATGCTGGTGTCTCAAGAAGAAGACAATCACCTGGCGTGGGAAATCACTGTTTCTGTTGTTATCGTCTTGATGCTGTGGGCCCTCTGCACTTCTAATGGAGGGAGAAAAGTTATGTTAGGGAGGGATGGATTGAAGCGGAGCATGAAAGTCATTATGTTATGCGCCTCCAGCTTTTCTGGACTGCCCAAGAACCATAGATTGTCTCTCCAATTCTGTTCTCTATTCCTGCATATGCCAGTGATCGTATCTTGCAAGGTTTTTTTGGTGTCTTGCCGGGGACTGCCTCTGTGAAGAGGAGCTGGCATGTCGGTTTTGACATACATGGGAGACAGATGGGTCCCAGTGGGTGGGAGGAGGTGTATTGCTGGTTCAACTTGCAAGAAATCTCTGTTCCACAGTTGGGGTGGTCTTCGTGGAGGCCTTATCTGTAGCTAGTATCCTTATGGCGGCTTATGACTAGAGGTGGAGTGGACTCCCGGTATCCCTGCCCCTGTGTTGTGCAACCAGACAGCTATCACCTGGCTTTCTAACCTACACCAATATTTATTTATCTATTTATTTATTGTTCGATCAATAGCATGATCATACACAGCATAAAATCACATAATACACAATATTACACCAAAAAATGTTAAAAAACAGTAGTTTAAAATAGCATTGACCTCACCGGCTGAATCAGCGTTTAAGACAGGGTTACAGTTATTGTTTTTGCCATAAAAACGGAGATGTTGGTTAAAAAGACACACGTATTAAAACAATCTATCCCCATCATTTCCCTACTGTCCCGCTGAACAACTTTACAAACGACCTGCCTGCTTTTTAAATGAGCCTGCATCACAATGTTATTTTACAACTTTAGGTCTCTGCCACCAGGCATAGAGCAGATATCTTGATATTGTAAAAAACAAGCCACCTTGTCGTGTCTGACCTAAATATACGTAAAGCATCAGAGGGGCATGAAAAAGAGAGCAGTCGGCAAGCCGGGATAATCCGAGATTTGCTTAAGTTTGCACAGGCGGGTCAGAAGAAAATAAAATGTTCTAAAGTCTCTGGGGTAGAGTGACAGGACGGACACAAGGGGATATAGTAACATTTGCCCAACTATTTTTCATTGCATTCAATGGGAGAATCCCTGTCCTAAATTGTATGTAAGGTGCTCGTGCCTTGGGAGGGGGGTTCAATATCATCCATATACAAATCTAACTTAAAACAGCTTTTGACATTTAAAAAAACGGAAGGTAAAGTGCCACGTGCCCTAACATCGAAACAAGAAGAATCAACAAAATCCCAGTACCTTTTTTTTAACAGGGGGACCATTTTTTTTGTGATAGACTGCGGATCCTCCCACATTATTCCCAGTCTAAAAAGCCACTCCCTAACCTTGTTAAACCAGGGCAATCACCCTGTGTGTCTTTGAAGAATTAGTAATTCCTCCACTGTGTCACGATTCACTCCCTGTGCTCTCGTTCCCACCACCAGGGGGCCGAATTGTGGGGCTTTCCAGTATTCTAATATGCTTCCAGACACTCCCCTGTATGCATATCCTGACTTCCAGGCATTTGGACATCATTTAGAAATTGACATCCATTCCCAATCCATTCCGGGTTTGTGGAAGCCAGTCTGCTCATGCTGGAAACTCCATTACCTATAATCCCCTGCTCACTGCTTTGTCTCCACCCCTGCAGGCCAAGGATGGGTGGAGGAATTCAGTTCACCTGTGGCTGGCTGCTGCTAGCCTGCTCACACCTGATGCATGTGATTACTGTGAGCTCTTTTAAGCCCCAGCTCCCTTCAGCCCAGTGTTGGTCATTGTAGCTGTATACCGGTGAGGCCGATCCTTGTTTCCAGTGTTTCCTGAGCTTTTGATACCCTTGTTTCCAGTGTTTCCTGAGCTTTTGATACCCTTGTTTCCAGTGTTTCCTGAGCTTTTGATATTCCTTGATTCCTGAGCTATAGTTAATCCTTGTTCCTTGATTCCTGAGCTATAGCTATTCCTTGTGCCTGAATTAGCACTGCCTGTAGTGCTACCTTGTTTCCTGAGTTCCTGAGCTATAGCTATTCCTTGTGCCTGAATTAGCACTGCCTGCAGTGCTACCTTGTTTCCTGAGTTCCTGAGCTATAGTTATTCTTTGTTCCTGTTCCTGGGCTTAAGCTATTTCTTGTTCCTGATTTGCACTGCTTGCAGAGCTCTCTTGACTCCTTGTTTCCTGAGCTGTAGCTATTTCCTGTTTCCTTGATCCAGTACTGCCTGCAGTCAGTAGCGGTCGGTGGTGGGAGTGCTGCCGGGCGGTGACGTGGGGAGGGGCAGGGTGGGGGGTAGTAAAATACGGAATTCGGCCGAATAAAGGTAAGTAAACACAAAAATAAATAAAACGAATTTCGTTGCGAGGGCTGCATCGCCAAATGCGATGCAGCGCGCGCAACGAAATTCGTTTAATTTATTTTTGTGTGTGCTTACCTGTATTCGGCCGAATTCCGTATTTTACTACCCCCCACCCTGCCCGTCCCCCGTCCCACATCACCGCCCGGCAGCACTCCCACCACCAACCGCTACTGCCTGCAGTGCTACCTTGACTCCTGAGCCTTAGCATTCCTTGTTCCTGACCTGCAGCAGTTTCCCTTCTCCTGAACTAGCACTACCTGCAGTGCTACTTTGACTCCTGAGCTTTTGCTCAATTCTTGCCCCAGCACTGCCTCCTATGCTACTTTGTTTTCTTGATTCCTGAACCTGCACTATTCTGGTATACCCTTGTAGCCTCCCCTTCTGTATATCCTTTTCCAGTCCCTGCCTTTCTTCCCATTCCTTGGTTCCAGTTCTAGTTTGCTGTCTTTCTATTTCTGCTGTCTTGCTTCTGTTACCTTGTATGTTTGTTACCTGCTTTCTGCCAAGTGTGCCCTGTGATTTCCTTCCTTTCCTGTTAAGCACTCCTCCTTGCTAGCTCCTTGTCTATTGTGCTTGTGTTTAGTTCTACCCCTTTGCTGTTACTGCCTTGTGAGTTCCTGTTTGATCGCCAGGATCCGTGGGCACAGCTGACTACCTAGGTGGTGTTTCTTGTTCACTGTGAGTATTGTCTTTGAGTTACTGTTATAACATCACCATAGGTATAAGCTCCACAGACCCTGCCTTTGCATACATATCCTATATGTGGGTATTTTCAGTCAGTATCTGTAACAGGAATTGTGGGTGAGGAACTTACTGAGCTTCAGTCTTACCGTGTGGAGCTCCTGAGTGCTTTACCCACATTCCCTTTATTGTTAATGTTGTAATATATATATGTCTTGCACGTCCGTCTTGGGAGTAGTTAGTCTGAATGCTAAATTGCCTTGTGAGTGCCCTTCCTTTCTGAGTCTTAGCCATCTTGTACAGGCTTCCCCTTTGGATCCCTTTTTCTCCTCTGACTCCTTGTGTGATCCTGGGCAGCGCTGTACTACTCTTTCTGTGCACTGTACGTTTTCTACCCAGTCCTTGCTCAAGTCCCTGACTGTGTTCCCGACATAGTCCCGGACGGTCCCTGACACACTGCATCCTTTACAGGGATCTGGGTGCTACTGGTCCAAAGTCTAACCCAAAACATTAACACTTTGAGGACAGCAAAGTGTGTGATAGGCTTTAGACCGAGGTCAAGGTGTAGGGGTAGTATGGGCGTGTTCGTTGGGAGGTTAAGGATTGCCCTTAAAAATTTGTTTCCCCGACCTCTAGCTGTTTCAAATGCTCCAGCCCCCACAATTCTGCCCCATAAAGGGCCGCACCTAGTCTTTGGCCCGATGAATTTCAAGGATGGGGGAGATTGGGCGGAAGACTGAGCGTTTTACCCTCTTTACTATTGCACAGTCCACATGCTGAAGTGTCAGTAGACTCTTCTGAACTTGGGGTGACCATGCTAAATTGTCACTAATTCTGACTCCCAGGTAGTCGAAGGCCCTGACCTGTTCTAGAAATTGAGTACCCAACTTCAGTTTCCCCTTGGTGGATTTATAGGGATTAAAAACCATAAACTTTGTTTTTGAACAGTTAATCTCAAGGCCCCGATCTTTGCATGCTTCAGCGAATTTAGACAACACATTCTGAATGCCCATTGGGGTTTTGGAAATGAGCAGTGTATCGTCTGCAAATAGCAAAGAGGGTATAAGGCTACCAGCTAATCTTGGTGGGTCACCTCCACAGTCATATAGTTAACTTATGAGTCCATTCATACACTAGGTGAACAGGGTTGGGGCAAGCACCCGCTTAGAGACTACTATGTTGTTGGAAAGACTACCATCAGAGTTCCACCTGACCTTGGCGTAATTACCTTGGTGTAAACAGCCCAATAATTGAAGTAGGTCACATGGGAGTACTAAGTCTCTAAGAGCGGCCCAAAGTTTATTACGGTCAATGGAAACAAATGCCGTTTTAAGGTCGACAAATACGACATATAGATGACCCTTCCTGATCTTCACTTCTTTCCAGATAAGCAGCAGGAATCGAAACACTTGATCTAGGGTACTCGTAGATGCCCTACAGCCTGTCTGCAGATGTGAGATAGTATTGTTTTCCTCTATCCAGTTTTGAAGACGTAACAAGATGACTTTACAGAAGACTTTCTGGGAGACATCTATGAGGCTTATTGGCCTATAATTTGAGGGGTCCCCTTTATCTCCTTTTTTAAATATGGGGATTCTTTCAGCGCCCTTCCAAGTCGAAGGAATGTCCCCCCTCGCAGAATGGCATTAAAAACTGTTTGAAGCAGTGGACCCCAGATGTTAGGCTCTGCTTTGTACAGATCTCCAGGGAGTCTATCTAGACCTGGAGCTTTCCCAGTCTGGAGTAGGCTAATTGTTGTTATGATTTCCTGTAAGGAAAAACCAATAGCATATTCCTGTATAGGCGCTGAAATACGTTCCCCAGCTGCTACCACTGCCTCCTCCTCGGGCTCAATGGGCGCACCAGTATAAAGTTTCTGGAAGTATTCTTCCCAGACATGTGATTGTATATAAGTCATCTTCACTGACCTGCTTGATTGAGCCCTTTGACAGAAGGTGCCAGAAAAGCTGGCAATCTTTTTGTTTTGAAGCCTCAGCTAGTGTATGCCAGTTCTCCGCCTCCCAGCTCCTTTTTGCCACATCCTGTGCCCTCTTATACATCCTCCTTCTACTTTTGATGTCATTTCGTGTCCCTTGTTTTACTGCTGCTGTTAAATTGTTCCTGGCTAGTCTACAACCCTCATTATACCATGGGGCGATGTTCCATTTGGGCATGTTAGAGTTGCACAGTCTACTAAAATAGGATTTTATTCTATTTATTAGTTGTTGGAAGCTAGACACAATAAAGCCATCACTTTTGTCAGGATCACTAAGTACCATAAGGGTCTGAGCCACTTCTTTATAGATCTTAGGAAGTAATTTCTCGTCGGCCGCAACCTGGGGCCATTTGACTCTCCTGTTATTTGCGGTAACAACAGGGGCCATTACTTGGTGAATTTGGCTGTACAAGATAGGGAGGCCAATTAGCCCCAGGTGAAGGGCGTTATGATCACTGTCCTCCCATTTTTGGACACTCATATCCTTGACATAGGGCCAAAGATCAAGGTCCACCATAATGTAATCGATCCTACTTCTAACATTCCCCCTCTTAAACGTAAACTTAGCTTCCTCATCTGAGGGTGTCCGCTCATTATTCTACTGTTCTTGCTTCCACACAATACATATCTTTCCCATGCTATTTACTTATAATGCTTGAAATTACCATACAACATTCTTTTAAAGCAAGACCTATTGGCACTGCAATGCTTGTTACCTCTAATGTCTCTGCTCATATCTCTTACTCCTTGGCTGCCCTTCACGCTCTCAACCATCAAGGTGGGACTTATTGTAATATTTTTCCAGCTGCTTCCCACTCGCAGTCAGAATATCTTCGCTGTCAGTGCTCCTTGTCCATCCAAATGCTGCTAACACTGGATATTGATAGGAATCACTAGATCAGAAGATTCTCATCATTTTTATGGATAGCCAGTGGGATCTCCTCTAGCTCCCTGTTCTACTGCTTCTACTAAGATTCAATGGGAGTCCTGTTCAAGTCCTCGCTGAAATGGTTTTTAATAAATATAAAATTCTTCCTGATACACTGCTTAGACTTACTAACTGCATCATAGCCCACGATCTCAATATGGTATTTTTAACAGAAACCTGTCTCTAGCCGAACCGTTACCTAAGCTATCCCTCCTGGGCCCTCCATCCTAAAGCTAGACTGCTTCTCCAATCCAGGAGGCGGTCTTGCCATTATTTTTAGATCTTAGTTCACACGCACACATTTTGATTCTCCCCAGTTCTCTTCTGGGGAATTTATCTTATTCATTTTCCAATTTTGCTCTACACATTCCATTTCAATTATGCTCTTTCATTGCCCTCTGAGTACTAGAGACTATTTCATATCCTCCTGTGCAGAATTTCTCTCTCAATATACTTGAATCGGACAGCTTCTCGGCCCTGGGTGACTTTAATTTCCACCTTGATATGACCTCACGCAAGGACTCAACTACCTTATTGTAGCTTTCATCTGTCTTGGTTTATCTCAAGCAGTCACCACTCCCTCTCATTCAGCAGGAGACTTACTGGATCCAATTTTCACAAATCTGCTTGCTCTCAAAGGCCATACTCCTCTGCCTCTTACGAGAACTGGTCATTTAGCATTTAGCAATCCCTTCTCCATTCTGCTGGATTTCCATACGTCCTTCATGCCTATCTCCAAGTCCTTGTATGTTAAACATGCTTGTGCCAAATTCACTTCTTCCAACCAGTACTCAACTGTATGTGCTAAACCTGTAACCAGCAGCTGACATCAGGGCCCAGGGTTCGGAGCCTGGTAATGCGAGGTCCGCTACGCTAGAACCTGAGGAATGCGGGCTTTCTGAAGTGCCCTTGTAGTGAGGTGGGGGTTGCCCCCAACGATCAACGAGGTCGTGGATTCCCGGCAAGCGCTGGACAAGGCACGTGACGGAAGACCTGCAGCGAGGACTGGAGAGACCCTACCTGTGCAGGCGAGTGTAATGGTGATACCCTGGTGCTTTTAGGTGGTTCGCACAGGCTAACTGGCTCCTGGTGTCGCCCGGTGCTTGCCCTGGACTTTATGGGAGCGGCCAGTGAATCGAGAGGAGTGCCCCGGTGGACTAAATAGTATATAGTTTGGTGGCCATGTTAGAGGTGAGGAGACCATCCCTGCGCACCTTTGTGATTCAGCTTCCCCCAGCCTGCAACGCTCAACCGATCCCTGTTGCAGTGCCGGTTGCCTCGCCTGGGGCGCAGCCTAGCTTGCTCCCCCCTATGTATGGGTGGAGGACATCTGGACATCAGCAGCTCGGGGATCCCTCCAGGCCCAAGATCACCGCCCGTGAGTGCAACAACACTTTGAAGGATGGGCTGAAAGCAAGAACCCCAGCAATGGCGAGAAGATCATGCTGTGAAAATATGTAATATATATTTGTCCAACCCTAATCGCTTCAACTTTTCTTAAAATGTAACCTTGAGTGAATTTGTAACTTGTATATATGTAACTCTAACCACTAGTATCTCTAGTAGACTTATGTACTTACCACCATTCTTATGTGAATCTAGAGTTTATCTGTTTGTATCCTTTATGTAATTCATGTACTCTGCAGTCCTTATGTAATGTAACTGGTTCTATTGTAAAGCGCTTTGACACCTTTGGGTAAAGTTTGCGCTATATAAAAACGCATAAATAAATAAAAAATAAACATGAAAGCTCCAGCAGTAAATTTTAATAATAGGATAACGTGGTCAACTCCCACCTGACATGTCTCACAATATGAATTGCTCTCTGCTCCCTGGGACTTGGAGGAGCTTGCAAAGCCAGACACCCAGGTCTTAATTTGAGCAGGAGCTGCAGGTGGGGCCCATCGGCACCCATTTTTGGTGATTGTCACTTATTTTTTCTCATCAGACTTTGACTCCGAGCAAGCAGTGAAAAAAACACAAGGGGGAAAGAAGAAGGAAGAGAAAAATGGAAAACTGTGTCAAAGGGAGAAAGTCATAACCTGAAAGAGTGAGATAAAGCAGCAATGCTTCTAGTGGTGGAGTATAGAGGCATGAGGTGGAATTAAGAGTATGCTGTCTTGGTTTTCCGGAAACTAACATTCAATAGGTTGTAGACGTCTGGGCAAAACATTTGGCCCAGCACTTATCTTTTCACAAATGAATCACTGCAAGCACCACTGCAAAGCACTTGAGTAGGCCTGGAGATGATCACCCAAAGGCAAAAAACATTTACCAGGTAGATAAAAAATACGAAACATCTCACATGCTCTACGCGCAATTCCTACTTTGTTAACAAAATTGAGAGCTCAAACATCGCCACAAGAGAAATTTTCTCAGTTGTCAAGAGCTTTCTCCATCCTTTGAACCAACATCACTCCTTCTCAGGATCTCAGAGGTAACCATTCTTTCTTATTTAAGGAAGATCCAAGTTGGTTTTGCTCCTCAAATTATTCTTGATTCGCTATCCTTTTTGAACTTTGAACCAGTTTTTCACTCTCATCATATCTATCAAGCCAGGTTCCCCTCTGGACCCATGGTTTCCTCACATAAATTCCTTAGTCCCAGACTCGTTTTCCCTCATCTTGCAGCCTATCCCAGCTCTCCGATAGTGTTCCGGGCAGCTGGAAACATGCCTTTGTTGTCCCTCTTCTCAAGAAACCACGAGTGATCCCACTATCCTCACCAGCTATCATCCTTTGTACCTCTTACCTTCCTCTTCTAAACTTCTTCAGAAGGCAGCTCATTTGCAGCTTTCAAACTAACTTGATTCACACTCTTTTGAGGGCCTTGTTCAATCTGATGTCTTTCTGGCTCACAGTACCAAGTTGTCTCTCTTATCTGTCATGGATGATCTTAGGAGGATCCCGGACCATTTTGGTCCTTCTCGATCTTTCTGCAGCATTTTGTACTGTGTCACATCCCAGTGGCGGCTGGCATGGATCTGGGGTGGCGCGGTGGGGGGCGATGGGTTAAGGGGCTGTAAAAAATAGAAAAATAGACTTACCTCCTTGCCGCTCGCCTCCCACGTCGTCTCTTCTCTGTCGGCCGACCAGGAAGCAGCCAGGCTCCACTGAGCCAATCACAGTGCTGCAATGCAGCGTTGTGATTGGCTCCCCTAAACCAATCACAACGCTGCAGTGTTGTGATTGGTCTGAACGCGGTAATGCAGCGCTCAGACAAGGACAGGGGGCCTGGGAATGTTCTTCACCCAGGCTGTAATGCACTCTGGGTGGAGAACATGCTAAGTGAGCATGACTGTTTGGTCGGCCCGAGACGGCCGGCCAAAGCGTCATGCACACTTAAGTGTGCACACCACTCCTTTCCTTCCCTGCCCTGTGAGCAGACAGCCCCGCCCGCCCCCATGCTGTCGCAGCAGGAAGGAACAAATAAAATGATGATAACCTCAAGTTATTATCATTTTGTTTTTCCTTTCCTTCCCTGCTGCAATGCAGTGATTGGGGCGACGCTCCTCCGCCTTAGCGGAGGAGCCGCCACTGTCACACCCCCCTTCCAATTAAGCTTATTTTACGCATTATCTGTCAGTCAGCTCTAAAATGGCTCCACTCTGTTTTATCTGATAGATCCCAATTGATCTGGCCTCATTTACGCTCTTTTTCAGGAAGAGGTAAAAGGCACGGGGTTCCACAATGTTCCTCTCTGAGTCCTACACTTTTCAACTGCAGCATCTCTCCTCTGGACGCCCTTGTACATTCATATGGTTTCAACATAGTTTCATATGCCGACGATACACAAATCATCATCTCCATCCCAGAAAACATCGGATTAACATCTGTATGTTTGAAGTTGCCGGCTGGAGGCAACAGAACCACCTTAAATTGAATGGAGTTAAAACAGAAGTCCACATATTTGAGAACACGGCAACGATCTGGTCATCTCCCTGGTGGTCTGCTGGACTTGACCCTACCCCTGGCCCCAGTTCTGTCAGTCAGGAATCTCTGAACCATCTTTGACCAAATAGCTCTATTTTTCCTCCCAGGTCAGTCAGGTAGCAGCAGTGTATTTTGCTATGCTCAGAATACTCTGAAATGTTTTTCTTTTTTGTGCCTGAACCAGCGCTAAAGTCCGTGGTTCAAGTGTGATCATTTCGCATCTTGACTGCAGAATCTATTTATCGCAGGTTATCTTCACATTTTCTCCATAGATACCTATTCTTCTAAACTCTGCAGCTCGTCTGCTACTCAATCTCCCCCCACGTGCCTCAATATTGGCACATTCAAAAGATTTTCATTGGCTTCTTATTTAAAAGCTTGTATCTTTTAATTTATTATGTATTTATAGGTTATTTGAAGGACACTGCACTGGAACAAGGCATTAAAACAGCAAACTAGGTACCTGGAATACGGTGGTGCAAGAGGGTTATGTTCAGTGCTTAGTTTGAGCCAGGGGTTTCCGGTGCTCGTCACCAGCACTTAATTGTCAAAACTGGCACTGATGAAAGTCTGCCACATGTTGGCACTGTTTGTCTAATTTAGTGACGAGCACAGCAACAATTGTTTATTGATTCTATAAAACATTAAAATGACTAATATGTGCCAGCCAAACCATTCTTATTGCTTTGTGGGCTTGGAATAGTCTGAATTGTCACACTTGTAGGAGTGTGATGGTTAGCAGTTGTGTTGGTATTGTCATTGGCCGCACTTTCAGGCACAATGGGTGGTGCAAGCTGCAGTGGCCTCCTGACCAGGGCCCTGTTACTTAGATTATTTTACAAATTAAGCATTGTTCATGTTGCTCAGGAGTAGGGATGAAACCATATGTTGTCCGTTGGGAAAACCCTACAGCTTATATTTAGAACAATGCAAGAATAAATAAATAAAAAGTAAAAAAAAATGTTCAAAGATCGAAGAGTCATTCAAAAGGATCAGTTTTGGGTATAGATTCTATTGCATTGGGTTCTGTTAGTCTTTCTGGTGAGATGTCAAATTAGAATGTGGAGCTGGAATGCTGCTCTTAAGCAGGATTCCGATTTAGGAGGAAATATGTGTGGAGGCCCCAGGTGGCCGGAATTGTTAATCTCCTAACCTACCTAATTGTTAATCTCCTAGGCCTACCTCTCATTATTTTTTTATTTTGTTAATGTAAACACAAAGGGGCATATTCTCAAGGACTCATCGCCGAGTTAGCGGCACTTTATCGCAGCCAAAGTCGTGATAAATTCATCGCACCATTCACAAGCTGGTGCCAACAGCCGACATCACCAGTATTCCTGCGATAGCAGCCGCAAAAAACATCGCAACGGATGATACCGGCTACTAATGGTAATGAGATGCAGAGTAGGCGTTCCTGTGCAAAAAGCCGCGGAAACACCACTTCGCAACATTCACAACGACCAGCCAGATCGGCGAAAAGACCACAAAACATGCGATAAGGCGCGTTAGCAGCAGGGATTTAACACCTGCTCCTACCTGGTGTAAAGTCGGACGACAACCTGCAACACAAAAGGGAGCCCAGCCCACTGCCACACCAGAAGAACAACAGATGCCATGGAGCTACTGACCATGCAGATCGGAACCCCAAGAGGGCCACAACACCCACCGCCACTACACCCAGGCCCGCCCCCCCCCTGGACTTCCCCCCCCGTGGCCCTACCCCGGGCACCCCCCCCGTCCCGGACAAAGATATCTCACATCTACCTCACAAATCCATGAACACAACAATTCGCCTGATGTCGCACAAGTACACCAACCAACATCCATGTGTGGTACGAAAAAGGAAAAACATACATACATCGCAGAATTCCAAAAACAATCAATTTATTCAAATTCCAATCAACATCAATAATTGGAAGAGTCCTGGCGGGTCTGCTCCGGACAAACCGTAAGTCACAGCCTGCAAGACAAAATTGAAGATAAGAAGGTGTGTCATGCGCACAACAAAGGACAAAGAGAGAGAGAGAGAAAGAAAGGGAGAGAGAGAGAGAGAGAGTGAAAGAGAGGGAGAGAGAGAAAGGGGGAGAGAGGGAGAAGGAGAGAGAGAGAGAAACAGAGGAAGAGAGAGAGCGAAAGGAAGAGAGGGAAAGGGAGAGACAGTGAAAGAAAGAGAGGGAGAGCGAGAGAGAAAGATAGAGAAAGAGAGGGAGAGACAGAGAGAGAGAAAGAGAGAGAAAGATAGAGAAAGAGAGGGAGAGAGAGACAGTGCCGACACTGCGCACCCAGGCAGCTACACCCCAGCCCCTCCCGCCGCTCAGCGCGGATTGCCCGCCCCTGCGCACCCAGGCCTCACTGCTCACCTGCTGCCACCGGTGTGTCTCCAACCACGTGCCGGTCCACACTGCAGGCCACCAGGTCCCTCATCTGAAACAGAGTCCACAGATAATTATGGCTGAGTACATATCATTGCACACGGCTACATCGCATGGCCGCCCCTGTGCACCCAGGCCACTGCACCCCAGCCCCTCCCGCCGCCCAGCATGGATTGCCCGCCCCTGCGCACCCAGGCCTCACTGCTCACCTTCCGCCACCGGCGTGTCTCCAAGAGGGCACACCACGTCCCGGTGCAAGCTCCGAGCCCGGGTCCCGCGACCTTGGCAGCCTCCACATCACGCATCCCCGCAGCGCGGGCCACCAGGCGCACACTTGACTCTGGGTCTTGATTTTGCAATGGCAGAGATCATATCAGTGCACACGTCATCATCGCAGGCTGCACACCCGCTCAGCTCTCTAGGTGCCACTAACTCTGTGAAATGCGAGGCAACGCCACGTGGCGGTAGGCCCGCGCTCCCCGCTGGCTCAGGCCTACATTGCGGTCCACCAGGCGCACACTTGACTCTGGGTCTTGATATAGCAATGGCAGAGACCATATCAGTGCACACGTCATCATCGCAGGCTTCACACCCGCTCAGCACTTTAGGTGCCCCTACCTCAGTGCACAGTAAGTCACCGTCCCGTGGCGGTAGGCCCGTGCCTGCCACAGTGCAACCGGTGCCACCGACTCCGTGCAACGCAAATCATGGACCCTATATGATTGAGCCCCGTCGTAGGCCAGGCGGACGCAGCCATGTCACCTCAGGCAGTGGGGAAGAACTGGGACACGTAGCGTCATCGTCCCCCCTTTATACGTACGCCGAGTGGGCTGGCTCGGCGTACGCCAGGCCAGCGTAGGGGTGTAAACAATTAACCCTGGCCTCTGGGCGTGGTTCATATCTGGGCTGCACAGGAAACCAACTGGTGCATGTGTCTCTGTTGCAGTGTCTGCGCCACACGGCCCGCAATCGACAATGTTGCAATGTTGCATGCAGCCGGAGGGCGTACGCGCACCAAGGGACTGGACATGGAGCGCAAGGCCGCTCGGGCTCTTGGCTCATACATGGCAACTGGTGTGTGTGTTCATCGCTTTCGGTGCACCATAAGCCCAAGGCCTAGCCTCAATTGTAGCGCGATAGCCACATCACATACCCAGGATACAAGCAGTGGTCTGACTAACATTAGGGATGAAAGCCCCCTTGTCTCAATACAGAAGTCGGAAGGACATCTGCACCCCCGACCTTGGAAACGCATGCGGCAGCCACCCCCTAAGAGAGATACCATGGCAGACGAAGACGACTCCCACACTACACATGGCGGTAATGAAAGATCAACGTATCCACACCCCACACACAGAAGTCCTTGCCCGAGGTACTCCTGCATGGAACGGCCTTGACACTTGCGTACAGGACAACCCATACGTACAAACTTTGCACGCTCATACGACTCATTGCTCCGAGCTGTGGCATATCATCCACATAACAGCCGCAGGTCAGAAGAGTGCCGGTTCCACAAGAGCCACCAACGCAATGGCAGGACATCCCGGGCACATGTACAACCCCTGTCACGTGGAACTGTACCGTGACCGAATGCTGCATTTGTTGGGGGCACTGCCACTGGCAGTGTTGCGCATCAGTTACCGTCTGAGCTTCTGTCTTGAGTATGTCACCTGCGTCCAGCCCTGGTTCCACTGCCGATCATGCATATTCGAGTGGCCCATGGATGTCTGCCTATCCAACACAATGGTGGCTGAACTGGATTATGACATGTGTGTGCGCCCCCTGTTGGACCATGACCAGGAGTGTAACCGTGATACCCGTTCATGGGATGCCTTGGAATTGGGCGTATGTGCTGGCAGTTGGGCATGTGAGATCGCACAATTCCTCGTGTGCAGTGACCACATCGAAGCGCTCCCCTATTGGGCTGTGTTGCGGATTGGTGAAACGGTGTGGACGGAGCACATCTGTCCGGACCAGCTAATGGATTGGCTCGCCCCCGTGTTCGGTGAAGTCGACAACGACGTACTCTTGGAACTGATTGCCCATGAAGCTGCACTCGCTTTCATGGACGAGTAACTACGTTCCTGCAGCCACAATAGATTGTGACCCATGGCACAGGCCCCAACACCCTTTTGCATCTTGGGGAAATGGACACATATCCCACCATGACAGTGGACATGTCAGCATTCGCCTGGACTCAGATTGCATGTGCGTGCAGGACTGCTGGTTGACCCACACCTGTGCAAGGTGAGTGGACAGCGGCGCCTGGCAACGTTCCTCAACCTGACACACCACTGGAGGGAGAGTACACACATGGCAATGTAGTACTACATGTGACCTTGTTGGACTCCTTCACCTGCTCACTGTCAGCAGAGCAGGCAGTCAGCGCTGTCCGGTGGTCCAGGTCTATGCAGATCCCATGGGCTGTGAGTGGTGTCCCCTGACACGGTGCAATGAGCATTCGCCAAACACCACATGACTCGTCCAGCAAGGCAAGGTGGGCTGAGACCGTCGGCATCCGTCATGGTTGGTGTTCATTTGTGCCTCCCCATGTCTTGCACCTCTACATGTTCCTTGGCTGCCTGTTAGTGTATGATGCATTGGTCTGCATTTTGTGGCCCTTGTCTTGCCCATACTGACACGCACATGCTAATAAAGTCTATGCAGCTCCACTAGTGTTCAACTGTGATGAGTGTTGATTTGCATGCCAAATCGTGTGCCCCAATGAGCATCGTACGTACACAGGGAGGGACTGACTGACGGATTTCACTTAGGGGTGAGTCCCTATTGCCAGCTCCACCTCTGTGAGCCTGACATTGTGTTTGGGAGAGTTGGTGGTCGACCTGTACGCTTACGTGTCTTCAGCAATGTGAGTATGGTGTCCAACTTCTTGCCATGTGGACCAATGTGTTCCATCAAACCAGGCTGTGTCCACACAGTTGAGTGTGTGAAGGTATGCTAAGAGATGTTCTGTTGTCACATATGATGTGGGACACTACTTTAGGCCTCCTACCCACTCTGACATATTTACACACAGCCCTATTTGATACATGGACGTGGGGCTACGTTGTGGGGTTGCGAGATTGTTGTTCATGATCAATGAGGCCACAGCTAGTTCACACCTCCACAGTCATGTAATTGGCCATGTGTGTCACGGTCAAACATGCGCATTGATGTCATTTCCCAGGGTGTACCTTTTGTGCAATCAATGTCCCTACAGTCATCCATACTGTCATACTTGATTGGACATAGACATGACACATCTGTGTGATTAGGAATGTTTTATTCACATCCTGTGGAGTGTCGGAGCTAGAGCAGTACATGGCCATGCACACCCCACATTACATGGTTGCCCAGTGGAGGGCCAGACAGAGTCCTTTAGGGGATGACAAGTTAATCGGTAGAGGAAGAGTTGAGTCCGCAGCCTGTTTGCTGTGTCATTGGTAACCAGAGCAGATATGGCGGTCCATGTCGGGGTCCAGGTGGATGTCGCAGAGTGTTTCGGGTGACAGTGGAAGGTGTAGTACCAGGGCATGATGCAGAGGGCTGTACCAAGCAGGAACAGGCCATATGGTGGGGGATGAATGCTACAACCTCCTTTTTGACACAGAGTCATTACCGTCCACATCTTCATCCTCTGATACGTCTTCTGTGTCAGGTGTGCCAGGTGTGTGTGGTGGTGTTAAGGCTGCATCACTGTGTGCTACTGACACATCAGGGGACGGAGGTGGTATGGCTGCATCATTGTGTGCCACTGACACATCAGGGGGCGGAGGTGGTATGGCTGCATCACTGTGTGCCACTGACACATCAGGGGGCGGAGATGTGTGTGTCGAAGTTCCTGCAGCAGTCATCTGGGACAGGCTCTGTGGCAGCAATGGCAAGATGAGGATCTGCAGGGCATGGTAGATCCCAGCTACATCTCGCTGGTGTTCAGCCGTGGCAGCCATCCTTCCTGCCTGCATCCGCTCCATGTTCTCCATTGTCCTCCGCATCTGTGCCAACTCTGTGCTGTCGTCGCTGGAGCCTCTCGGCCTAGACAGTTCTTGTATCCGAGTAATGGCTCCAGCGAGGTCAGCCAAGGATTGTTGTAGAAAAATGCAAAAAGAACAATTGATGGACAGAATGTAGAACAGTGTCATACATTCACCCCAGTACAGAGATCTGGGCCTAAATCCATCGTTTTTTTGCTCACCATGCCATTCCAGTTTGAACCCAGCCATATGCAAATCTGTCTTGACCCTGTGCCTCATGGGAACAGTCCAGCCCGAACTGCCAGACCAGGTCCTTCCTGGACTGGAAACAAGCATCCTAGGACCGGTTTCAGGGTTTCACCCCTCATCAGCCAGGATAGCTTGACTCCAGTGGCATGGAGAGCAGGGGACCCACGTCTGGGCATACCCGTCCCTCTCGGGGTGACAAATGCAAAAAGAACAATTGATGGCCAGAATGTAGAACAATGTCATACATTCACCCCAGTACAGAGATCTGGGCCTAAATCCATCGTTTTTTTGCTCACCATGCCATTCCAGTTTGAACCCAGCCATATGCAAATCAGTCTTGACCCTGTGCCTCATGGGAACAGTCCAGCCCGAACTGCCAGACCAGGTCCTTCCTGGACTGGAAACAAGCATCCTAGGACCAGTTTCAGGGTTTCACCACTCATCAGCCAGGATAGCTTGACTCCAGTGGCATGGAGAGCAGGGGCAGGATTGTTGTAGGATTGTTGTAGGGCATGGAGCGGACTGAGGGTGTCCGTTAGGGACTGTAAGTGGTCCCTGATGGGACTGAGACACCCACGTATGGCATCTAGTTTGGCTGCCATGAGGTCGAAACCCACCCGCACCTGTTCAGCCAGCCCCCTGTGGCAGTTTGACACATGGCGTTGGAATGCGATGTGTTCTTCGGTGAGGTGCTGGGAGCCAGCCGTGGTGGTGGGTGCTTCCTGCTGTGTGGTCTGTGCAGGGGGTGGTATCACCTCGATGCAGCTGGGCTGGCCTGCTCCTGGAGGTGGGGTGCGGAGGCTGTCCACGAGCCGTTGGAGGGTGTCAGAGCAGATGGCCAGGGGTTCCTCCTCCTCCTCACTGAAGAGTTGTCTGGTCTGCTCTGCAGGAGGTGTTGATTGTCCCTCTGCAATGTGAATGGGAGATGCAGGTTAACAGTGTGTTCCATGTATGTGCACGCATTGCACATGTTTACATACTGACTGCATGACAATGTACATTGTGACTGTTTTGGAGGAGCTGGGTATTTGATGGGGGACACTGGACATTCCGACTACATGATGGATGTGAGGTTGTACTCGTACATTATCATCTGAGAGTTTCCTGCTATGCCTGATGTGATTGGCCATTTTCTACGCACGTGCGGCACCAGTTGTGTCCTCTGTTCTGTGGTGTACGTGTGGCACTTTCTACCACATTGTGATCAATGTTGATGTGCTGTGGTTGCTATGTGTGTGTGCTGCATTGTGGGTGAGTCGCCCTGCAGCTCTGATTTAGCGGCCCCTTATCCCTTTGAGGCGGTGTGCCTTTGACTTATGTGCTTTTACGGTGCTGAGATGTTGGCGAGTTGGGTCATTTGTGCTCCTGTACGGATTCTGTACTCTTGTGCATTGTTTGTCTGCAGATGTGTTGTTAACGTCAGGGGTTGTATGTGCACGTGGATGTGTCAGGGGGTGACCTGCTCCTTTGGGAATGTTATCCACACTGGGCCACCTCTGTGTCGTGGCGTGCACCATGTCATGTATTTTGACTGCAGCCATGCTAGTGGTCATGCAGTGTCACTTGCATTGTCAGTGTGGCTCACAGAGCTGCTGCTTTGCTGGGTTCAGCACATGTGCATGGGTAGGTTGTGAGATTGGTGAGGGGGGGGCATTTGTGCACATGGTGGACGGGGGCCTACTTGGTGTTTATATGTGTGCTGCAGTGTGCCAAGGCCATCAGGGACATGTTCCACAGTCATTGTGGGTGTGCAGTGTGCTACACATGATTGTGCATGTGTGCCATTGTGCCCATCTCCCCCGTCTCCCCAGTCCCTGGTCGTTACTCACCCTGTTGCTGTTGGGTCAGGTCATATCGAGCAGTGTCCGGACCCCCAACTCCTTGCACCATCTCCACACTGATGACTGTGGCCACCATTTCCCCCAGCTCATCCAGCTCCTCCTGTGGCGCAGGACTCCCACCTCCAGTCGCCGTTGCTGCCTTCAGTTTGGCAGCGAGTTTCTGCTTGGTTTGGCTTTTCACATTATACCAGCACCTCTTGACCTCCTCCATTGACCTCCTCAACACTCCGACTGCATTCATGTTGTTCACGATGGACTGCCATATTTCCGTTTGTGTTGCCAATGTCACGGTGGAGGTGACGTACAGTTGTTGGTAGTGTTCGGTCACCTCCGTGACGATGATCCGGTTTTCCTGCGGAGTGAACCCCGTCTTCCTCTTCCTCTTCTCTTTGCCCTTCTCGGGCCCCGGGGTTCCTGGCTGGTCATCTGTGTGGCTTGTGGGGTTCGCGTTGTCCTCTGCACTGGGTCCGGGAGCATCCATAGTGCTACGCAGTTGCTTTTATTTGTCTTTTTTTTCCTCTGCTTTTATAGTGCATTCTCACGCATGGTGCGTGTGAATCGCCGGCCTGTCGCTGCTTTTCACTGACCGCCGTCACGCCTGTCCGGTTGATTGGCAGCTGATGGTGGCAGTGGTGGGGCAGCAGTGGGTTTGGAAATGCCAGGGTCCCCGGAAGCTGTGATGAGCAGGCAACGGCACGACCCCAATAAATAATTGAGTCATTGTACTGACTGCCTTTGGACCCCCATATCCAATCTTCTTCCAAACGGCCCATAAAAAGGTTCGCAAAGCTGGGAGTAAGATGACACTATGAATATCCCTATGATTATAGTATAAAAACTGGCTGCCACCTTGAATTTTCTAGGACAAGTGTTGAATCATTAAGTGCGTTTGACTCATGGAAGTTATTATTATGCAGGTACACAGAGCCTTGAATAAAAGAAATTTCCTCATCGCAGACAGACTTTAGGACCCACTGGGTCGGAATTATCACCAGTTGTAAGGTGAGCACAGTAATAGCAGTTCATGTGCTGGGCTGTGAAGTAATTGTAGTGTCTTGTATCATGTCTACATGAGGTACTGCCTTACCCAAGTGCACAACTGTCGTTATAGGTCCAGTTCCGAATCTACTCAATTACAGGTAGGCCTGTGGTTATCAGTTCTAATTACAGGAGATTTCTTGGTCAGCATAGGCACCTGCACTTAGTTTGGAACTGTGGTGTGGACACAATCAATACCCCGTCACCTAAAACCTACTGTATAGGGCCTGCGCCTGCATTATGGCGGTTGCTCACTTCAAATACGTGTCTCGTGCACTTACACTGCAACTATTCACTGGATGTGAACACAATTCACTGTCACTTCACTTAAAATCACACACTTGCGTTTTAAACCTAGCAGGTAATACACTTTCTCCTAAACTGGGGTTAACCGCCACTCCAAATCAACGCCACGCCAAGGCTGAATTTGTTCCATTTTCACACAAAATGGTGTAACCATGCATGGGCTTCATCCCAATGGGCTTCCTGACGTACGGGTGCTTCCCCTTAAATGCTGTGAGTGCGTTACTCACAGCGTTTCGTGTTAAAAAGTAATTTTATAGGCAATGACCTGTGACTTTTGTATTAACACATTGTGAAATACGCTATTTTTCATGTTTGTTTCCAGCCCTGAAGAAGTCAAGGGTTACATACCCCATTGACAAAACACGTGTTGGCTGGTTCGCGATTCAATTCACCATTAAAAAATCAACACTTCAGGAAAGAATACCTTTGTCCTTTATCCTTGTTAAAACGCCAAACTTTCTATATTGTTTTTTACTCATATGCGTGTGCACAGGTATTGTTGTTGTGCATTGACGGACCTCGGTTCATAATTAAGGGTTTAGGGGTTTTTCCCCTCACCTGCAGCACTGCATTCATTGTCCCCAATTGTGCAAACTCCACGCTATTTGGCGAGCGCTATTCAATACCTTGTGATCAATCAATACCCCCCTTCAGTTTCTTGTTACACATTTGAGTCAGGGTAGGCTGCTGCAGCGTTATATACACCGTAGATATGGACAGGGACAGAATAGCTGAAGAGCTCTTTGAAAATCTAGCGAAAGGAAGCACCATTAGTACAAGCACAGGGGGTGGGAACCCCCAACGCAGGGAAGGTCTCAGGGAGAAATTCCTTAGATTGGAGAGATTAAAAAAAAGTGAAAACTCAAAGTGGTGAGACGGGGCCACGCTTAAACAATACTTACGTTTGAACAGGGTCCCAAGGGGTTTGAGATCGCACATTTTTCCAACCTATGATGACCTAGAGGAGGACCTCCTCAAACAATGGGAGGATGCACTGACCACCAACTCACAAACACTAATGGGCATTTTAATTGAAAACGCCGAAAGAAAGGTGTCTAAACTTCAGATCGAAATTACACTGCTAGAGAAAGAAATTAGGGACTTAGATCTGAAAGATGCTACTGAAAAAAACTATGCTATACTGAATGAGATTTTGGCCAAACATCAGAATGACATCAAGGATAGAAAAGCCAGGAAGTTGAGGCGGGATGGATACGATTATAAAGAGGGAAGAATCTTCACTTTTGCGAAGAAATATGATCGGTTGTTCCAAACAGGAAATGAGAAAGGGAGAAATAACAGACAGGATGTAATTTCAATATCCTCCAGTTCTACCTCTCTGAATGCTCCCCTTACCAGTGATAGCGAGGCCGACAACGCTGGTACCTCCTCAGACAACAGGCAGGGAAACTCTTCCTCTTCTTTTTTACGTGAGGTTCAGAGAATACGGAAGGGCAACAGGGCGCAACCAAGACAAGGAAATATAGACACAAGACCCGCAGAGGGACAAGAGCAGGGAAAGGAAGATTACAAAAAGAAACTGAGGTCAGGGGACAACCGGAATTAATAAACGCTGCTGACAAAGGGGTGGAAGTCATCAATCTCTCATCCATGACACTTAGTGACAATATGATCTCTCTTCTAGGAAAAGGTCTGGGTTACAATCCTAAGGATGAGGGTGATATATGTAGAACTAAGATAGATCTCTTTAAGTTCATAAGGAATTTGAAATTACAAAAGTTTTTCGATACTAATCCATTACCAAATAAAAGAAATGTGAACATTCCAACTGGCTTACTATCTGATGTTCTGAGTATCCAAGATGTGCACCCATCTACTTCTATCACTAACAGACACAGAGGACACACCACTACATATGGAGACACTGTTACAAGAACTTGATGTGTACGAAGACTACAGCATAAACAGCGGTTTAAAAACCAAATCCAAATGGATACTCACTTTAGCAAGTGGCAATGCCATAGACATGTTCTACAAACTAGTCCTAGAGGACATAGACAAATTTGGCGACATGAGGAGGAGGCATAAAACTAGACACATAGACAATCTACTATCTGGGTAACGCGTGGCCCTGAAAGAACTGACCACTTGCAATGACATAATCATTAGGGAGGCAGACAAAGGAGGTAACGTGGTCGTGATGAACAAGGCAGACTACAATCAGGAGATCCTCTCACAACTCCAAGATCAAACCTGCTATGAACATCTCTCATACAATCCCATTGGACCTTTAACCATTAAAATTAACAAGGGTCATGCTGAGTGGCACAATGCGGGTCTCATCAATAACGATGAATACATATACATGAAAGTTTTTAGACCACACTCTCCGTGCATCTACATGCTTCCCAAAGTACACAAACACTTACCTTTCCCCCCAGGAAGACCTATTGTGGCGGGAATAGGGGGTCCCACTGAGCGATTGGCCGAATATGTTGATCTGTTTCTTGGACCTTTAGTCCATAATCTTCCATCATACATAAGGGACACTAAGCACATACTTAGTATTCTGGCTGATTTTACATGGGAAGAGGGCATGACCCTTGTTACCTTAGATGTGGTGTCGCTTTACACAAGCGTCAAACCAGAATTGGGTATAAAGGCGGTCCAACATTTTTGACACAAAAATTCAGCCTCACAGTGGCAACACACGAACATGTTGCAGGCCATGATGAACTTGATCTTGGATAACAATGTATTCCCATTTGGCACACAGTGGTATAGACAAAAAAGAGGTGTGGCCATAGGTTCCAAGGTTTCACCCAGCTTTGCAAACCTTTTTATGGGCCGTTTGGAAGAAGATTGGATATGGGGGTCCAAAGGCAGTCAGTACAATGACTCAATTATTTATTGGGGTCGTTAATTGATGACTGCCTTTTGATTTGGACAGAAACACAAGACAAATTGGATGACTTCTGTACCTATTTAAATACAAATACATACGATATACATTTCACCCATCAAACGAGCAAATTGAGCATCACCTTCCTAGACATCTAAATTTACATCAGTCAAAACATCTTACAGACCCGACTTTTCCGTAAAGATACTGCCTGCAATGCTATTCTGCATGCCAGTAGCGCTCATCCCCCTCACCAGATCTGTGCCATCCCCTTCAGAGAATTCACTCGAGCCAGAAGAAACTGCAGTAGTGACCAAGAATTTGAGAGTTGTCTTTTATCAATGAAATCAAGGTTCAAATTCAGGGGTTACACACATGTAAATCTCACCAAAGCTGAAACCAGAGTTAGGCAAATACGCCGAGAGGAGACTATCCGAGATAAAGTACACAAGACAGAGAAAATGACACTGAGACTTGTAACAGATTTCAATGACTTCAGTGGGGCACTATCCAAAAGTCTCAATAAACACTGGAGATTGCTGGCAGAACACATCAGCAACAGACCACAGATCACATACAGGAGGGGCAGAACACTTAGATCCAGGCTGAGTCCTAGTTACCCTAAATCAAAAAACACAGACACCTGGCTAATACCACAAACCTTGGGCTTCTACAAATGTGGGGCCTGTGGCATCTGTAGATGGGCATCAGATCGTAAAAAATCTTTCTCTGGTCCCGCCAGAACCTATGACATCAGACACAATATAAACTGTAACACAAAATTTGTGGTGTATATACTTGAGTGTGTGTGTGGTGGCAAATATGTGGGCAGTACAATCAGGCCCCTTAGAGAGAGAGTAAGGGAACACGTTCGAGCACTTGAAAAACAGGACCCCAGATACCCAATGGCATCCCATGTATGGGAATGTCCCTCTCAGGGTGTACACAAACAATTCCTTTTTTATGGAATCAATCTCACTGAGCATAGTCCCAGAGGAGGGAACAGAGAATTACGCTTGAGACGTTCTGAGGCCTTTTGGATAATGCGTTTGAAAACATACGAGCAGGGTCTAAATAGTGACCGGGAGATGCATTATTTCCTTGGTGATTAAGGACTGCGTGTATACACAAAAAATGTTTATGTGTGATCTGTTATATGAATTAGATTACCGTGTAATTTTAGGCGTTTGTGTACTGGATTTTCCCCAGTGTTTATGATTCCTATGTTATGTGGCACCAATAACAAAGAATGTAGAAACAGAAGTCAAATGTGGTAATAATAGTCACTAGTAACATGCTTCGTCCCATCACTTGTAAGTTGTAATATTGTATCATGAAAAATTGCATGTAGACGGCATGCCATGTATATTTTCGGGGTATCTACAGAATATGTTTTAATGAACACCAAGAACATTGTATGTCATGCTTCACCACTGTTATGGTTGGCACAATATGTGAGTGCTCAGCTATGTGCTGATTCTTGTTTATCTTTCAAAATGACGTGAATTTTGATATCTCCCCATCTTCTCCACCAGATTTAGCTGTATGTATAATCTGGGTCCCCTATTCTGGACTAACTACATGCAACCCATTAAGAAAAACGCAGTGCACAAGATTATTTTAATTGTCACCTCAAGTATTGTCCACGTATGAGATTCACTCCTTCCAAACTTTATGCAGCGTGGTGAGAGATTGGCTGCATTTGGAAATAGATCGCATACGCATTGAGGTAACACACCGCATATTACATCTCAGGTCTAGGTGAATACGCAATCCGTCAGTTTACGAGGTCAACGTTCTAGTCTTTTTCTCGGCTCTGTAGCCTTTTAACTGCATATCCGGGTCGCGTCTCACTCAGTTTCTGGTCAGACGCAGTCCTGGACACACAAGAGCAACACAGCGTACTCGCCCCAGGTACGTGAGGGAGAGTTTCCCTGAAATTAGCCGCTTTTTATTATTTTATTGTTGGGTGAATTTTATGTCTTGCGAGGATATAATCTAGTGCGGTTTTTGAAGTAAAAAATTATGTCGTTTGGCTTATTTTCAGCCTCATTTACGGCGGATGGTGCCGCATTAAATCGATCTTGCCTACACGAGGCGTACTGAAAGAGTAATAAGGCAACTTTTGCAATACCAGGTTATAGACTCATCGTACGGAATAAAATCACATCACCTTACACGTAAGGTAAGATGATACTATGAATATCCCTATGATTATAGTATAAAAACTGGCTGCCATCTTTAATTTTCTAGGACAAGTGTTGGATCATTAAGTGCGTTTGACTCATGGAAGTTATTATTATGCAGGTACACAGAGCCTTGAATAAAAGAAATTTCCTCATCGCAGACTGACTTTAGGAATTTACACCAGTTGTAAGGTGAGCACAGTAATAGCAGTTCATGTGCTGGTCTGTGAAGTAATTGTAGTGTCTTGTATCATGTCTACATGAGGTACTGCCTTACCCAAGTGCACAACTGTCGTTATAGGTCCAGTTCCGAATCTACTCAATTACAGGTAGGCCTGTGGTTATCAGTTCTAATTACAGGAGATTTCTTGGTCAGCATAGGCACCTGCACTTAGTTTGGAACTGTGGTGTGGACACAATCAATACCCCGTCACCTAAAACCTACTGTATAGGGCCTGCGCCTGCATTATGGCGGTTGCTCACTTCAAATACGTGTCTCGTGCACTTACACTGCAACTATTCACTGGATGTGAACACAATTCACTGTCACTTCACTTAAAATCACACACTTGCGTTTTAAACCTAGCAGGTAATACACTTTCTTCTAAACTGGGGTTAACCGCCACTCCAAATCAACGCCACGCCACGCTAAGGCTGAATTTGTTCAATTTTCACACAAAATGGTGTAACCATGCATGGGCTTCCTGACGTACGGGTGCTTCCCCTTAAATGCTGTGAGTGCGTCACTCACAGTGTTTCGTGTTAAAAAGTAATTTTATAGGCAATGACCTGTGACTTTTGTATTAACACATTGTGAAATACGCTATTTTTCATGTTTGTTTCCAGCCCTGAAGAAGTCAAGGGTTACATACCCCATTGACGAAACACGTGTTGGCTGGTTTGCGATTCAATTCACCATTAAAAAATCAACACTTCAGGAAAGAATACCTTTGTCCTTTATCCTTGTTAAAACGCCAAACTTTCTATATTGTTTTTTACTCATATGCGTGTGCACAGGTATTGTTGTTGTGCATTGACGGACCTCGGTTCATTATTAAGGGCTTAGGGGTTTTTCCCTCACCTGCAGCACCGCATTCATTGTCCCCAATTGTGCAAACTCCACGCTATTTGGCGAGCGCCATTCAATACCTTGTGATCAATCAATACCCCCCTTCACTTTCTTGTACCACATTAAAATGCGTTAGTCTAACGCCTGATGCGTGTTACTTGGCAAGACTGTTTATAGAGGGTGGCTAATCACCCAATATGGTATCCAGGTAGGCCCTAGAGGTTTATTCGAACAACCAGATCTTGAGGGCAATTTGGCATTCCGGAAGTGAGGTGATGGTTCGGATGTGCATGGGGAGGCTGTTCCAGGTCTTTGCTGCGATGTGGGAGAAGGAGCGTCTGCCACTTCTGCTTCGGTAGATGCGGGGAGTATGGGCAAGTGAAAGGGAGGCGGAGCGTTGTCTAATCAATGGTTGGTGGATGTTCAAGCAGTGGTTAATGTAGGCGGGTGCTTGGTTGTTTAGAGGCTTGTGTGCGTGGGTCAGCAGCTTGATTTGGCAACTCTTCTGTACGGGGAGCCAGTGGAGTTGCCTGAGGTGGGGTGTGATGTGAGTTCGTCGTGGAAGCGGTGTGAGTGCGGTCTAAGGCTAGGCTCACTACAAATAAAGACATCAAGACCATGGATGTAGTTGGTGGCTATGGTGCAGGTGGTCTTCTTGACTCTGCCTGCCCAGCTCTATATTTATTAACAGTGCCCCACGTGACGTCGGGACTACATCAAACACACCTGCACCCCATGTAACAATATGTAACAATATGTAAAACCACCCTTTTATACTGGTCCTTTGGCCAATCTAAGAAAGTGCCAGTTCCTTCACTAGCACAACATTACATTCCTCCCTCTCTTAAATAAGAGGAACCAGGAGATTTTTAACCAGGTCCTGCATACGTACTCCTAAGTCGTATATATGAAAAATAAACTAGTATGTAGTTCCTAAGTGTGTGGGAGTGTTCAGGTCTGTTAAGAAGTGCCCTCACACACCCCGGAGGATGTCTTGCTTCATCATTGGGCCTGCGCTGCAATGCCCGACGGGCACCCACGAAGGGGCTCTTTGGCGGAGAGCATTTGTTGATGAAGCTGTTGGGTGTGTTGGGGTATGTGGACAGGGTAGTGCAGTGAGTGTGCAGTGTAGTTTAAAATAGGTCTGGGGCTGCCATTTTCAATAATTTTATTCCTAGGGTGCACTAGCCTAACTAGATTCTGAAAGCCCTGTCTGGATATAATGGCCCTACAGGGCCTGTGTGGTGCATGAGGTCGACATGTTTCTAGCCGAAAGAAGCCCCTAAGGGGTCTAGTGGCAATTCATCAGGACCGTGTTTTATTTAGAGAAATTAATCTCAACTCAACTCAAGCACTACCGCAATGCTGGTTCTTGACATTGTGTGATGTAGTTGTAACCAGCCTTGCAGTTAAGCACCAGGTCCAATGACCTAGTGTTCTGAGACCTGAAAGAGAGTGATAAAAAGGATAAACCAGTGTTAAGGAGTGGGGAGAACATCCTCGCGGCGCTTGGTCAGTGAAGTGAGCCCATATGGGTCTCACTGTGTTTAAAACAGGAGGGAAAGGGTGTGGCTTTTTACTTTCCCTCGTGAAGTGCCTTGGCGTGTTTCTAGAGTTTTTAAAAGAAGCCGAGAAAATCCCATGTGATTCGGCGATAGCTACGTGCAGTGGCTAACATCTAATCTCATCATGTTATGAGGATCCGTCAAGGTATTAGTAGTCCATCCTTCTGTGGTCAGTGCCATTTCACAATATATGCTAGCTCCAATTTATTAATTCATTTAAGGAGCCACAAGTGAGCCATAGGGCGGAGATTGCATGCCAGCTCCAATATTTAATTCATTAAGGAGCCATAGGTGTGCCATAGGGCGGAGATTGTATCACTGGAAAAACATAAAAGTGGACAAACAAGTACAGCACAACACAAGTAGTGGGTTAAGAGCAACTGAATTGTTGCCATATATGTGTGGACAAACCACGAGCAAAAACAAGGGGTTGCCACCTCAACCGTAGTTTCAGCCATATGCAAGTACACACATAAACATGCACGCTGCCCCAGCTGTAATCGTGCTCAATCACATTTTATAATGCTCGTGTTGAAAATCAGGGGAGTAGGTGCGGTGAGCGCATTCTAAACGTGGTCCGAAGTGGACAGCGGGTTATCCCACTCACCAATGTTTGCAGAGGTCTGGACTGAAGGGGGTGTTACAGCAGAGCCCCTCATTGCTCGTACGTAGGGTGGCGCGGCAACTAGCTGTGATCTACCCTTGCTCTGGTCCCCGTGAGTGTGTCTGCGTGGCCCGAGTATTAGTAAAACCACGTTCTAGCGTCAGAACGTCACGACGTTAGAACGTTAACTGCGGCGGCCATCTTGGGTGTGAACTTTATTAAGGATGACTAACGCTACAGGCGACTAGGTGATTATGAGTATGTATTCAAACTACAGAGAATGCTTGTAAAAATGCGTATTGGCTAGTGGTTTTTAGTCCATCCATAGCCCATAACAAAAAGCGACTATGATGTGGTATTTTTCCAGCATTGATAAGGATATAGAAGCGCTGAAAGAGATGGTTGTAGGCTGCATTGTGGATAGTGGTACATTGACCTAATCATGGTCTACATTGAGCGGTGATTGTGAGTGTGTATACAATCTACAGAGAATGTTTGTTAAAGCTAGTGATTATCAGTCCATCCATATCCCATAACGAGCAACGCCTCTGATGTGGTATTTTTCCAGCACTAATAAAGTATTAGAAGTGCTGAAAGAAATGTTGGATAGTGACCCATAAGAGGTGCCTGACGGGGGTTAGGAGGCAGGTCCCATTATGTAAATAGATTTCCCAGGTTGGTTCAGTTCCACCCAGGGGATAACATCGTTTAGACCTGTGGTGTGTGGGGAGGGTTTAAAAATCCAGTATTGCTCCTTCCTGAACAAAGCCTCCTTCCGTATTTGGGGGTGGGATTCCAATATTATACATTCCTCCTTTATTATAAAACAAATGCAACAAGTCACATACATACCACCACCAGTATGTTCCTGGAGTACAGACATAACCTTCTAAACCCAAACCGCTAACGAAGCACCAGTTCAGGATAAAACATAAGTATAAAACTTGTGGTTACCTTAATCGCCAGTCTTGAGAATCACACCACATGGTCCCGCAAGCAGGATGATGGCACAGGATTGTTCCGCAGCGCATACCTGGTGCAAATGTTCCGACTCGCTGGCGTCTCTAGATGGGCGAGTCCCGCTTTCTCTGCAGAGGGTACTGGAGGATTGGTTACACCACTGCTTACATTCACTGGTTCCTGAGGGCTGGTGGACGGATTTGCAGCCACGGTGATATCTTTTGAATCCCCAGATTCGGCGTCTGCTTTTTCATACTCGCAGTCATGTAGAGTCTGCGGGTGAAGCTGTTTGAACTGGGAGATGTTCCTGGTCACTTCTTCCTCTCCGCCATGTGTGGTCACCTTGGTAACTCTTATGTGAACAATAATTCAGGGATGTTGTTCAAATGGCAGCCACGACTTACTTCCGGGAGACCTATCCTTTACCAACACCAGATCACCAACTTGGAGATGAGATATTTTCACATTCCAGGTCTAACTGGCCTCAAGCATTTGAGACACGTTGTTTGTCGAGAACCCTTTGATCATCAATAGGGCTTGGAGTCCATTCCGAATAGTGCATGATGGAGTATTGCACCACTCGCAAAATGATGAGATGTCTGGGAGCCTTCTCTGTGGTGGAGTGTGGGGTCCGGTGATACTCGCGTAGGAAAGAGTAGATGGCCCACTCATAGGGTTGCTGATTGGCATGTGCAATCCTAATAACTTTGTTTAAAGTACTCACGAAACGTTTGATCTCCCAGTTGGCTTGTTGCCAACGAGGGGTGACTTTCTTGTGAGTAATGTTCAGGGACTAGAGATATTTCGCTACTTCTTGTCCTTGAAATGGCGGGTCATTGTCGGTCCTCAGTTCCCTGAGCAGGATTTGTGTGGCCATTTTTTTTCCAGTTTGGGCAGCACTTTGTGCGCTCCTTGAGAGGCTATTATTACCACTTCGGGGTATTTGGAGTAATCCTTAATGATCACCATGGCATACCTCTGATCCGGAAGGCTTCCGGAGTCTAAACTGATGCAAACCGACAGCTGTTGGGGTCCCCTCTCCATTAATATGGGAGATGAAGGGGTTGGCCCTCCGGTAGCTTGGCACCACAGGCAGGACCTTAGCATGGTCTCGACTTGCTCATCCATGAGAGGGAGCCACACTTTTATGTGGAGTCTACTCTTGATGCTGACCATCCCTTGGTGTCCAGCATGGGTAAGCTGCACTACTTGGTTGGTGACACTAGTGGGGATAACAAGGAGAGGTCCTCATAGGAGACAGCCATCAGGGTCAGCAACCAATTCTTGATGTACGTGGTATTGACTTTTAAGAATACATTGAGCTTCTGGAGTGTGCTGAGCCCATTTGGTTTGAACTGATGCCACTGGCCACTGTGGGCGGCTTCCAGCACCTTCTGAAGACATTCATCCTGGGCGGTGGCTTGGTGTGTGGTATCTACAGAGATAGGAAGCGGGCGTGAGTGGTCAGACATGCACCTTGCATATTCTTCCATCTCGTTTGCTTCCTCTTCTTCTTTTGGAGTGGCTGCGATGGGATGTCATGACAGGTAATCTGCAGGATTAGTTGTTCCTGGGTGGTATTCTACCTTAGAGTTGTAATCCTGAAGTTGAAGCATCCACTTCTCAATTCTGGGTGGTGACTTAGAGGTCGTCTCTCTGAAGAGTGGAAGGAGTGGTTTGTGGTCAGTGGTGACCAAAAACGACTGCCCGTATATGTACAAGTGAAAATCACAGCATCCCCTTATGTATGGCTATTGCTTCCTTCTCAAATTGCGAGTATCGTTGTTCAGTCACTGTGAGGGACCAGTTCGCAAATCCCACCGGGGTCCATTCTCCACCTTCCGGTCGCAGCATCAACACCACTCAGAGGCATTTTGGATCAGCATCTATGGCTATCGTGGTTTCTTTCTGAGGGTCAAAGTACATAAGGATTGTGTTGGCTGATAAGGCATCTTTGGTGGTCTGAAATGCATGTTCTTGTTCCATGTCCCAGTTCCAGGGGATTGCAGACTTAGTGAGGTAATGGAGGGATTGCATCAAAGTCTTCAAGTCTTTGATAAATTGGCCTCAGTAGTTGACCATGCCCAAAATGCTGCGAACTACAGACACAGTGGAGGGTGGGGATGCCTCTTTGATGGCTTGCACTTTTTCAGGATCAGGTGCTATGCCCTCCGCTGAAAACATATAGCCTAAGAAGTTAAGTAGTTTAAGGAACTCACATTTGCTTTGTTGTAGGATGAGCTCAGAATCTTGTTTCTGCTGGAGAACCTTCCGTAACTGGGTGTTGTGTTCTTGTACTGACTTGTACTGACGTACACCAGAATGTCATCAGTGACACTGATTACTCCTGGCAGGCCTACTAGTATTTCCTGTATGGTATTTTAGAATATCCCTGCGGTGCTCGAGATGCTGAAGTTCAGTCTGCGATAGCGTCGGAGGCCAACATGAGTGGAGAAGATCTTTATATATCTTTACTCTTCAGACAGGGTGAGCTGGTGGTAGCCTTATCTTATATCTAGCTTAGAAAACCAGCTAGTTTCACTCATTTCCTCAATCAGGTCATCGATGGTAGGGGTCAGGTGGTGTATTTGCCATACAGTGTTATCGCCATATTGGGGAGCCTGAAATCTACTCATATGCGTACTTCATCAGGCTGTTTTGGCTTTTGGGTCACTACAAAGGGGTACAATCAAGGGGTGGGCCCTGACACATTTTCGATTATCTCTGCCACCTCCAACTTCTCCAACTCCTTTTCTATCTCAGACCTCAGATGGAAGGTGATTCGTCTATGTTGCAGGGCTACTGGCTGTACCAATTGGTCAATGAGTAGCTTGATCTTCTTCCCATTTAGGCACCCTTTGCCCTCAAACACTTCAGGGAACTGCGCCAGGATATGGGATCCTCTTCTTCATGGACTCCAAATGCAACATGACTATCTCGTGCTTCTGCAGTACGGCATCCGAATAGCATGTCATCCCCCTCCTACGTGACGTAGACCAGGGAGTCTATAGAGTGAGATCCAATGATGGGTGGTGTTCGAAACTCTCCTCGCATAATTAGAGGCTTGTCTTGCCCATACGCAAACACTTTGACTGCTACTTTCTGGAAGGGTGGAGCAGGCTATAACGTTGGTGGCCTCTGCTGACAGATTGATGGATCCACATTATCAGGTGCACTCCAGCTTGTATTTGGCACAGGGGTAGGTGCAATTGCGAGGTAGTGCCAATTCTGAAGACAGAGTGAACTGTAAGCTCTTCTTTGTCGATGTCACTGTCGCGCTCTTGCATTTTTGTATGGCATTGACTGATTTACGGGATGTCCGCCCTTTGCTGGACCGACAACCTTTCTGAAAGTGATTGTATTTCCCACACTCTGAACATTTCTTGCCCTTCACAGGGCAGTCTGCTGGTTGGTATGTTGGACTGCCACAATACCCACATGGTTGCGTTGTTGTGCGGGCTTTCTGGGATTTTCCTGGACTGAGTTGTGGTGCTATGGCATTGACAGTTCCAACTTTACTGCTCTTTGCAGAGCCGCTTCGATGTGGAAGGTGCGAGCTTTGGATAGCTCCTTAGTCCTACACATGGTTAGAATGTCTACTAATGATTTGCCTGATTCTTTTAAGATGCACTCACGAAGCTTCGCTGATGTGCAGCTTTGGATTATGTGGCCTCGTATTTCTTCCTTTTTAGCCGCAAACCCACATGTGCTCACTAATTCCTTCAGTCCAGTGTAGAACATGTCAATCGATTCCTCTGCATGTTGCCTGGATCAGCGGGATATAAATCTTTCATAGTCCTGATTGGCCAATCGTTCGAAGTATGCATTAAGGGCTTCGGTAATAGGTTTGGATATTCTATATATGGTCTTGCCTCGTATGTGGAGGATCATTGCCCTTTTTCTTTAATCCACCACTTCAGTGGCCTCAAAATATAGCTCCACCCTCTCTATCCAGTCTCTCTGCCTGGGCACTTGCGCGTAGGGGTCTCTTTCCACGATGAAGGATTCAATGGAGGGGATATTGATCATGACAGCAGTAATACTTCAGCCTGTCACCCCGCTCTGGCGATGGAAAGGTTACAATACCGCCTTCTTTGAAAGTCCTGGTGCTTGGCAGTCTGGGGTCACCACCCTCCCTGAGGTTAAGGTGTAGACGTGCAGACTTATGCTGCAGGAGTCCCGATATATGGAGTGACACAGGCGTGGCATTTATGCTGATGCTCAGCCTCTACCTTCCCCCAAAACACAGTCTGCCAGGCAGCGTCACTGCAACCCCTCATTCAGGGCCTTCACGGGTGATGCACAAGCTCTTCGCTTCTCTTGAGTGATGCAGGACCTGCACAAGTGGCCCTGAGGTGGGAAGCTCTCTCGCAGCTGAAGGACGAGCTGATTGGCCTTCTGCTTGACTGCACAAGACTGCATGCCGTCTGTCCACAGCTGGGGATCGCGGGGTCTGACAGAGAAGCCACAATGTCACAGACCATAGCATGAATCCACACGGCACGAGCACTGGGTACCCCGGGGGTACTCGCCCACCGCACACAGGCATGTGTCTACGAGGGCCCGCCGGGGCTACTGCTATCAACACACCCTCATCACCGATGTCGTGTCATGAGCTTAGCTGGGGGAGGAGCGCTGGCACAATGTTATGAAGTGGGTATAAGTGCAGTCTAAGGCTCGGCTCATTACAAATGACAAGACCATGGTGTAATTGCTGGCAATAGCGCAGGTGGTCTTCTTGACTCCACCTGCTCAGCCATGTATTTAATAACATTGTCCCACAGGATGTCGGGACTACACCAAACACACCTTCACAGCGGGTAACAATATCTAACAATATGTAAACCCCCCCTTTTATAGAGGTCCCTTGGCCCATCTCAGCATGTGCCAGTTATGTCACTGGCATGACATTACAGTTTCTTCCTTTGATATGTAGAATGTGGCCCATTTAGTTTCTTGAGGGTGCATGAAGTGAAACTGTTGTGGATAAGAACAGCAAACATAATACGCATACCTTTAAAAAATATATAGATATAAATACATATATATTTAAAAATAAATGTCTTTTTTTTTTAAACAAAATTAATATAAATTCATTCTATAAACAACTGTGTAATATTTAATACATAATAAGTAAATAGAAACATACAAACACTGTACTTTAGGCTGGATTTTTAACGTAATACATTTAAATACATTTTTGATATTAAATATTTAATAAAAAAATTAAGTTAATAGTGCTGTAGCATTCCTTTATTTCTTCTGCATCTAAAATAAATAATATATGAAACAAATTTTCATTAATAGATAACATAAAAATATTTTTATTATTATGTTTACGTTTACTAAACTTTTTAACTTTTCCTTTACTTTACCGTAAGGAGATCTCCCTGGTGGTAGATAACTCTTCCTACATATTTAAAGTTAGTAGTAGTATCTTTAAAATATTAACTTAGTTTTGAATTAAATATTACATTCATTAAAATATATTAAAATAACATTTAAAAAAAATATTAAAATAAAAATTGCACCTAATGTAAAATGTTTGTATTTACTTATTATGTATTAAAAGTTACAATAAGTAATGCATAGTATTAATTTAAATTTTTAATTATCCTGGCTGCACCAGCTGTTTCAGGGGACGGAGACACCTGGAAACAGTGATTAGCGAAGAGTAGTAAACATACTATAAAGTGTAAAAGTAAATTTACACATGCAGATTTGCTCATGTGTAAATGTACCTTTATGAATAGGCCCAGTTGTGTTATATATGTGTGGAGTTATCTGCATGCCATGGAACCCTCAGCATGTTGCTATGTTGGAATGTTATTCTTTGTTAGTTACTGGATTTCTTATTAGCTGTGAAGCTGAGCTGGAGGTACCTGCTATTGCTTTTCAATAAAGATACCCTGTCTTCACAAATTGTGTGGAAAGTGGATCTTTACATTTGCGACGAGGATGGGATTCGAACCCACGCGTGCAAAGCACAATGGATTAGCTCCTCTCACTCACGCTGTTGTTGTTCTCCATGTCTACGTCTGCACACTAACAAGGGCAATCTTCTTTAAAAAATAGACGCAAACCTTACGTTTTGGCGGCCATTTTGTATCGTTGGGAAGGATTCCTTTTGTTTTGCACTGAGACACGTCGTTCTTTCCACAACAAAGCCGGAGAGTCATATTTTCAAATTTACTTCGTTTTTATTATTAAGCAACGCATCGAAATGACAACAACTTTAACAAGAACTGGATTAGACATCTCTTCAAACAACAACTTGGTTTGTTATTGTTAGTTCTTGTTTTAATTTGTTATCTTAGTTTGTTATTTCATTTAACGTTTGCTTTTCTACCGGTGGGACTAATCAGTTGGCATTTACTTGTACTGTATTACTTGCATCAACATTTGACATGGCGGATCAAGGATTATCTGCACCACCCACTTTTCTTCCTACTCCAGGTGATCCTGCTATTCTCTGGAAAGATTGGAAGAAGTTATTTTTAACTTACATTCTCGCTACAGGTGCAGATAAGTATGGTCCTGTGCGTAGGCAAGCGATTCTACTTCACTACTTAGGGGTTGAAGGGCGGCGCTTATACGAGGATCTCCCTGAAATTTCTTTGGGAATGGGGGATGGTCAACCTAACAATGTGTATGAAATGACTATGCAGATGCTAGATTTGCGGTTCACTACTAAAGTCAATGTTGTGTTGGAAAGACATAAGTTTTTTTTGCCGTAAACAAAAGATTGATGAAGATATTGCAACTTATGTTGCTGCGTTACGTGGTCTTTCACTGACTTGTCGCTTTGAGGGTTTAGCAGATTCCCTCATATGTGACCAATAATAAAAGAGTGCGAGAGAAGTTGCTCATTAAGGATCCAATTTTAGAGGAAGCAATACAAATAGCCAAGGGTTTGGAGCATACTGACTTATGGATAAAGGAGATGGAAAGTTGTAGCAATCCCACAATGTCCAAAGAGCAGGTTGCCAAAGGTGTGGAAACTCAGGCGGGATGTGTGGATGAAACCAAAGAAATAAATCCATCTACAAAATATACCAATAAGGTCCCTAACAAGTTTAATGATACTGCTCATGCGAACACTGCTGTTCCAGGAACTAGTTTGAGAATTGTTAAATGTTATCGCTGTGGTGCCCCTGGACACATAGCTTCTAGCCCTAGATGTATGGGCAGGAATGCGTTGTGTAGAGCTTGTGGGAAGAGGGGACACCTTGCCAAAGTGTGTAGGAGAAAAACTCAAATACGAGAAGTAGATGATATATGTGAGAATGTTCAAGAGTTTGTTATGTGTCGACGGATTAGATCTCGGATTAGATCATGATCATACCATTTTAGAATGTGATATTGTTAAAGAAAGCACATCGTTGTTGAGTAAGCCTCATTGTGTCATAAATTTAGATGAACATAAGGTTACTATGTTAGTAGATTCAGGTCGTTTATACACACTGTTGTCTATGGATATGTATTCCAAAATTTGGGAATGTGAGAGTGATGTCAAATCCTGGGACAAGCCCGATATTAAGGCTGTGGGGTCTGGTGGAAAAACGATTGATATTTTAGGATTGAAATGGATGGTAATCTCGTTTTGTGGAAAAAGGGTGTATGGTCGAGTGTATTTGACCAAGCAAGGATCTAACTTACTAGGGTGGCGACACCAACAGGATCTAAACATAGTTCTGAATCCTAATGCAAAGGAGCCTGTTATTTCCACAGTAATACATGATGTTAATGCAACGTATCAGTCGGGTTTGATGGAAAAGTACCCACAGGTCTTTTCTGAAGAACTAGGGAAGCTTAAGAATTTTTCTCACAAGATTCTTTTAAAGAAAAATGCAATACCTATTGTGCATAAGGTGAGGAATTTCCCATATTTGATGAGAGATCCCTTACAAAATGAACTTGAGAAATTGCTTGCACAAAAGATCATAGAACCAATTGAGGCCTCAGAGTGGTTGGCCCCCATTGTGGTGGCACCCAAGGATGGGGTAAGAAAATCCATTTATGTGTGGACTTACGCGACTTAAATAAAAATATTTGGGTAGACAGGCAACCCCTGCCCAACATCTCTGAGATGCTGACAGTAATGGGTGGTGGTACTGTCTTTAGCGTAATGGATAAGTCTGCAGCATACCATCAGATTGATTTAGATGTAGCTTCGAGACACCTCACCTCGTTTGTCACGCCACTGGGTGCATTTCGCTATTGCAGAATGCCTTTCAGTTTGGCATCTGCCTCAGCGGTGTTTCAAAGGGTGATGCAGCAAATTTCTGGAGACATGAAAGATGTCTTGTGTTTCCAAGACGATGTCTTAATTGTGGGGAAAGACAATGAACATCATGATGTGGTAATGGATGAAGTTCTCAAAAGAATGCAAACTAATGGGCTTACCATAAAAAAAAGAAAAGTGTCAACTAAAAAGAAGTTGTGTAACGTATCTAGGACACAAAATATGTAAAGATGGCAACAAACCTAAGAAAAGTATTATTTCAGCTATCAAGGATGCCCCCGCTCCGCACAATAAGGACCAATTAAAGTCATTTTTAGGTCTGGCAGAGTACTGCTCGAAGTTTGTAAAAGGGTTCACGGAAATAGTTGAACCCTTAAGAGTGCAAATGAAAAAAGGGATTATGTTTGAATGGAATGCTAATTGCGATCATGCATTTCGCATGATCAAAAACAGTATTGTGAATGATCCTACCCTTGGTCATTTTAATATCAGGGCTGAAACTATTGTTACTACTGATGCGAGTGCGATTGGGATCGGTGCAATTTTAACGCAGATGAGTGATGGTGAGGAGAAAGTCATTGGATTTGCATCAAGAAGATTACGTGATGCTGAACTGACATATTCTGTAATAGAGAAAGAGGCCTTGGCGTGTTGTTGGGGCGTAAAACACTTTAAATATTTTGTATGGGGACTACCATTTAAGGTCCACACGGATCACAAACCCTTAGTCCACTTACTCAAAGGGGGAAGAGGGCTTGAAGGTAGTGTCATTCCAAAGATCTCCAGGTGGATGTTGTCAGTGCTCGAGTACAACTTTGTTGTCGAATATGTTAAAGGATTAAAAAATGTTGTAGCTGATTATTTATCCAGGATGCCAATTGATGGAGTTCCCTCAGATGTGGATGATGTAGTTGAGGAGGTGTTTAACACTAACTGCAATGGTGAGGAAGCTGCCTTCTCTAAGCGAGAATGGATGGACGCCATGTCTAACGATGAGATTTTGCAGTGTGTAGTTAGGTATGTGTCCATGGGATGGAGTGAAAGTGTCACGCAGGATACTCGTTTTAGAAGTTACCATCACGTAGAAAGTGAGTTGAGTGTATGTGATGGAAAATTAATGAGAAGGTGTCAGTTTGTGCCACCAGTTGGATTTAGGGGGAAAATTGTGAACATCGCCCATGAGGGGCATTTGGGTAGGAACATGACCAAAAGGAGGGTGCGACAGGCGTATTGGTGGCCTGGCATGGATAGTGATATTGAAGAGGTAGTGAAAGAATGTCATGCATGTGCCCAAGCTGACAAATCTAAAGTTGTTAGACAACCTCCTTTATCGTGTGTGTCATTTCCCAAGCGCCCGTGGGAAAGAGTTGCAATTGATTTTTTAGGACCAATATCTAAACTTGGGTCACGTGACAAATTTATGATGGTTGTGGTCGACTACCATTCCAAATGGTTTGTGGTCGAAACCACAGACTGCGTGAACACACAAAGGGTAATTGCGTTTATGGAAAGAGTTTTTTTGAATGAGGTGATTCCGAAAGTTTTGGTGTCGGACAACGGAGTCCAACTAGTATCTAAGGAAATGCAAAGTTTTTTATGCAAGTTGGGAGTCAGTCATGAAAGAGTTGCCATGTTCAGGCCCCAAGCAAACGGTTTAGTTGAGAGAGTCAACCGTTTAATTATGGAAAATATACAGTTGTCACTTTCGAATGGTTTACCATGGCGTGAGGAGCTCAAGAAACTTGTATGGTCATACAGAGTGACACTTCACTCTATGACTGGTGTTTCGCTGTTTATTTCTCTTAAAGGACGCGAACCTGGTGTTAAGGAAGTACCTGGGTGGTTGAAAGACAAAGATTGTGTGTGGTTTGATCGTGCTGCTGTAGGAAGTGGGGTAGCCCAGCGTCAATTAGCCACAGCAAAGTATTACAATGTCAGGAAGGGTGTGAAAAGACATGATGTGGAAATTGGAGATTGGGTGGTTGTAAGGCGTGGTGGCATTGTTATTAAAGGAGATAGTAAATTCTCTAAGCCTATGCAGGTAAAATCTGTAAAGAAGAACATTGTCATCCTGAATGATGGGTCTGCTTGGAGCACTGGTAATGTCTGTAAGTGTCGTGCTCCTCTACCTGTTCTTGACAATTAAATTTTTTAAATGTATTATGTTTAATCATATTGATGTTAAAAAGGATATGTAAGGGGGGAGATGTGTGGAGTTATCTGCATGCCATGGAACCCTCAGCATGTTGCTAGGTTGGAATGTTATTCTTTGTTAGTTACTGGATTTCTTATTTGCTGTGAAGCTGAGCTGGAGGTACCTGCTATTGCTCTTCAATAAAGAAGATGGTGAGGAGAAAGTCATTGGATTTGCATCAAGAAGATTACGTGATGCTGAACTGACATATTCTGTAATAGAGAAAGAGGCCTTGGCGTGTTGTTGTGGCGTAAAACACCTTAAATATTTTGTATGGGGACTACGATTTAAGGTCCGCACAGATCACAAACCCTTAGTCCACTTATTCAAAGGGGAAAGAGGGCTTGAAGGTAGTGTCACTCCAAGGATCTCCAGGTGGATGTTGTCAGTGCTCGAGTACAACTTTGTTGTCGAATATGTTAAAGGATTAAAAAATGTTGTAGCTGATTATTTATCCAGGATGCCAATTGATGGAGTTGCCTCAGATGTGGATGATGTAGTTGAGGAGGTGTTTAACACTAACTGCAATGGTGAGGAAGCTGCCTTCTCTAAGCAAGAATGGATGGACGCCATGTCTAACGATGAGATTTTGCAGTGTGTAGTTAGGTATGTGTCCATGGGATGGAGTGAAAGTGTCACGCAGGATACTCGTTTTAGAAGTTACCATCACGTAGAAAGTGAGTTGAATGTATGTGATGGAAAATTAATGAGAAGGTGTCAGTTTGTGCCACCAGTTGGATTAAGGGGAAAATTGTGAACATCGCCCATGAGGGGCATTTGGGTAGGAACATGACCAAAAGGAGGGTGCGACAGGCGTATTGGTGGCCTGGCATGGATAGTGATATTGAAGAGGTAGTGAAAGAATGTCATGCATGTGCCCAAGCTGACAAATCTAAAGTTGTTAGACAACCTCCTTTAGCGTGTGTGTCATTTCCCAAGCGCCCGTGGGAAAGAGTTGCAATTGATTTTTCAGGACCAATATCTAAACTTGGGTCACGTGACAAATTTATGATGGTTCTGGTCGACTACCATTCCAAATGGTTTGTGGTCGAAACCACAGACTGCGTGAACACACAAAGGGTAATTGCGTTTATGGAAAGAGTTTTTATAAATGAGGGGATTCCGAATGTTTTGGTGTCGGACAACGGAGTCCAACTAGTATCTAAGGAAATGCAAAGTTTTTTATGCAAGTTGGGAGTCAGTCATGAAAGAGTTGCCATGTTCAGGCCCCAAGCAAACGGTTTAGTTGAGAGAGTCAACCGTTTAATTATGGAAAATATACAGTTGTCACTTTCGAATGGTTTACCATGGCGTGAGGAGCTCAAGAAACTTGTATGGTCATACAGAGTGACACTGCACTCTGACTGGTGTTTCGCCGTTTATTTCTCTTAAAGGACGCGAACCTGGTGTTAAGGAAGTACCTGGGTGGTTGAAAGATAAAGATTGTGTGTGGTTTGATCGTGCTGCTGTAGGAAGTGGGGTAGCCCAGCGTCAATTAGCCACAGCAAAGTATTACAATGTCAGGAAGGGTGTGAAAAAACATGATGTGGAAATTGGAGATTGGGTGGTTGTAAGGCGTGGTGGCATTGTTATTAAAGGAGATAGTAAATTCTCTAAGCCTATGCAGGTGAAATCTGTAAAGAAGAACATTGTCATCCTGAATGATGGGTCTGCTTGGAGCACTGGTAATGTCTGTAAGTGTCGTGCTCCTCTACCTGTTCTTGACAATTAAATGTTTTAAATGTATTATGTTTAATCATATTGATGTTAAAAAGGATATGTAAGGGGGAGATGTGTGGAGTTATCTGCATGCCATGGAACCCTCAGCATGTTGCTAGGTTGGAATGTTATTCTTTGTTAGTTACTGGATTTCTTATTTGCTGTGAAGCTGAGCTGGAGGTACCTGCTATTGCTCTTCAATAAAGAAGATGGTGAGGAGAAAGTCATTGGATTTGCATCAAGAAGATTACGTGATGCTGAACTGACATATTCTGTAATAGAGAAAGAGGCCTTGGCGTGTTGTTGTGGCGTAAAACACCTTAAATATTTTGTATGGGGACTACGATTTAAGGTCCGCACAGATCACAAACCCTTAGTCCACTTATTCAAAGGGGAAAGAGGGCTTGAAGGTAGTGTCACTCAAGGATCTCCAGGTGGATGTTGTCAGTGCTCGAGTACAACTTTGTTGTCGAATATGTTAAAGGATTAAAAAATGTTGTAGCTGATTATTTATCCAGGATGCCAATTGATGGAGTTGCCTCAGATGTGGATGATGTAGTTGAGGAGGTGTTTAACACTAACTGCAATGGTGAGGAAGCTGCCTTCTCTAAGCAAGAATGGATGGACGCCATGTCTAACGATGAGATTTTGCAGTGTGTAGTTAGGTATGTGTCCATGGGATGGAGTGAAAGTGTCACGCAGGATACTCGTTTTAGAAGTTATCATCACGTAGAAAGTGAGTTGAATGTATGTGATGGAAAATTAATGAGAAGGTGTCAGTTTGTGCCACCAGTTGGATTAAGGGGGAAAATTGTGAACATCGCCCATGAGGGGCATTTGGGTAGGAACATGACCAAAAGGAGGGTGCGACAGGCGTATTGGTGGCCTGGCATGGATAGTGATATTGAAGAGGTAGTGAAAGAATGTCATGCATGTGCCCAAGCTGACAAATCTAAAGTTGTTAGACAACCTCCTTTAGCGTGTGTGTCATTTCCCAAGCGCCCGTGGGAAAGAGTTGCAATTGATTTTTCAGGACCAATATCTAAACTTGGGTCACGTGACAAATTTATGATGGTTCTGGTCGACTACCATTCCAAATGGTTTGTGGTCGAAACCACAGACTGCGTGAACACACAAAGGGTAATTGCGTTTATGGAAAGAGTTTTTATAAATGAGGGATTCCGAAAGTTTTGGTGTCGGACAACGGAGTCCAACTAGTATCTAAGGAAATGCAAAGTTTTTTATGCAAGTTGGGAGTCAGTCATGAAAGAGTTGCCATGTTCAGGCCCCAAGCAAACGGTTTAGTTGAGAGAGTCAACCGTTTAATTATGGAAAATATACAGTTGTCACTTTCGAATGGTTTACCATGGCGTGAGGAGCTCAAGAAACTTGTATGGTCATACAGAGTGACACTGCACTCTGACTGGTGTTTCGCCGTTTATTTCTCTTAAAGGACGCGAACCTGGTGTTAAGGAAGTACCTGGGTGGTTGAAAGACAAAGATTGTGTGTGGTTTGATCGTGCTGCTGTAGGAAGTGGGGTAGCCCAGCGTCAATTAGCCACAGCAAAGTATTACAATGTCAGGAAGGGTGTGAAAAAACATGATGTGGAAATTGGAGATTGGGTGGTTGTAAGGCGTGGTGGCATTGTTATTAAAGGAGATAGTAAATTCTCTAAGCCTATGCAGGTGAAATCTGTAAAGAAGAACATTGTCATCCTGAATGATGGGTCTGCTTGGAGCACTGGTAATGTCTGTGTGTCGTGCTCCTCTACCTGTTCTTGACAAATGTTTTAAATGTATTATGTTTAATCATATTGATGTTAAAAAGGATATGTAAGGGGAGATGTGTGGAGTTATCTGCATGCCATGGAACCCTCAGCATGTTGCTAGGTTGGAATGTTATTCTTTGTTAGTTACTGGATTTCTTATTAGCTGTGAAGCTGAGCTGGCGGTACCTGCTGTTGCTCTTCAATAAAGATACCCTGTCTTCACTAATTGTGTGGAAAGTGGATCTTTACAATATGTCATATTTATCTTTAAAGAACAACAAGGTAGTGCTTAGTGCCAAGAAGCAACACACAAAGAAAATACCTGACACTTAGACAGTGTAAAAAGAGTGACAGGAAGAGAAAACTTACTACTTATTAAAAAGCCAGGTTTTTCAAGGAGTTTGAAAAATGGCTAATTTAGGCTTTACACTCACATTGAGAGGAAGAGAATTACAGGATTTGGCAGCAGCAATTAGGAAAGCATGGTCTCCAAAAGGAACAGTCCTGGCTCTGGGAACATAAAGTAAAATAAGCTTGGCAAAGCCTAGAGATCTGTAAGGGTGGTAAAGCACAAACTTCGGTGCTCAGGAATTGAGGAAACTCTGGTGTAAAGACAAAGGACTATACATAGTCCGTCCATTAAAGAACCATAGAACTTATGAGATTCTGTCCTGCGTTTATGCACCAGACACGAAGCAGGCAGCAGCATTTTGTACCAATTGAAGATGATGGGGTAGCTTCTCTGTGAAGCCTAAATTGAATTAGGGTGTTGACAACAAGCATATGCAAGTTGATGTCATCAAAGGATCTTTTTAAGTGTCCTGAGTTGACCAAAGCAGCCATTTGACATATGTGAGTCAGGTGCCAGATTGGGATCTTTACAAATGACTTTTGCTCAGGATGGTGACGGTCCCATAGTTCTGGCGAATGGATATTTAGCCGAGCAGCAGTAGCTTTAAAAATGAGCAAGATCTCTGTGTTGGATTTAGTTTGAGGAAATAAGAGAACTTCTACTAGTGGGCGACCATGAGGCAGTTTGCAAGTGCGCTAGGATCCCTAGTAGACGGTCCCTTGTCATTCCTTTGCCATCTCCTCACCATGTCATCCATCCAACATGCACACACCACCCTCTTGGGTGGCTCCAACCTCCCTGACAAAACTAGCTAAAAAACACAAAAAAATAATTCCTCGTCATCCTCATTGATACACTCCACGCGGTACAGCATGTCAACCGACCATAACACTCCAAAGGACACTTCCTTTCTCAACATCACCAGCAATTCAATGCAAACAACCCACTACACCTAGACTGGACTGACCACTTTGCCATCCATAGCTCCCTGCTGAGCATCCTACCTTCAATCCAAGGTCAACACGAACAAGAAGACCAAACTTTCAGATCTTTCAAAAACTTCTCCATAGACAACTAATGACTGAACTCACCTCTCACACTACCAACTTCTTGTCTGACACCAACACCCATCTAAACAACTTCAACTATTTTTCAGAAAGCTGTGTGAGCATCCACACCCCAATTACAAGATGCAAGGGCAAGCCAAAGACCTTAGACCCTAGTACTCTAAAGACCTTGCTGAAATAAAAAATTCATCCACAGACAGGAAAGAAATGTAATAAAAACAGTACCATTTGATACTGAAATGCCTCCACAACAAGCTGACAGTCCATCACATCATCTAAAGCAAAGCACTATACCAACACCAATCAGTAAACCAAGAGAAGCAGAATGCTCAGAATGCCGTTCACAACAATCAAGCGCTGCATCAACCCCCTGCCAGACCCACTTATTCCTCACTCCACATAAAAGTGCAGTGCCATCAACCACTTCTTCAGTGAAAAAATACAGAAGATCCAGCAGCATTTATCAGCAAGATCATTAAAAAAGCAGTCTATGTTCGAATCCAAGATCACATCAATGCTAACAATCTCATACATGATTCCCAGTCTTGCTTTAGATCATGCTGCGGCACAGAGACGGCTGCGGCACAGAGACGGCTGCGGCACAGAGACGGCTGCGGCACAGAGACGGCTGCGGCACAGAGACGGCTGCGGCACAGAGACGGCTGCGGCACAGAGACGGCTGCGGCACAGAGATGGCTGCGGCACAGAGATGGCTGCGGCACAGAGGCGGCTACCTGACACATTGTAGACAATGCTCATTTGACCACAGATGAAGATGAAAGATGACCCCTGCCTCCTGGTATTGCTGGACATCACAGCTGGCTTCCACACAGTCGACTATCTCATCCTCATATGCACCATGGGGTCTCGAATCAGATTCATCAGCAATGTCCTTCTCCTCCAACCTTTCCAAATGACACCAGTATGTTCACGTCGACACTTCCAAGTCACAAAAGATCCAGATCATCTGCAGAGTCCCTCAGGGTTCAATACTGTCTCCTGTCCTCTTCAACCTTTCCATGGAGCTGCTTGGTGCTTTACTCACAGAGGACTGCATCGATATTCACCAACGCGCCAAGTATACAGAGCTGTACTAAAAAATCTCCACTGCTACAGAATTCCAATGCCTCAAACACTGCTAGCACATCATCTAGCCCTGGATGTCCAGCGCCATCATGAAGCTCAGCCCAACAAAGACAGAATTCCTTTTATTTGCAAGCAACAACAGACAAAGAAATAGTACAAACATGTACGTTGATGGCTTAGAACCCCAACTTTCACCCAATGCCAATTACCCTGGATTCACCCTGGAGACCAACTTCATCCTCAAAGAAAACATTGATAAAAGAAACAAAGATGACCTGGTACCAGCAGTCTCTCTTCTAAAGAAAGGCAAATTGTTGCTTCCAGAAGGCGACTTCAGAACTGTTGTTCAAGCCCTTGTATTCTGGCATCTAGATGGTGGTAAAGCCCTACTCCATGGCCCCCCAGACTCCACACTGGCACCCCTTAGGGAATCCTACATTCTACAGCCTATCTCATCAAGGCCTGAAGAAACGTACATCATGATGGAACTTCATTGTCTCCCCTTGCTAGCCCGCACCATCTTCAAAACTAGCTGCATTATCTACAAAGGCATCACAACCAGATCCTCTGCTTATCTTGTAGATGAGCCAGGGCTGGCTTTAGCCCTAGTGGCACCCTGTGCAACAATCTTTTCTGGTGCCCCCATGACCTCCTCTACGGAATCCCTCACTATCCCCCACCAACAGTGCCCCTCATCTCTCCATAGCCCCTCTCAGGCATGCATTTATAGCACTACTGATAGTTCACTCACACAGTTCTGTGATCTGCATGGCACACATTCTTTGCAGCAGGCACATTAACCCTCTGTGCTATTTTATGACGTGTCAAAACTGCCACTAGACAAAAGACCTCTTTCCAGAAGAAACATTGATCACCAGAATTATCTTGACATTTTTATTGTTGCCTGAAAATTACCGGACACACAAGGAACTTTGCAGCAGCACCAGCTTTTAGCGCATAAGTTATTTTTAAACAGAGAGCCCCCTCCCCCAGATCAGTGCCATGTGTGGCTGCACCAGTCGCACCGCCCTAAGGCCCTCACTGAGACCAGCTCATGATCTCTGGCAATTCTCAGCACATTCACAGCCAGGACACCATCAGACTGCAGACTCAGAAGTCTAAAATATGAAAAAAAAGGTAGCAGGCCTTTTCCATCCAAGCACGCAGGATCTGGAAAAACATTCCCATATCCCTCAGGACCGCCCTAACACTGCTCCAATTTAGGAACGAGTTGACAACTCACCTCGTTAAAGAACACTACATCACAAAGCATTAACCATTCACAAACCAGCTTCATCTCCTAATAATCGTTAACTTTATGCTTGTCTTTGACCATGTACAGCATCCACTACCTTTAAGCTAGGTTACCCCTATATAAATACCATATACATACACACATACACACTAGAAAGTCCAAATATAAGGTAGGTGTTGTCTGCATGAAAGTAGGATCGGACCTCTAGGTGATAGAGTTTTAAGAGCAGGGGGGCCGTATGTATTAATTAAACAGAAAGGGAGAAAGGGGGAAAGGAGGAAAGGAGGAAAGGAGGAATCATCGACTCCTGCTTATTAAAATGGCTCAGTGGTCTAGCTTCTGATGGACATGGAGGTAGCGCTTCAGGCTAGTCTTGACCACTCATGAAGGATGTAACCCAATTTAGACCCTGGCCATCAAATCCTACTTTAGATATGTACAGAACTAAGGGCCAGATGTATGAAAGCATTTTGCATTCGCAAACAGTGCGAAACGCAAAATTTTTCCATTTGCTAATGCAAAATGGCCTTTCCTTATGTATGAATGGCTTTTGGATTCACAATTTAGGTAATCACAATTCTTAGTGATTACTTAAATTGTGAATGGAAATAGGGAATCGCAATTTGTGATTCCCTAATGCACATGTAAGAAGCCTTTCCTAAATGAGAACTGCATTTAGGAAACGGTATTACCATCAACTTCAAGTTGATGGTAACCATGTGCAAACTTTGAAAAATGCAAAAATTGCATTTTTTAAAGTGCCATGTGGTGCAGGGGCATGTGTGTGCCTTACATGTGCACCTTTTTTGTTAGGGCCGCTTCAGGGCGGCCTTAGGTCCCTGAGCACCCTTGCCTTTGCATTACCTAATTTGCGATTCCCAATTAGGTAATCGCAATTTATGTAATGCAAGACCATTCTCACCTACGAGCCTTGAGGCCCATAGGAACGAATGGAGTCGCAATTACAAATATCGATTCCATAATTGCGTTTGAGATTTTTAATCACAATTAGGGAATCACTATTTCCTGTCTGTTTTATTACATCGAATTTTGCGTTTACCAAATAGCAATTTCTTAAAAAATCGCTATTTGGTAATCGCAAAATTATATTTTCATACATGTGGCCCTATGAGGCAAGAGGTGAGAGAGGGAAGCAGGATATAATTATTATACTAGAATGGGGAAGGAGCCGGAATGTGATGGTCAGGATGACGAGGCGCTACACCGCTGGTCTGTGGGAGCCTCTTACAGGGCTGCTCATGGAGTGGACTTACACAATGTGGTAGTAGCTACTTATAGACTGGAATGTGCTGCCGTGGGATTTGAATTAATGTCACAAATATTGAAAGTTACTTATAATTCTATATATTATTGATTTATGTTATTGAATTTTCAAAAGTGATTTGAAGCAGAGGACGTTAGAACGGACAAAACATTCCTCGCATTCCCGGCATCTTTACGCCCTTGGGAACACTAAGGATTTCACATAACATTGGGTTTTAGCAAGACTTTAAATTGAAACATATTAAGATGGCTGTAGTTGTATCTTGATGTGCTTCGTTGAGGTTCAGAGGGAGAAGAAATATTGAGGTGAGGGGTCCTCTGTCCCCTTTTGGAGCACAGAAAGCCATGATGTTCTGGGCAGGGAGGGTGAGAGGGCATAGGGAACGGAGAGTGCTTTTGGCAGTGGGCTAGTGACATTTTCTCTTGAGTGTTGGTCACACAGTTCAAGGGCTGTAGGGAGGTGACTGTGACTACAGTCTTACGTCAGCAAGCACATCGCCAGAGGTCCTGAAAAGAAAGATCGTTAACAGTGGAATTTTAGATGAAACCCCAGCTCGGTTCGGCCCACGCCGGAGCGCAGGGACAATCACGGTGGCAGCCCTTCATGATCTGTGAATGGCTGCAGATATCGCAAGTGTCAATCTTATGATCTCATTCGATCTATCTGCAATGTCTGACACTGTCAATCACTCACTGCTGTTGGCTGTTCTCTGTGAATGCGGGATTAGCAGAACTGTTCCAAACTGTTCTGAGCGCAACCAGAGCGTAACCCTTGGTGTTTCTCTTTTCCTATATCCATCCTCCTCTTCCTGTGTGGATCCACAGGGCTCTGTCCCCCCTCCTTATTTTTTTAATGTTTATATCAGGATAGTGAATGCCCCGACCTCTTACTGCAGCCTCCATCTTTACACCTACTAAGACGGCAGTCAGATCTTTTTCAACTTAGTGGCACTGCTGTAGGTCACATGTCTTTCCTAGGATGTCTGATGCATGTCAGAGAATGAAAAGGGAGGAACTGGTTGAAGTAAAGATAAGACAAACGTTTTAGTATCTAGGGACCCGATAGCTCTCTGGCATAAAGCCCTTTTATATGCTGATCTAGTCTTCTCACTTAGCGGTGGGGAAGCACCAGGTTTATACCGTGGGAGCCTCAGCTCCTCTGATCTGGTACCCCTTCACCACTGGGACATCAAGTCATGTTGACGATTATCCTGCCCTATTTAGACCATCACTAGATTTGACTGCCATGGACCGCCGTGCGAGGTGTAGCGACCTAACAATGACACCCGTGTGCAGTCAAACAATGACCCCAATGTTCAGTCAAACAAGGACACCACTTTGCAGTCAAACAATGACCCCAATGTGCAGTCAAACAATGACCCCTGTGTGCAGTCAAACAATGACACCACTTTACAGTCAAACAATTACCCCAATTTACAGTCGAACAATGACCCCAATGCGCAATCAAACAATGAACCCAATGTGCAGTCAAACAAAGACCCCCATGTGCAGTCAAATAATGGCCCCTATGTCCAATCAAACAATGACCTCTATGCGCAGTCAAACAATGACCCCAATGCAAAGTAAAAAAAGCATCCCAATGCGCAGTCAAACAAAGACACCACTATACAATTAAACAATGACTCCTATGGGCAGTCAAACAATGACTCCTATGTGCAGTCAAACAATGACCCCAATGTTCAGTCACACAATGACCCCAATGTGCAGTTAAACAATGACCCCAATGTGCAGTCAAACAATGACTCTGTGCAGTCAAACAATGATCCCTGTGTGCAGTCAAACAATGACCCCTGTGTAAAGTCAAACAATGACCCCACTGTGCAGTCAAACAATGGTCCCTATGTGCAGTCAAACAATGACCCCAATGTTCAGTCACACAATGACCCCAATGTGCATTCAAACAATGACCCCACGGTGCAGTCAAACAATGACCCCAAGTGCAGTCAAACAATCACCCCTGTGTGCAGTTAAATAATGGCCCCAATGTTCAGTCACACAATGACCCCAATTGTCATGTCCTTTAGGATAGTCCCATCATGTACATACCAATTACAGACATTTTGTCCCATCCACACGACATAACGGTCCTAGCACAGGTGACCTTTTACCTAGCAGCTTACTTCTGTCTCTCCAACATCAGGCTCTCGGTACCGTATCTTAATCCCTGTACCTGACGTACATAAACATGTCCCCAGGCACGGCAGATTTATTCTGTATAAGGGTCACCACTTTTTTCATCCATGGCCAACAGTCAGCTGTGCATGATCATGTTTGTTTAGAAAAGGATTAGCAGAGGATTAGTGAATGTTTTAAAAACATATCGATTCTAGAAGATACCCTGGAGTGACCACTTTAGTATAAAAGACTCTTACTCCCCCTTACAGACACAGAGGAGAATTCCTTCCAGGCTAGACCAAAACTCTGCAGGCTGATCCTTCGACAGGCAGATACCTGACATCCCTTGCGGGGTGCCATCCTCGATGCAGAGACGGGGTCCTTCATTCATAACCATCAGGTGAGGGGTTAGCACTTCCCCAGGGGATTCTTGGCTCCATTAGGATCTATCCTGACGTTTACATACACAGGCTTCACCTACATATCTAGGCTAGGTACATTTAGGTAGGCTCCGCATCGTAGGAGTACGCCAATGATATTGTTTTATATAATCTGCTTTTATTCATCTTATTAGCACTATGGTAGAAATGTATCTACTTTTTACGATATTGGTACTAGCGATTACATTTGTCTGCTCCTGTCTTTTGATTGTTGCAGCTAATATGTTTCACACTAGACTGACGCTTGACCAATAAATAATTATTGAAACAGTTCCAATCGTCATTCTATGTGTATTCGGAGTAAAGCAAGCACGAGTGACTGAGCAAAAGATACCGTATTGTTTCCATGATACCTGAGGAATCAGGGTTGTCATATTGAGTGGTTGACAGAAACTACCTACACCTCTGTATACTACAGGGGGGTGGTAGTGGCACTGTAGAGCTAGCTGGTCTAACGGCTGACTCATCCTGTGGGGGTGTCCAGAGTCTGTCTGAACACCAAGCCCTTAGTTTAGGTCATCCAAAACGTGCAGGTCCTGGGGGGTTCTAGGAACTACACGACATGGCGCCGCCAATGTTGGTTTGGTTCATATATTAACAGTTAAATCTGAGTAGTTCAGTCGTGCTTTCTCAGACAGCCATACTCACACTGTTCAGAGACGTCTGAAGTGGGAAGGACTATCTGCCTCAGCTGAGAAGGTACACCCTGTGTATTGGCTGAAGGTTTAGACAAGCTTGTAAGGATTAAAGGTTCCCATATTGTGCTAAACCCTACCTCTTAAACCTTTACTTTCTTCTCCTTTCAAAATGACTGAAACTGCGAGTAGCAGTGGAAGCACGGAAGGAGACGAATTTGCTAACGCTCTTAACATTACAGAAAACTGCAGACAGGCAGTAACTCTGAAATTGTTAGAACATGGATTACCTGCAACAGGTGGCCATGTTACTTTCGTGATTGAGGCACACGAGGTGTTCAGATCAGAGGTATTCTATTCCTGGGTAAAATTCCCACCTGCAGACCCACAAACACATTTATTCCATGGATACATTGAAGTGGATCCACAGGAAGAATACATCCCATACGAGGACATTGAGGTCCCGTTAACTTACCAGCAACATAAAAACTGGTTTAAAGGCGCCCTAAATCACACAACTTCAGTCGTAAGACTCGGTCCGCTCAGCATAGGAGGAGCGACATGGCCAGTCTTAGCGACTTACACTCAACATCCTGAGATAGACACACTCCCAGTAGGGGAAGTGCGTGCACTTTATAAAGACGTAGTCAAGCTATACAGACATATTGTCCAGTTCGTCATGTAAACACTCAGATTACAACCTGCGAGATCTGATACACCTGGTACAGACCAGTCCCATCACACACCAATAATTAGTCCTCAGACACTAAAAGCAATAATGGGTGCGTTCCCATCAAAGAGGGATCAAGTACCATTCAGGATTGCTAAAAAAATATCACAATTGGAAGCAGTATTTCCCCATACGGGTCCGCAGGAAAAACACAGAATGTTAACAATTTGCTTGCCAATGGGAATGGTTCCCTCACTTGAGGATTGTGCCACATGGGGAACGATCTTTGCTGCAGTATACCTTAGAATACACTGTACGCCAACCATATCAGTTATTCATGAAGTATGAAACAGATACAAAATGAGTATGGGGCAGGACTTGCCCTGGAGTTGGGGATGAAACTGATGGGTAACTTTGACCAAGTCTTAGCAATTATGCTGAGCAACATCAAGGGGGAAGCAGCAGCAGTGGCTATACGCCAACGCTTAAGGGAGACAGCTCCTGCAAATCAGGAGTGTGCATTACCAAAAATTATCGAAGACACCTATGCTACACTAGGTAGAGATAGTTTGGGAGCCAAACCAGGGAAACCACTAGTGGTGAGTAGTTCTGATAAGGACAACTCAAAGCAAGCACCCACTTCTTCTAAAAAGAAATGGGATAATAATAATCAATCAAAGAATAATAATAATAAAGGAAACACTTCACGATCAAGGGGTAGGTCTCCCCAACGGGAGTCCTCTGAAAAGAGGTACAATCTTAGGAATCGTGATCACATTAGGAAACCTGACAGGTATCAGGATACTGATACACGTTCCTTTCGTTCCTTTCAGGGTTCATCAAAAAGCTCGGAGAGGCAAGAATGGTCAGAACAAAAAATTGAAGATCGACCAAAGGGAAAAAGGGAAACACATCGCAATTCAGTTTTCATTATCAAACAGGAAGAGCAATATAAAGCAAAACCTCAATTCAAAAAGAAGAAAGTAGCTGGCTTAAAAATTAGAAATGCCTAGGTTACTGAGGACTCAGCTTCTGAACGGGGAATGCGCTCTGACGATGCTAGACAGCGCGGCAGAAGTAACAATAGCTCGCCAGAACCTGAAGGAATTTCTGGTGACAGCAGTATTGAATGAACACATCACGGTGGAAACACCTGATACAAGAGTGAGTGTCCCACACCGTCTACACAAAATTAATCTCCAAATAGAGGGGGACATCTCAAGAAAAATTAAAGGTCTCTTTTGGGAAAATTTGACATTTGGATATGACATCCTGTTAGCTGAAAAAGATTGGCCGCCTGAATTTATAATGGATTGCCTAAAAGGTGAAAGCGTCATTTTGCCTGCTTTTTCCGACCTCGTTCCTGTTTCCTTAAAACACTCATACGCGCGGGACTGGGCACAAGCGCTAGCTCCGGCATTATACCGCAACCATGTAGGGTGGGACGTGGAGTCCAAACACCACAAAATCCCATTAAAAACTACTCCAACTCCACAGAGACAGTGCCCTATTAAAAATGAAGCGAAGAAACAGGTCAAAGAAATCCTAGACCAACTTTAATACCAAGGTGTGATTGAAACTTGCACCTCGCCAATGAACAACCCTTTGTTTCCCGTAATGAAACCTGACAACACATCGTTTGGTTTTAGATTACAGACATTTGAACACATGCACAAACACATTTGCCATTCAGAACGCACATAGTGCCGCATTAATGAAAAACATTGTGCGGAAGAAATAGAAAACAACAATAGATATCTCAAATGGATTCTTCTGCCAAAATATAGCTCCTGAAAGCAGATATTTGACTGGATTTTCTGCCCTGGGCGCTCAGCGTCAGTTTTGTCGTCTGCCCCAAGGCTATAAGAACAGCCCCGGGTTATTCTCGGCAAGAGTGTCAGAGATATTACAAACTTGCGATGAAGAGGCAGTGTCCTATGTAGATGATATTTATCTGACGGACGATGAATTACTTGAACACGTGCAGGGTGAACAACATAATTGTTGGTTTTGCCAATTTGGGCTACAAATTTAACTTCAAAAAATCAAAAATTGGCCATCTCAGCATCCTATTTTTGGGATATGAGCTGTCAAGTGAAGGCAAAAGCCTGGCCGCAAATTTTCTGGCAAAATGCGCGCTAATCCGGCCTCCGAAGACTCTGAAGGATTACAATCCATTTTAGGATTTCTAAATTACGGCATAACATACATTCAAGAGCCAAACCTTTCTACGACCTAATCAGACCAGATTTCACAGCAAACAAAGGGACTCAAAAACATACAGACAACCTACGTTCAGTTCAAGCTGACATGATAGCTTCAAAACACTTGCAGACACGAGTAAGCGTCCGCAACCTGGTAATACGGGTCGTCCCCGGCTTATCAGGGTATACCTACATCATGTTCAATGAAAGTGAGACAGTTCCAATCGCATACAAATCTCATTTGTACATAAATGATGAAAATCGATTTGCAGCAACAGAAAAAATACTGACGGCAGTACAGACTGCTGTAGGGAGAGAAAGAGCACTAGCACAGGGGAAACGCATCATCGTTCTAACCCCGATACCGACTTTAGAAGCGGTAACAAAGCCAGCATCCCGAATGCGAAGGCTAATTCTCTCACTGCAACAGATGTAGAATACAGATACGATCCTACACTGAGAACACAAGTATTCCTGCAGTACGAACGAAATGAAATCTTGCTTCTAGATCAGTATAAATACATCATTTACACTGATGGTTCTGCCCAACCGGCTATTGGAAGTAAACAGCAATATAGCGCAGCGTGTGCTATAGTGAAAGGACAGATGCAGGATGGCAAGTTCCATCCCAGCAATACGACTACGCAATCTCTGGGAGATTGTACAACGCAGCTGGCAGAACTAAAAGCCCCTATACTAGAACTACAGTATACGGATTGGAAATGCCCCACACTGATTGTGTGCAATTCATTTTACTGTGTGCAATCTTACAATGAATATCTTCGCTACTGGGGCCAGAATGGGTTTAAAGACACCAAGGGTTGCACGATAAAACATAAATTGTTATGGGAACAAGTGGAAAAGCTCAAAATATGCCTGCCACGGGCTCAAGTTATTCACACATTAAGTCATCAGCGTGTTGGCATACAAGTTGAAGGGAATTCACTGGCTGATGAAGCCACCAAGGCGACAGTGCGAACTGCTGCCGTTGCCGCAATCACTCGTTCACACACGAGAATAGACGGAGATATACTAGTAGCTATCAATGCCACAAAGAATGGCTCTGCCGTTCTGCCAAAAGGCTTTCCACTCAAGTACTCCTACAAGTTAGATGCGCATAACACACCATATGCTCAAATTCCAGGAGTGGGGGATAGAGTAATACCAAACAAAGATCGCAGATTAGGTTTAATACTAGCTGCACACCAGGGTCTGGGCTCTGCACACGCAGAAGTCACTGCAACGATTTCATTATTGAAGCAGCGGTACTGGTGGTCGGGGCTGACAAAACAAACAAAGGACTATGTCCTGGAGTGCAATATTTGCCAGCAGATGAAGGGTTCCACCGTTCACAGGCCAACACAAACACTTTAACTGATTTCAGACAGATCTCTCACAAGTGTCTATTTGGACCACTGCTGCCCCTTAAATTCAGACGCGGCTTACAAGTACATCTTGGTGGCAGTGTATTCATGCTCTAGATTCCTATGGGTTTTGCCCCAGTGCTCGGCTGACGCTCGAACTGTTATGAAGGATTTGCGAGGCTTCATCGGGACATATTCAATTGGAACGTTACATTCCGACCGTGGCCCTGCGTTTAGCTGTAGGGCTTACAAGGAAGCCATGGAAAGTATGGGCGTGGCCTTGCGGTACTCCTCCCCCTACCATCCTGAGGGAAATTTGGTGGTGGAGAGGAAAAACCGGGACCTAAAGCACTCCTTAACAGCAAGGGTATTAGGCGCGGGTGGTACATGGGTCAATCACCTATATGGGATCCAGAGGGCACTTAATAATATGCCAAGAAAATCCTTGGGAGGCCGTACACCTTATGAAATCCTGTTTGGGACACGAATGTGGGTACCTGATCTCGATTGTGCCAGCACAGTGGCGGATGCAAAACCATTTGAACTCAATGACCATTTGGCTGTTTTACAGGAACTCAATGAATTACAAATGTTACAAAGCAACGTGCAAGTCAAACGCACCGCCACTGGGGAAGTGAAACCAGTTCTGGCAAGACCTGCCTGGGTCCCGAAGATTGGGGACCTGGTCAGGGAAAAGATTGTGTACAGAAGAGAGTTTGGGCCATCTTACAGAACAGCTGTACCTGTCCTGGCGGTAGTGGGAACAAGAACAGTACTTCTTCCGCCTCTTGCCGGCAAAAAAGAGAAAAGATTTGACACCATTGATCTGATCAAACCAAATCATGTGGCCGATTCTCAACCGTAGGCCGCGTGGGGTTCTGAGTAGCCGCAGACCTCCTCTTGTTACTATAGAGGAAGTTCAGATGGAAAGACTAATAACCTTTCAAGACTCCACTACACAATGTGAAGGTGTAACGAATAATGGAATACAAATCACACCAGTTGAAAATGAAAAACATCAAGAAGAAACAACAATTCAAGTTGCAATTCGGCCCAACAATGATGTCTACATTAATGTGCCTTCAAACGACACATCTGCCACTTCTACAAAACCTGCGGAGCTACCAAAGATAGATCGCACTGCGTCTGGCTACTTCATCAACTTCGATGATTTCTCTTCAGATCCAGGTGAACCTGATCAAACGCCACACATTTCAAAGAAAGAGAAACTTCTACAATTCTATCTTTTGCTCAAAAAGACTTACTTAGTGTCACCCTGGTTGCATATTTGGTTCGCAATAGGGGTAGTATACCTGTTAATTTGGATTGACACAGTGACTGTGTTTTTTCTGCTTCTGAATGGACATTATCTCCCAAACGCTCTGCAGTACAATCAGTGAACTTGGTCCTGAAACCACATAAGTCATCACACCGTGAACAAAGAGACTTGTCCCTAGTGAACATTACAGAAATTCCAATACCTGATGGTATAGTTTGGGATAAAGTTCCATATGATGTATTTGGCCCGACTGAACATTTGAAAATTCCACATTTGTTTAAAATTTCTTTAAATGATTTCATTACCCCCAGTACGCTCTCTGATGATTGGGACATTGAGACTGTAAATACTATGCTCACAGATTTAGAACAGTCTGCTGCATTTTCTTACAGGGAACTGTATGAGGATACAATAGACTACAATACCATGTTTTGTTACCAGCATTATGGTCATAATTTTTTGCATAGAGCAGGTGTACCACGCACTTCTAACACTTACCATCAATGGGAACATTGCCCGACACCACCAAAGGTTAGTTCTCCCACATTCGCACAGAAAGTCGCATACTTTTCAGGGTTCAATACATCAGACCCAGAATCATTTTACTACAAACTTGCGCAAACTAGTGCAACTGCGAAGAAGATTATGCTAACAAGCACAAAGCAGATATATTCAGCACCTTTTATCTCCCAACTGTCTATACAGGGTTTCAACTACTGGAGAGACCCCATAGACACAAAATCCATCTAGGGGACAAGAGAGTGGCAGTTTCAGGGAACTGAGGCTTTATTTAGAGCTTGCCTCATACCATTACAGATGATTTTCCTGAACAGAACAATGCAGCAGACTAGCTGTCACAGGTTTGCAAAAATCAAAGACCTAAAAACGCCGAGCATCCCTTCACCCACACCTATTAAAGGTATTTCAAATAACACACTAACAAGTGAAGGGACACATGGTACAAATACATACAATTCATCATGTCCCAATTGGAAGGGTCGGTTGGTTTGGCCTGTAGACACAAATATGTGTAACTCAAGATTCAAGGGTACCACCGAAGGGTTTAGTATCCATAGGCCCGATCCCCGCTATGTACACACAGACGACCCAGGGGTAGTGACTTTCTATAGTGTCGCGAAGTTGTGCCTAGATTGGCTTAAGACCTCAACACTATCACAGGATAAACAACACTTGTCCCTTCTGTCAGACAACATGGATCTTAGGGATTTCTTGCTAAGTCCCAAGAAACCACATAGGAAACGCTTCTTATATACCATCTATAATGAGGTTTGGAAAGTCTCCCAACAGGAAGCTGCGGAGAGACTACGTGAAATCGATAGAATTAACCTAGAAAAGGCCTTAGCTGTGGTAGACAACGGCATGACCACACTCTCGTCTCGTATTTATTCACTGGGCAACATTGTGTCCTCAGCTATCGACATAGTGGATCAAGATTTGTCTATTCTACAACATGGGCAATCTCAGCTACGCGCTATTATGCTTTTAAGCTGGACGCTTCAATCATTGCGTTCTGGCCACGTACCATGGCAATACATTAAAGACACACATCTGTTTTCGGCTTTCAATCTGACCGAAAGACAATTGACCATGGCACGCAGAGATGTGAAGTACACCATGCTGCTCACTGAAAAACTAGAGAAGTTACCTTTTACTGTTGCAGAATCACCATCTACAGAATGGTTAATCCATGGCTATATCACACTGCCAATCACGACATTCCAATACCAGTACTGCCTGAAGTATGCCCAGTAGGCAGGTATGAAGCGTTGGGCGAAGGGTACATACGAGAAACCTGGGAGTTGCCATACACATATAGGTGCAGGAATAAGGACAAGGAAGTTTTCTTGAGTGGTTCAAACTGCGAAAAGGCCTTAAGTGGGTCTTTAGTATGTAAAGAAATATTGCTTCACGGAGCATGTAATGCGTCAATAGCAAACTAGTCCTGCTACCTGAAGGGTTCCCCAGCTGCTGTAATTCATCCAGTTTTTGAGTTATTTTCCAATGGGAGTTACTTGATGCTGAATGACCAAGGCTGTTGTGGTATGACGCCAGGCATTGCTTATCTAGCGACCGTCAACTCCAGGGTTATTTGTTGTAAGCAAGTATTGTTTCCTCCAGCTCACACAGTTAGAGAGGCACCACTGTGGCCTTCACTGAATGTTTCTAACATAGGGTTTGATTCTCTGAGCAGACTGAAAGCCATGCTGTTTCAGCAAAATGTGGCCTTAACTTCAGCCCAAGAGATCTTTGATTTCCAAGTGGCAAGGTCCTCGGCAGAGATACAGGCTCTGGTCCGTACGAACTTCCCGCTCCATTTCGGAGAAAGGGTCCATCGTATCTTTAACATGTCTGATACGCGGGGGATGGTACACTTATTTAAAAGCATTGGATCAGGTCTGTTAACCACCTTTCAAACCATTTTTGGAGTGATTCCATCATTTATACACTCTGTATTGGGAAGCGTCTTTGGAGGGCTTCCTTTGGTCCTGATTTTACTCCTATTGCTTCGCAATGGATGTCAACATCACTCAAGACATGGATAGAACACTACTGGATGACGTTGTCGTGAGCGATTGGTGTTCTTCCTGGGTATACCTCGGTTTCGAGAGCTGAGTGAGCATTGGTTCCTGTCTTTCAGACCGGCCTGGTCCCGTCTGCTTCTACTCAACTCAGCCGGGACCCATTAGGTTGAACTCGGAGGGTCCTTATTTGGAAGACTGCTAAAATACCGGAATCATGTCCGCCCACTTCAGCAAAATACTACTTGTTATGTTTTGCTCCATTCCTCACTGATCTTTATTGTATGATGTATTAGTGGTGCCACTGCTTACACATGGGGAACCAGGGAGATCATATGCTAGTATAATGGCCCGGCCCGACTTGGGCATGTATTCTTACTATTGCTCAAGACACTGGTGTGTTACACACGTAGCTTAACCCCACAAGCAAAAGCAAGAGTTCTAAGTGTATGATGTTGACCTTTTTCTGCACAGTTTGGTCGGACGAGGTTCTATCGTCGGACCCAGTATTGGGGCTTGTTTGTATTGGTTTAATGGTTGCCGCATATTCTGATGAGGGGTTCGGGGGGCTGGGGTGGTGGTGGGCCTGAGGGGGCTATTGGTTTTACAGCTACTAATGTCGGTTGAGAAACTGTATACTGTCATATCCTGGAATGTTCGGGGGATGGGGTCGGCCCAGAAACGGCATAGAATCGTAGCTCAGCTACATCGTCGCAAGGCTCAAATAGTATGTCTCCAGGAGACGCACCTCTTACAAACTGAAACCAGTAAACTGCAGAGGAGATGGCGGGCCAATTTTATGCTACAGCGTACTCCGCCTTTTCTAGAGGGGCTGCAATATGGATACAGGCGGGAATCCCATTTGCTCATAGTGAGTCCCGCATAGATGAACTGGGCAGGTATGTCCTGATTCGCGGGACCTTGGATGGTAGGCAGGTAGTGTTGGGCTCCATCTATGCTCCGAACGTCGATCAAGATGCCTTTCACTCCAGGTTAACACAGGCACTCTCGGACTGGGTACAATACCCATGGTTATTGGGTGGGGACTTCAATGCTGTGTTTGATGTACACTGGGACCGCTCACACCCCCCCTTATCGAACACCAACGCTGTGACTCTGGCTGCCGCTCTGACTAGGTGGGCACGGGGGTGGAACCTTATAGACGTCTGGAGGTCCCAACACACGAATATGCGGGAATATTCCTTCTACTCTCACCTACATGACCTCCATACCCGATTAGACCATTTTCTTTGCACCACAGATTTATCCTCTGCCATACATCAGAGTACATTCCTGGGTAAAACCATCTCTGACCACAATCCTATAGAATTGACACTGCATTGGGGGCGGGTCCCTACGCCTATACCAACATGGCGGCTGCAACCTGTGGCCTTAGAAGATCAAGTGTTCCGTGCTAAATTAGCTGACACTATTACTACATATTTTGCTGATAACGAGGGCACAGCTTCCACTAGGTCGGTTGAGTGGGAGGCTTTTAAAGTCACAATACGGGGGGTTGCTATGGGCAGTTTGGTGGGAGTCAGGAGAGAGGTGACCAGAGACTTGGTGGAATTGGAAGACAAACTGCAGGCCCTAGAAGTGGCGGCTCAGGGACAGGTAACGGAAGTGGAACAATTGCAGGAGGCAAGGATTAGGTACGCTGAGCTGTTAGAGCGGCTCCGAACGGTAGACTTCCATGCGTACACGCTGCGTACTCACGCCGAAGCGGATAGGGCTGGCACGTTGCTGGCACGACTGATTGCTCCCCCATCGACTCCCACTCCCATCTTGGCGATCTATGATGCACGCGGCACGTTACGAACCTCCCAGAGCGAAATCAATAAGACTTTCCAAGAACATTATACTAATCTATATATTGCACAACCATCAGAGAGGTCGGAAGAGACGGTGTAATTCCTTGCGAACATAGACCTTCCCACGGTAACGGACGCAACTGCTGAGTTGTTGGCGGCACCGATTACTATAGCAGAGATCCGGGTTGCAATAAAAGCGCTGGCACGCAATAAGACCCCAGGCTCAGATGGCCTACCCGTTGAATTTTATTCCACATATGTGGACGCATTGGCCCCGAAGCTGTTACAATTGTATGTCACCTCCCTTGAGGAAGGTACACTGCCCCCCACTACTAAGGAGGCGATAGTCACGTCCCTATTGAAACCGGATAAGACCCCCACTGAATTGGCGTCATACCGACCGTTATCAATACTTAATACGGAATATAAAATCCTAAGTAAAGTTTTAGCATCCAGATTACTTCCCCTGTTGCCTAAATTAATACACATGGACCAGTGTGGTTTTATTCCCAAGCGGAGTACTTCTCTCAATATTCGTCGCTTACACGCCCTGATGCATGCAGTGAAGGGGTTATTGCCGTTGGCCGGATGCTTGTCCCTAGCTATACGGCAAGCGTTCGATACGTTAAGTTGGTCGTACATGCTTGCAGTGTTAGTAAAGTTTGGTATACCCCCTGAATACTGCAAGTGGATTCAATTACTCTATACTGACCCCACGGCCCGCGCCAAGTCGGGAACGATTATATCGCCTGCATATCGTATTTATAGGGGGACTCGTCAAGGTTGCCCCCAGTCACCCCTATTGTTTGTGCTGGCGTTGGAGCCAATGGCCCAGCGATTGCGATGCGTCATGGCCCCATATGGCATACCGTTGCAGCCAGTAATACACTCCGTTTCGCTATACGCAGACGATATGCTGTTATTTTTTAAAGACCTCGGCATGGATATGCAGCTCATCGCCGCTGTGTTTTCGCAGTTTGGAGACATCTCTGGCCTGCATCTTAATGCCGCGAAGTCAGTAGCATACTCCTTCTCTGACGCAAATGAGGGGCCCCACTTGCAGTTTGGTCCAGTGCAGTTCAAAATAGAACCTACAACATTTAAATACCTTGGGATACGGATTTATAGGTCCTCCGCTGACACTGTCGACGGGAATGTGGTGCGGACTATAAACTCGCTTCGTTCACAAGTGTTCTTTTGGAACACCCTGCCGTTGTCAATGGCGGGCCGTCTAGCAGTGTCCAAAATGGTCATGCTACCTAGACTCTTATACCATTTTGTGAATATCCCTGTGGTTCTACCGGCATGGATTTTTGGGACACTAAATACTTTGCTAACATCCTTGTTATGGGGACAAGGAAGACATAGACTAGCACTATCCAAGATGCAGCTACCGAGCACGGCGGGCGGCATGGGGGCACCTGATTTTAAAACATACTGTATTGTTGGGCAGTTGCAGTGGCTGGCGTATTGGTTGGCGGGCCATAACTTGATTGAAATAGGCTACACCCCAGCGCAATTGCAGCGAGGGAAGTTGCAGGCGCAGCTATGTCCCGGGGCCGACAAGATACGTGACCCTCCCTTTCTGTTGTCCATTGCCTTACACTACTGGAAGCAAGCTCAGAAATTTGCAAACGCCCTGAATCCATATGCTCCCAACATCCCCCTTTGTGGTTTGCCTACCCGCCGTGGTGTTTTGTCTACTGTTCAGGTGTGGGACTGGATACAGGCGGGCCCGTCCACAGTCGGAGATCTCTTCCTAGACGGAACACTGATGCCACATGATGAATTTGTCCGCACTAATGCGGTGCCGGTGACTCTGTTCCTCACGCATGCATCGGTTGTGCATTATGTCCGGAGGTATTGGTTAGTGGCACAGGAGGAACCCCCTACATTTCAATTATTGCGGTCTCTCCACATCATGGGCCATGGCCGCCACCTTGTACGCTGGTTGTACCGCAGACTGCGAGAACACCTGCATGTATCACTCTTGCCTCTCCGTCAGAAGTGGGAACTGGCACTGGCGAGGGAGTTGGAGGATAGGGAATGGGACGCTGCTCTAGAACATCCCCGACGAGTGTCCCGTAATTTTCGGCTGAAGTCAATACAATTACTAATACTACATAGGGCCTATCTTACACCGCAGGCTATTCACAAGATGTATCCCTCAACCACTGCACAATGTCCCAGATGTACCCACCGCCCTGCTGATTTCACTCATATGCTTTGGTCATGCTCTACTCTAGAGAGGTTTTGGTCGGAGGTTACCCAAGGGTTATCTAAACTCTCGGGACGCACCTGTTGGGACACCATGGAGGTGTGCCTACTAGGTCTCCTTCCACTCCCGAAGAAGGCGAAAATACTACGTCGCTTTACAGGGTTAGCTTTGATGCTCGCAAAATGATTAATAACACAGCGTTGGAAGTCTCACACGGCGCCGCGGAAGGGCAAATGGAGGGAGGAGGTCATTAGTTATGCGGTGGCAGAGGGGGAGGCGCTTTATCGCGAGGAATACAGGGGATTAAGGAACAGACCAATTTCCCTAGAATGGGCTCAAGTAATAGAGCAGTTTAAGGCGGAAACAGATGAAGACGCAGAGGAGGCCCTGGATCCGCTGTTACCTTAACCACAACTACCGGATCCCAGCTTGGAAGTTGGTCCGGACAGGGAGGGTCCACCCCCCCTCCCTCACTCCCCCCCCCGACCACTCGGCCACTATCTTGGATGTCATTCGGCTCCCTTCCTCCCCCCCCCCGCCCAGGGACACACTGGGTCAACATTACCTGGATTGACCCTTGGGAGTCTGTCCCGGTGAAACAGATTGGAATAAAGCGGCTAGGTTTATGGTTACCAGTTTGTAGGGAGGGAAGAGTTGCGGGTGGGATGATGAGGGTGGGTGTTGGGGTAAGAAACTGTAGACATGCGGAGATATAAGATATGTTGTTCTGAACAAATTATAGTGGTTTACACTGGTGTCATGGACTATTAGCGTACGTGCCAAATGCTTGTGACTAATAGTGCAATGTCACGAAGGCACCCGATAAGATATGCACACAACCTGAACGCTTACATGTAACTAAAAATGAACCATTTATCTTGTATCATGATGTGTATCGCAAAACTCAAATAAAATTGTGTTAAAAAAAAAAAGACTGACCCCGTGGAAGCCAGAGGACACCAGCAGGACTTCTCTCCATCGCTCGGCTCCAATTGGGAGCAAGTGCGGGGAAATTGAACTTACCAAGCAGAAGGAAGCTGGTAGCACCATCGATCACTGTTGAGGCAGGCAGTGCCACTCGGGAAAGAGAGCCTGTGCCTACAGGGTGCTGCTGTCTGTACTGTGAGCAGCGAGACTCCTCAAAACAGGGCCAGAGCTACAAGCATCTGCAGTTGGGGCACTCACAGAAATGCTGAACGGATAAGCTAAGATTTGAACTGGGCCTGTCGGGCCCCGGGGGGCTTGCTGCTGAAGGTGCTGCAGCACCATTGTTGCATTACAGGAAGCTTTGGTGGTAATAAATGTTGTAAACCTTTAAAAAAAAAAAAAAATTCAGACCGGCCTTGCTTGACTGCATTCTGCCAGAATTCCGCTGCCTCTTTTGCGGTTACGGACGCGTGTTGGACTGTTGTATTCCTCTTAGGGAGTCCATAAATGGGCTTTCCAGTATCATGTCCTTATATAGGCACAATTCGCCCTGCCCTTATATAGGCATAAAATCCCAGCCCTTATTTAGGCATTAAACCGTGCACTCCAAATACAGGCATGGTCTCCGACATCCGTCCACCCTAACGTCACTATGAGTACATGAAGAACAGACCCTTAGGCTGCGGGAGTTTCCCTAGTCCAGGACTATTGATGTCTTCAAGGACTCATATATTATGTATGAACCGTTATTCCTTAGGGGTTCATTCATGACGTCTTTCGCTGTCCGACTCACGTCAATACTAAACATTCCTAGGTACTCTCAGGTATAAATATACCTTCCCTAGCCCTTGTTAACCAGAGGAGACCTCGACTTCAGAGGAGCCCGTTTCCCGGCCTGACGCACTGAGAAGACGCTGTCATCCCTGCACGCAGAGAGTCCAGCTTCCAGTGATCTGACTTCCCTTGCGGGTGTTGGAGTTCGAGTCTGGCAAAGAGATTCCTACCTCTCTCATTCTTCAGATATGGAGCTGATAAGAACCTAGAGGGACTCTTGGCATACTAGGCATACTAGGCAAACTAGGCATACTAGGCTTAACATACTCTTAGTATACCATAGTAAGGAATACTTCACCTACTTCATACCTCTCCCTACACCTAGGTTAGGTTAGGTACATTGGGGTAGAACTAGATTAGAAACGCATCTTATGAGTACTCGCATTTTTAGCTCATGTTATTTATGTATGTGAAATTACGCTAAAAGATAATGCTATCGCAGTATTATTTATTTCTACTGCTAACACTGTACATTATTTATCTTGCATACTGTCTTGTGATCGTAACAGCACATTATACTTACACCAGAAACAAGACTGTTCAATAAATCCTTTATTGAAAACGCCTGTCTGTTCTTTCTGTGTAACTTGGAGAAAACTAAGCATGCACGATTGAGCTGAGTGAAATAGTTATCTATTGTTTCCACGACTCTGGGACACGTTCTGATTCTAAAGGGAAACATAGTGGTCATGTTTTGCGGCTGCCAGAAACTACTCCCTTCTTGTTGTCAAGGAGTTTCTAGTGGCCTCTGAGCTAGCTGGCACAAGTAATTAAGTTTAATATACTCGATAGGGACATACTGACCTTAGTCCTATGTCAAACCTATAGGATATATTATTCCAATGCGCAGAGCCTATTAGGGAAATAGGAGCTACACTACATGGCGCCCAACGGTTTGGTAAGGCAGTAATTCAACGTTAGATACTGAGTAACTCAGCCGTGCTTTTTCTCTCAAGACCCCTACCCATGTACTCCAAAAGACGTCTGGAGTGGGCAGGGTTTAGTATCCACCATGGCTACATAGGGCAGTACCCTATATATTAGCTGTTTGGTTTGCTCAACGTTGAAGGATACAGTGTTCCAAAATATTGTGCACCTTATCTTTGTTTCCTTGAAACTTGTTATACATTTTTCAAACAACAAAATGCCTGAAAACGAAAACACTGGAAACGGTGGAGCTGCGGCTGACCCAGTCGTAACAGCTTTTAACTTTACAGGTTTAAATGAAACCGAAGAGGGTGTTATAGACATCCCTCAAAACTTAAGAAGAGCCATCACTCTAAAACTTATAAAACATGGCCTACCACCAAGAGGAGGTAGAGCAGTTTTTGTGATAGAGGCACATGAATCCTTTCAGACAGAGGTATTCTATTCATGGGTAATATTCCCTGAATGCAATCCAATATCACACACATTTCACTTCTACAAAGAAGATGATCCACCAGAGGAATACATTCCTTTCGAGGATATTGAAATTCCATTAACATACCAGGAGCATCAGCTCTGGTTTAAAGGCGCCCTAAAACATCACAAAAACATTACTAGACTCGGTCCACTAGGTAGACCAGGAGCAACATGGCCGATTTTAGCCGGCTACACACCTCATCCTGAACTGGAGACAATGTCAGATGAGGAACTACTTACTCAAATACAAGAGTTAATAAAAATTTACAGACAATTGGTTCAATATGTCATGCGGACTTTTACAGTCCAGCAACCATTCACACTTCAAAATCAGACCCCTCATCAGGGGAATACACTAAAAATTACACCACAGACTCTATACTCAGTCATGGGTAAAATGCCCACAAAACGTGAGCAAATTCCATTCTGGATAGCTCAAAAAATTACTCAAATTGAAGCAGTATTTCCGAATACTAGCCCGTATGAGAAACACAGAATCCTAACAATCAGTTTACCAATGGGGATCACACCACAACTGGAAGACTGCACCACTTGGGGCTCAGTCTTTGCTGCCATCTATACTAAAACACATGGCATTCCGTCAATTGCGGTAATACCTGATGTCCTCAAACAAATTCAGAATGAATACGGGGCAGAGCCTGCTCTAAATTTAGGTATGAAATTACTGAAAAATTTTGACCAGGTCTCAACAATAATATTATCTAATATTAAAGGAGAGGCAGCAGCAGTTGCGATCCGCCAAAAATTAAGGGAATTTGATGTTACAGAACATCAAACTGAGCTACCCAGAATAATAGAACAATCCTATGCAGAATTAGGCAGAGATAGTTTGGATGGAAGACCAGTGAAGCCGAAGCTATCTGAAAGTCCTGAGAAGGACTCAATTAAACAAACTCCTACATCTTCTAAAAAGAAGTGGGAAACTAATAAACAAATTTCAAACGAGAAACGTTCTCAATCCCGAGGTAGGTCTCCTCAAAAGGAGCCCTCTGAAAGGAGGTATAACATCAGGAATAGGGATAATTTGAGAAAACCAGATAGGTATCAAGATACTGATACACGTTCCTCTCGTCCCTTTCAGATCTCATCACAGACTTCGGAAAGAAGAGGACGGACGGAACACAGAGAAGAACGCGTGAAATCGAAAGACGACAAACACGCTACAAAAACTAAAACAAAACCTCAATTCTCCAAAAAGAAAGTAGCAGGTCTAAAGATCAGACATGCCGAGAATACTGAGAACACAACTCAAGAACGGAGAATGGGCTCAGACCATGCTGGACAGTGCAGCAGAAGTCACAATAGTTCGCCAGAACGTGAAGAAACTTCTGGAGATAGTGGACTTGAATGAGTACATCACAGTAGAGACTGTAGACACCAGTGTTAGTACTCCAGAAAGGTTATATGAAATAACACTCCGGATGGAGGGAGACAAACCTAGACAGGTGAAAGCACTTTTTTGGGAAAGACTATCAAAGGGCTATGACATACTTCTAGCAGAAAAAGACTGGCCACCACAATTTGTCAGGGAGTGCCCACATGGCGAGGACATTATTATGCCTGCCTTCTCCAACCATATTCCAATTCACCTAAAATATACATATGCCAGGAAATGGGCAGTGGCCCAGGCCCCAGCATTATATAAAAATCATGTAGAATGGGATGAGGACTCACCTCACCATAAAATACATCTGAAACATGAACCAACTGCACAACGGCAGTACCCAATAAAGCAAGAAGCTAAAAAACAGGTCAGGGAGATCTTAGATCAACTTGAATACCAAGGGGTGATTGAAACATGCACCTCCTCAATGAACAATCCTTTGTTTCCTGTCTCCAAACCAGACAATACATATCGTCTAGTTTTGGACTACAGACACCTAAACACTTGTTCTAAACCTTTTGCAGTGCAAAATGCACATAGCACAGCATTAATGAATAACATTGTGCGTAAACAATATAAAACAACATTAGACATCTCAAATGGTTTCTTTTGTCAAAATATAGCACCTGAAAGCAGGTACTTAACAACATTCTCCATAATGGGGACGCAGCGTCACTTTTGTCGACTCCCACAAGGGTTCAAAAACAGCCCAGGTTTATTCTCAGCGAGGGTAATGGAGTTACTACAAATTTATGACAATGAGGCATTGTCTTATGTCGATGACATTTATCTGACAGACGACCTGGAAAAACACTTGAACAGGGTGAGCACCATTATACTGGGTTTCGCCTCTGAGGGCTACAAGTTCAACTTTAAAAAGTCCAGAATTGCCCATCTCAATGTCCTATTTCTAGGATAAGAGCTTTCAAGTGAAGGCAAGAGCTTGGCAGCTAACTTTTTAGAAAAGTGTGCGCTGCTCCAACCTCCAAACACGCAAAAAAACTTACAATCCATCCTGGGTTTCCTAAATTTTGGAAGAACATACATTCTAAATTACGCAGAAAGGGTTAAACCTCTCTACGCATTAATCAAACCTGATTTTTCGATCAGAAACTGGACACAGGAACACACAGAAATCTTGCGTTCACTACAAGCTAACATGTTAGCAACAAATCACTTACAAACACGCGTAAGTCAACGCAATTTGGTGATCCGAATAATTTCGGGTCAATGCGGATTCACCTACTTAACTTTTAATGAGGGTGAGAAAATACCAATAGCGTACAAATCTCATTTGTACACACAAGCGGAAATGCGCTTCAGTTCAACTGAAAAATTCTAACAGCAGTTCAAACCGCTGTAGCAAAAGAAAGAGCCTTAGCCCAAGGGAAACGCATTATTGTCGTAACCCCAGTACCAGCTTTAGAAGCGGTCACAAAAGCAAGCATTCCAAATGCTAAAGCATTACATCCAAGATGGATACAATGGGTTAATTCTCTTGCTGCAACAGATGTTGAATATGTTTTTGATCCAGATTTAAAAACACAAGCATTCCTGCAATATGAACAAGAATGTCCCCTGCCTACTGAAATTCTGCCTCTCGATCAGTACGAATTCATAATTTACACTGACGGATCCGCACAACCCGCAATAGGGAGTAAGCAAGCTTACAGTGCAGCGTGTGCTATCGTTAAAGGTCGCATGCGAAATGGCATCTTCAGACCTATGGTCACAAAAACGCAGTCTCTAGGAGATTGCACAGCTTAGCGAGCTGAACTACAAGCATTCAAACTGGCACTTGAAAGTACAGATCGAGAATTCCCCACACTAATAGTGTGCGATTCCTTTACTGTGTTCAGTCGTATAATGACTATATACAAAACTGGCTTGAAAATGGTTTCAAAGATGCGAAAGGTGGCACAATAAAGCACAAAATGCTTTGGGAACAAGTAGTTCAGTTGAAAAACGAACTACCAAAGGCTCACGTGATCCACACACTGAGTCATCAACGTGATGGCGTTCACGTTGCAGGGAATTCATTGGCTGATGAAGCCGCAAAGGGGGCTGTGCAAACGGCTTCCGTAGCTGCGATCACTCGTTCAAAAACAAAAATAGACGGTGAGATAATGTTGGCTGTCAATGCTTCAAGCAAAGGCAGCAGTGCAGCGTTTCCACTCAAGTACTCTTATGTAATTTATGCGAACAACGTTCCTTTTGCTCGAATCCCTGGAGTGGGGGATAGGGTAATCCCAAACATGGAACGTAGAGCAGCCTTGATTTATGAAACACATTTGGGGAAGGTCTGTCACATCAAGGGATCTCTAAAACAATTTTTACGTTAAAAGAGATGTACTGGTGGCCTGGAATGAATACAGAAATTCACATATTCATCAACAACTGCTTAGACTGTAAATTACAGCGAGAGAGCCACCAGACACCATGCTGCGAATGCGGTAACCCAGTGCAGACACCATTGTTAGACAGCATTAGACTATCTACGCACCTGCGTCCTACTGGACAAAGGCATTCCCACAAATACTGAATTTAGGTTCCTATGGTTATGGCCTCAGCGCTCAGCTGACGCTCGAACTGTTATAAAAGATTTGCGAGTCTTTATCGGCATATACGCAATAGGCACGCTACATTCTGACCAGGGTCCTGCGTTTAGCTCTCGGGCTTACAAAGAAGCCATGGCCAGTATGGGCGTTGCATTGCGGTACTCCTCTCCATTCCATCCTGAGGGAAATTCGGTTGTGGAAAGGAAAAACCGAGACATAAAGCAGTCTATAACAGCTAGAGTATTAGGTTCGGGGTGACGGGTGGGTCAAACACCTTAGTGGGGTACAGTGCTCTTTGAACAACCTGCCAAGAAGTTCTCTAGGCGGGGTCACTCCATATGAGGTCCTATTTGGGACAAGAATGTGGGTACCAGACCTTGAACACGTAGGCACAATGGTGGAAAATAAACCTTTTGATATCAAAGATCGTTTGGCTGTTTTACAGGACTTAAACAAATTAAGAACGAAACAAAGCAACGTATTCCTACAGCCAGCCACCACTGGGGATCAACCGGCTGTCCCAGCAAGGCCTGTCTGGATTCCAAAAGTTGGGGATCTAGTCAGAGAAACAATTGCGGACAAGAAGGAATTTGGACCTTCTTACAGACAACCAGTACCTGTCCTAGCAGTTCAAGGAACAAGAACAGTACTACTGCCGCCCCTTGCTGGAAGAAAGGAGAAAAGATTTGTGTCCATCGACCTGATCAAACCACAGTATGTGGCCAATACTAAATAGTAGGCCTCGTGGACTCCGGCCTAGTAGCAGACGCACTCCTCTCGCTACTATCCAAGAGGTTCAGACTGAAAGACTGATAACAATCGAGAATTCAGCAGTAACAGATGGAGGACTAAGCAACAATGCTATGGAAATCATCCCTCTTGAAGACCAAGTAACAGTTCGTCCAAATACACCTGTCTACACCAACGTAGCACGTGATCAACTGGTTCCAGTGATTTCTACAAATCCTGATGCAATTCCAACAATTGATAGGACTGCTTCTGGCTACTTCATTAACTTTAATACGTTCTCAGAAGATCCAAGTGAACCTGAAACGACGCCAGCATCATTCAAATTCAAGCAGCAAGTACAAGACTTTCTTCACTTTCTGAAACAGACTTATTTGGTTTCTCCATGGATTGAACTCTGGATTATATCTGGACTTTTGTTTTCCTGCTCTGGCTAGCTTTGGTTACAACTGTGAGCGTGCTTATAAGTGGCAGATACATCCATGTGAACACTGAAGGAAAAGGCGTAAACGTACTATTGAAACCTCATAAATCTTCCCATCGTGAAGCAAGAGACTTGTCATCAGTGAACATCACAGCTGTTCCTACACATGATGGTATAGTGTGGGACAAAACAGATTTTGATATATTTGGTCCGACGGAACAATTGAACATTCCACATTTATTTAAAATGTCACTAAGTGATCTAATTTCGTCCAGTACCTATTCTGATGATTGGGACTTTGAGACTGTAAATGACATTATGTTTGACCTAGAAAAATCTGCTGCATTTTCTAAAAATGAATATTTAGAGGGTTCATCAGACTATGAACAACTGTATTGTTATAACCACTATAAAACTGCATATCCAAGAAATGTGTTTATGTTTAACCAATGGGAACATTGTCATACACCACCTAAAGGTAGTTCAAAAACATTTGCTAGTACATTTCCATATTTTTCAGGTTACAATACATCTGATCCAGAAATGTTTTACTATAAAAATGTAAACAAGACAGGACTGAAAATGATGTTAACAAATACAAAACAGATTTATTCTGCATTATTTAATGCCCAACTGTCTAGACAGGGTTTCGACTTCTGGAAAGACACAATAGACACAAACTTTGTGGGGTACTAAAGAATGGCAAGTGCAGGGGATAGAAGCTTTATTTAGAGCCTGTATCATCCCTGAACAAATAATGTTTTTGAATGAAACAATCCAACAAACATCTTGTCTTGGATTAGCCAAGATCAAAGAGATGAACACACCTTCTGTACCAGCACCTGCAAAAAATAACGAAACACAGGCAGTGGTGACAGTTGACAATATACTACAACTCAACAGATCTAATCCTGATTGGAAAAAATGGTTGATCTGGCCCACAGACACGAATAACTGTCAGGAAAGATTCCTGAATAAAACTCAGGGTTTTACTATTAATAGGCCAGACCCAAGATATGTCCAAAGACAACATCCGGGGGTAGTAACAACATACAGTGTAGGAAAATTATGCCTCGATTGGCTGCATAAGTCTACACTACAGGATGTGAAACAACACTTAACCTTACTTGCAAAAGACGCAGACCTTAGGGATTTCTTGCTTGGACCAAGAAAACCGCGTCAAAAACGTTTCATATATGCCGGCATTTATGCTGCCTACAATGAAGCATGGAAAGTATCACAGATGGAGGCTGCAGAACGAATACGTGAACTTGATCGTATTAATTTAGAGAAAACACTCTCTGTGGTCGACAATGGGTTAACAACTTTGTCCTCCAGAATAAATTCACTGGACGGCATTGTATCCTCTGCTATCGACAAACTAGAACAAGATTTGGCTATGTTACAACAAGGCCAATCTCAATTACGTTCTATTGTGTTATTAAGCTGGACGCTGCAATCTTTGCGAGCGGGCTATGTGCCTTGGCGTTTTATCAACACAACGGCTCTGTTTGCAGAATACAATCTCACTGATAAACAGATCGAATTGGCACAAAGAGGAGCAAGGTATACAGTGCTGAGCATTGAAAAACTGGATAAATTACCATTCCCCTGTGCAGAAAAACCAGCTACAGAATGGCTTATTCATGGCAAAATCACAATACCTGTGACTACTTTTCAGTTTCAGTATTGCCTCAGACAAATGCAAGCAGGCAAATATGAAAGGTTGGGTAAGGAATACATTAAGACATCTTGGGATTTACCGTATACATTTAGATGTTGGAGTGGGGATCGTGAAGTGTTTTTGAGCAGTACAAACTGTAAACGTGCACTAAGCGGTTCACGTATATGTCAGGACATTTCCTTACACGGGGCTTGTAATGGTTCTGTGGCAAATTTGTCTTGCCATCAGCAGGGTACACCAGCTGCTGTGATTAATCCAACGTTTGGACAACTTTCTAATGGGAGTTACCTCATGTTGAATGATCAGAGTTGCTGTGGCATGCTGCCAGGCATCCCATATCTAGTAACGGTCAACTCCAGGGTCACTTGCAGTATGCAAGTATTGTTTGCCCCAATAGACACAGTCAGGGAGTCGCCTCTATGGCCTTCGCTGAACGTCTCTTTTATAAGATTTGATACTTTAAGCAGAATGAAAGCCATGCTTTTACAGCAAACAGTGCCTTTGACCTCGGCCAAAGAAACCTATGATCTACAAATAGCAAGGACTTCGGCTGAGATACAGACTTTAATACGTACAAACTGCCCTATACATTTCGTAGAAATGATATCACGTATCTTCAACATGTCTGATACAACTGGAATTGTACATGTATTTAAGAGCGTCTGCTCCGGTCTGTTAGCACCTTTCCAGTCAATAATCGGAATCATCCCGAACTTTGCACATTCGGTGTTTGGTGGCATACCATTAATTCTAGCACTTGTTGCCGGAATTCTATTTCTCTTCCTGCTATTGCGCTATGGCCAGCCTATTCGCCGACATCACTCCGAGCGAAATGGAGAAAGCTCTCCTTGAAAGAAAGTGCAGTGAGCAAATAGTAGAGCTTTTGGGCATAAATCGTCTACGGGACCTTAATACCACGTGGTTCCTGTCATTCAGACCAATCTGGCAAGATTGCATCTTACCTGTTCTACGATGCCTGCTATGCGGTGTAGAATGCGTGTTGGACACCTGTCTAACATTTCCATCGGATGCGCCAACGGACGTCGATACTCTGCTGGACCAGATAACGGCCCATGCTATGTGTTGTCCCCAGAGGCTACCAATCCTGATGTCAGCATTCATTGAGATCTCACAGACGCTTCCGGCTGCTGCTGAGGTACGAGAATGAACTACAGGCACACAGGTAACAACGGACGCGAACATTGATGCGGCGACCATTGCTGAAAGCGATGCTTCACATCTCTGTGCGATTAACCTACTTCACGAGGTGTTCCAACTGACACCAACTACAGTGGATGATGTTTTGTCTATAGAAATAGATGATCTCATGTTTACACCAGACCCGTAAACTGACTCTGATTCAGCATAGTGTTCCAGAGATGCAGTAACAATTTGGCCTTCATTCTACAAAAACTTGGAACTCTACCAAAATTGAACTTTTTCCCCATTTTTTCAAACGAAAATGGCACTTCAATCTGCTTAAAGTAGAACTAGCCTTATAGTACAGACTTGGCGGTACTTCCACAGACACTTAGTCATCTCGTGTGTCTAACACAGTTCATTAATTTTCATGACATGAAATGACTTTGATTTTTGAACAACTTATCGAACATTTTTTTTGCCAAATCTAAATATTACTGCTTTTTTCATTCCAATTGCATTTATTTTTAAAACTATATGCCTGAAATGGAAAAACTATTGCTTCAAATGTACAGTACCTTTTGCATTTTATATTATGTTTTTTAATATTTTTAAGAAATATTTTTTAAATATGCGGTGCTCCATTTTTATGTTTAGCATTTTAAATGTTTAGCATTTTAGTATTATCGTATACACGAAAGTGGAGTGGGTGTTGTATTCCTCTTAGGGTGTCCATAAACGGGCTTTCCAGTATCATGTCCTTATATAGGCACAATTCGCCCTGCCCTTATATAGGCATAAAATCCCAGCCCTTATTTAGGCATTAAACCGTGCACTCCAAATACAGGCATGGTCTCCGACATCCGTCCACCCTAACGTCACTATGAGTACATGAAGAACAGACCCTTAGGCTGCAGGAGTTTCCCTAGTCCAGGACTATTGATTTCTTCAAGGACTCATATATTATGTATGAACCGTTATTCCTTAGGGGTTCATTCATGACGTCTTTCGCTGTCCGACTCACGTCAATACTAAACATTCCTAGGTACTCTCAGGTATAAATATACCTTCCCTAGCCCTTGTTAACCAGAGGAGACCTCGACTTCAGAGGAGCCCGTTTCCCGGCCTGACGCACTGAGAAGACACTGTCATCCCTGCACGCAGAGAGTCCAACTTCCAGTGATCTGACTTCCCTTGCGGGGTGTTGGAGTTCGAGTCTGGCAAAGAGATTCCTACCTCTCTCATTCTTCAGGTATGGAGCTGATAAGAACCTAGAGGGACTCTTGGCATACTAGGCTTAACATACTCTTAGTATACCATAGTAAGGAATACTTCACCTACTTCATACCTCTCCCTACACCTAGGTTAGGTACATTGGGGTAGAACTAGATTAGAAACGCATCGTATGAGTACTCGCATTTTTAGCTCATATTATTTATGTATGTGAAATTACGCTAAAAGATAATGCTATCGCAGTATTATTTATTTCTACTGCTCACACTGTACATTATTTATCTCGCATACTGTCTTGTGATCGTAACAGCACATTATACTTACACCAGAAACAAGACTGTTCAATAAATCCTTTATTGAAAACGCCCATCTGTTCTTTCTGTGTAACTTGGAGAAAACTAAGCATGCACGATTGAGCTGAGTGAAATAGTTATCTATTGTTTCCACGACTCTGGGACACGTTCTGATTCTAAAGGGAAACATAGTGGTCATGTTTTGCGGCTGCCAGAAACTACTCCCTTCTTGTTGTCAAGGAGTTTCTAGTGGCCTCTGAGCTAGCTGGCACAAGAAATTAAGTTTAATATACTCGATAGGGACATACTGACCTTAGTCCTATGTCAAACCTATAGGATATATTATTCCAATGCGCAGAGCCTATTAGGGAAATAGGAGCTACACTACAGGACCTCTGTCTGACACTTCCATCAGTTGCGCCGCCGGGCATAGACATGCTCCTGGCGCCTTTACCGGCCCATGTGCACAGTTGTCCACAGCGTATTCCCATGTTGATGATGGCGTTCCTGGAGCCTCCACGGGACGCTTCAGCTCCTGTTGGAACGGAGATCGGCTCTACCACGGATGTGCAGGCATCAGCCTCAGGCACACAGGAATCTAATTCTTCCCCGATGGCTGCAGTGGGAACAAGTGATGACCACCTCTGCTCACTTGATATCATACTGGAGGTACTAGAAGGACTGCCTCCTGCGGATGACATGTTCAGTGATGTTGAGTCTTCAGCGCAGGATTCTTAAACAATCTGGCCTCTCCTGTGCTGGGAACCATTGGACAATTTTTAAACATGTACCAAATTGTAGGTCGAACTGACTTTGTTTTTCTTCTCGGCTGTAACTGAACATAGCGGCTTTCAAGGTGCACAGAAAAACAATGACATTATATTCAAAATATAGAGGACCTTTCTTGAACACTTTTCTAGGGAAGAATGGTTTCGATATAGACCTTACTTTTATGGACATTTTTTAAGGCTTTTAAGGGGCTTTTTAGTATGCTTTCATTATAAATGATTTTTTATGCCCTCTTTTAGCATTTGACTCTGTCATTACCGAGCTGACCTTGTTGACCTTTTGATGAGGAGCGGGTGTCATGTCCTTTAGGATAGTCCCATCATGTACATACAAATTACATACATTTTGTCCCATCCACACGACATAACGGTCCTAGCACAGGTGATCTTTTACCTAGTAGCTTACTTCTGTCTCTCCGACATCAGGCTCTCGGTACCGTATTTTAATCCCTGTACCTGATGTACATAAACATGTCCGCAGGCACGGCAGATTCATTCTGTATAAGGGTCACCACTTTTTTCATCCATGGCCAACAGCCAGCTGTGCATGATCATGTTTGTTTAGAAAAGGATTAGCAGAAGATTAGTGAATGTTTTCAAAACATATTGATTCTAGACGAAATCTTGGAGTGACCACTTTAGTATAAAAGACCCTCACTCCCCCTTACAGACACAGAGGAGAATTCCTTCCAGGCTGGACCGAGACTCTGCAGGCTGATCCTTCGACAGGCAGAGACCTGACATCCCTTGTGGGTTGCCATCCTCGACGCAGAGACGGGGTCCTTCATTCATAACCATCAGGTGAGGGGTTAGCACTTCCCCGGGGGATTCTTGGCTCCATTAGGATCTATCCTGACATTTACATACACAGGCTTCACCTACATATCTAGGCTAGGTACATTTAGGTAGGCTCCGCATTGCAGGAGTACGCCAATGATATTGTTTTATATAATCTGCTTTTATTCATCTTATTAGCACTATGGTAGAAATGTATCTACTTTTTACGATATTGGTACTAGCGATTACATTTGTCTGCTCCTGTCTTTTGATTGTCGCAGCTAATATGTTTCACACTAGACTGACGCTTGACCAATAAATAATTATTGAAACCGTTCCAATTGTCATTCTATGTGTATTCTGAGAAAAGCAAGCACGAGTGACAGAGCGAAAGATACTGTATTGCTTCCATGATACCTGAGGAATCAGGGTTGTCATGTTCAGTGGTTGCCAGAAACTACCTACACCACTGTAGAATACAGGGGGGTGGTAGTGGCACCGTAGAGCTAGCTGGTCTAACAGCTGACTCATCTTGTGGGGGTGTCCAGAGTCTGTCTACACACCAAGTCCTCAGTTTAGGGCATCCAAAACGCGCAGGTCCTGGGGGTCCTAGGAACTACGCGACACAATGTTCAGTTACATTCAAACAATGACCCCAAGCGCAGTTAAACAATGACCCCAATGTGCAATCAAACAATGACTCCTGTGTGCAGTCACACAATGACCCCAATGTGCAGTCAAACAATGACCCCTGTGTTCAGTCAAACAATGACACCAATGTGCAGTCAAACAATGACCCCTGTGTGCAGTCAAACAATGACCCCTGTGTGCAGTCAAACAATGACCCCTGTGTGTAGTTAAACAATGACTCCTTAGTGCAGTCAAGCAATGGTGCCTATGTGCAGTCAAACAATGGTCCCCATGTGCAGTCAAACAATGATCCCTATGTGCAGTCAAACAATGACCCCTGTGTGTAGTCAAACAATGACCCCTGTGTGCAGTTAAACAATGACTCCTGTGTGCAGTCAAATAATGGTCCCTATGTGCAGTCAAACAATGGCGCCAAGCACAGTTAAACAATGACCCCACTGGGCAGTTAAACAATGACCACAGTGTGCAGTCAAACAATGACCCCATTGTGCAGTCAAACAATGACCCCGATGTGCAGTCAAACAATGACCCCTATGTGCAGTCAAACAATGACCCCAATGTGCAGTCAATCAGTGACCCCTATGTGCAGTCAAACAATGAACCCACTGTGCAGTCAAACAATGACCCCTATGTGCAGTCAAACAATGACCCCAATGTGCAGTCAAACAGTGACCCCTATGTACAGTCAAACAATGACCCCGATGTGCAAACAATGACCCCGATGTGCAGTCAAACAGTGACCTATATGTGCAGTCAAACAATGACCCCAATGTGCAGTCAAACAATGAACCCAATGTGCAGTCAAACAATGACCCCTGTGTGCAGTCAAACAATGACCCCTGTGTGCAGTCAAACAATGACCCCTGTGTTCAGTCAAACAATGACACCAATGTGCAGTCAAACAATGACCCCTGTGTGCAGTCAAACAATGACCCCTGTGTGCAGTTTAACAATGACTCCTGAGTGCAGTCGAACAATGGTGCCTATGTGCAGTCAAATAATTGTCCCTATGTGCAGTCAAACAATGGTCCCTATGTGCAGCCAAACAATGACCCCTATGTGCAATCAAACAATGACCCCAATGTGCAGTCAAACAGTGACCCCTATGTGCACTCAAACAATGACCCCGATGTGCAGTCAAACAATGACCCCTGTGTGCAGTCAAACAATGACCCCAGTGTGCAGTCAAACAATGACCCCAGTGTGCAGTCAAACAGTGACCCCTATGTACAGTCAAACAATGACCCCTGTGTGCAGTCAAACAATGACCCCAATGTGCAGTCAAACAATGACCCCTGTGTGCAGTCAAACAATGACCCCAATGTGCAGTCAAACAATGACCCCCTATGTGCAGTCAAACAATGACCCCTATGTGCAGTCAAACAATGACCCCGATGTGCAGTCAAACAATGACCCCAATGTGCAGTCAAACAGTGACCCCTATGTGCAGTCAAACAATGACCCCAATGTGCAGTCAAACAGTGACCCCGATGTGCAGTCAAACAATGACCCCCTATGTGCAGTCAAACAATGACCCCTATGTGCAGTCAAACAATGACCCGAATGTGCAGTCAAACAATGACCCCAATGTGCAGTCAAACAATGACCCCAATGTGCAGTCAAACAATGACCCCAATGTGCAGTCAAACAATCACCCCAATGTGCAGTCAAACAGTGACCCCGATGTGCAGTCAAACAATGACCCCTGTGTGCAGTCAAACAATGACCCCAATGTGCAGTCAAACAATGACCCCAATGTGCAGTCAAACAGTGACCCCTATGTGCAGTCAAACAATGACCCCAATGTGCAGTCAAACAATGACCCCAATGTGAAGTCAAACAGTGACCCCGATGTGCAGTAAAACAATGACCCCTGTGTGCAGTCAAACAATGACCCGAATGTGCAGTCAAACAATGACCCCCTATGTGCAGTCAAACAATGACCCCTATGTGCAGTCAAACAATGACACCAAGTGCAGTCAAACAATGACCCCAATGGGCAGTCAAACAATGACCCCCTATGTGCAGTCAAACAATGACCTCTGTGTGCAGTCAAACAATGACCCCAATGTGCAGTCAAACAATGACCCCTATGTGCAGTCAAACAATGACCCCCTATGTGCAGTCAAACAATGACCCCCTATGTGCAGTCAAAGAGTGACCCCTATGTGCAGTCAAACAGTGACCCCGATGTGCAGTCAAACAATGACCCCTATGTGCAGTCAAACAATGACCCCTATGTGCAGTCAAACAACGACCCTATGTGCAGTCAAACAATGACCCCCTATGTGCAGTCAAACAATGACCCCTGTGTGCAGTCAAACAATGAACCGAATGTGCAGTCAAACAATGACCCGAATGTGCAGTCAAACAATGACCCGAATGTGCAGTCAAACAATGACCCCAATGTGCAGTCAAACAATAACCCCAATGTGCAGTCAAACAGTGACCCCGATGTGCAGTAAAACAATGACCCCTGTGTGCAGTCAAACAATGACCCGAATGTGCAGTCAAACAGTGACCCCGATGTGCAGTCAAACAATGACCCCAAGTGCAGTCAAACAATGACCCCAATGTGCAGTCAAACAATGACCCCCTATGTGCAGTCAAACAATGACCCCCTATGTGCAGTCAAACAATGACCCCTGTGTGCAGTCAAACAATGACCCCAATGTGCAGTCAAACAACGACCCTATGTGCAGTCAAACAATGACCCCAATGTGCAGTCAAACAATGACCCCCTATGTGCAGTCAAACAATGGTGCCTATGTGCAGTCAAACAATGGTCCCTATGTGCAGTCAAACAATGACCCCTATGTACAGTCAGGAATGACCCCTATGTGCAGTCAAACAATGGTCCCTATGTGCAGTCAAACAATGACCCCCTATGTGCAGTCAAACAGTGACCCCGATGTGCAGTCAAACAATGACCCGTATGTGCAGTCAAACAATGACCCCAATGTGCAGTCAAACAACGACCCTATGTGCAGTCAAACAATGACCCCAATGTGCAGTCAAACAATGACCCCCTATGTGCAGTCAAACAATGGTGCCTATGTGCAGTCAAACAATGGTCCCCATGTGCAGTCAAACAATGACCCCTGTGTGCAGTCAAACAATGACCATATGTGCAGTCAAACAATGACCCCTATGTGCAGTCAAACAACGACCCTATGTGGAGTCAAACAACGACCCTATGTGCAGTCAAACAATGACCCCAATGTGCAGTCAAACAATGACCCCAATGTGCAGTCAAACAGTGACCCCTATGTGCAGTCAAACAATGACCCCTATGTACAGTCAGCAATGACCCCTATGTGCAGTCAAACAATGACCCCTATATACAGTCAGCAATGACCCCTATGTGCAGTCAAACAATGACCCGAATGTGCAGTCAAACAATGACCCCCTATGTGCAGTCAAACAATGGTGCCTATGTGCAGTCAAACAATGGTCCCTATGTGCAGTCAAACAATGACCCCAATGTGCAGTCAAACAATGACCCCCTATGTGCAGTCAAACAATGACCTCTGTCTGCAGTCAAACAATGACCCCAATGTGCAGTCAAACAATGACCCCTATGTGCAGTCAAACAATGACCCCCTATGTGCAGTCAAACAATGACCCCCTATGTGCAGTCAAACAGTGACCCCTATGTGCAGTCAAACAGTGACCCCGATGTGCAGTCAAACAATGACCCCTATGTGCAGTCAAACAATGACCCCTATGTGCAGTCAAACAACGACCCTATGTGCAGTCAAACAATGACCCCCTATGTGCAGTCAAACAATGACCCCTGTGTGCAGTCAAACAATGACCCGAATGTGCAGTCAAACAATGACCCGAATGTGCAGTCAAACAATGACCCCAATGTGCAGTCAAACAATGACCCCAATGTGCAGTCAAAGTGACCCCGATGTGCAGTCAAACAATGACCCCCTATGTGCAGTCAAACAATGACCCCTGTGTGCAGTCAAACAATGACCCCAATGTGCAGTCAAACAATGACCCCAATGTGCAGTCAAACAGTGACCCCTATGTGCAGTCAAACAATAACCCCAATGTGCAGTCAAACAGTGACCCCGATGTGCAGTAAAACAATGACCCCTGTGTGCAGTCAAACAATGACCCGAATGTGCAGTCAAACAGTGACCCCGATGTGCAGTCAAACAATGACCCCAAGTGCAGTCAAACAATGACCCCAATGTGCAGTCAAACAATGACCCCCTATGTGCAGTCAAACAATGACCCCTGTGTGCAGTCAAACAATGACCCCCTATGTGCAGTCAAACAATGACCCCTGTGTGCAGTCAAACAATGACCCCAATGTGCAGTCAAACAACGACCCTATGTGCAGTCAAACAATGACCCCAATGTGCAGTCAAACAATGACCCCCTATGTGCAGTCAAACAATGGTGCCTATGTGCAGTCAAACAATGGTCCCTATGTGCAGTCAAACAATGACCCCTATGTACAGTCAGGAATGACCCCTATGTGCAGTCAAACAATGGTCCCTATGTGCAGTCAAACAATGACCCCCTATGTGCAGTCAAACAGTGACCCCGATGTGCAGTCAAACAATGACCCCTATGTGCAGTCAAACAATGACCCCAATGTGCAGTCAAACAACGACCCTATGTGCAGTCAAACAATGACCCCAATGTGCAGTCAAACAATGACCCCCTATGTGCAGTCAAACAATGGTGCCTATGTGCAGTCAAACAATGGTCCCTATGTGCAGTCAAACAATGACCCCTGTGTGCAGTCAAACAATGACCATATGTGCAGTCAAACAATGACCCCTATGTGCAGTCAAACAACGACCCTATGTGCAGTCAAACAATGACCCCAATGTGCAGTCAAACAATGACCCCCTATGTGCAGTCAAACAATGGTGCCTATGTGCAGTCAAACAATGACCCCTATGTACAGTCAGCAATGACCCCTATGTGCAGTCAAACAATGACCCCTATGTACAGTCAGCAATGACCCCTATGTGCAGTCAAACAATGACCCCAATGTGCAGTCAAACAATGGTCCCTATGAGCAGGGAGAAAGAGCCCTGCACACTGCTGTTTTGGTTTCCAGAAACAAACTCCCACTTTTAGAGTTTGTTTCTAGAGTATAAAAAAAACTGCGGAACAGGCTCAACAAACATGACGCCCGCTCTGCAGAGTTCAATGCCTTCAGTTAAACCACCACATAACTATATTGAAACAGCCACATTGATTGTTTCTCTGTGTTAAACTCTTATTCTTCGTGCATCAAACAACAGTTGGCTCTGTCCCCACACTCCTGTCTAGTAACTGATCGGAGGCACGGGGGCCGTTTCTTGCTGCAGCAGGATGCTTGCTCTCTGGTGCCATTCTGGACTCTCGAGTCTGCAACGAAGTGGGCGATTGTTGGTTGGTCGGATGGTAAGCTAGGAAAGAACATTATCTTTCTGGGTCTGCTATTTTAGTGGTGGTTGTTTGTCAGAATATTGTGCATAGAAATATTGGCTGACCAATATGAAGCGGATTTTCTATTTTATCTCCAATTGAGTCATATTTTTATGAACCATATTTAGGACACAATATTCATGTCAAACGATATTCTAACCACGATGCTCAGGTGGGCCTCTGGTTCTGAACTGCTTGAAGATGAGTTCTGTTTACATGTCAAGCTCATGCAAGGGTAAAAATGTGCGATGGCAGATGCTTTGTCTCGTTTCTGAGCTTCCAGATTGCAGAGTATGGCTGTGAATTCCCTTCCAAGGACAACATTCAAGGGGTAAGAGTTTGGGATGGAGGACCACAAGCACTGGTGTGGTGAGAGATGAGAGAGAAGAGCACATTGCCTGTTGGAGGAAGCTATAGCGAAGGAGAGAAGAGCAGGCCGTAGGGCACTACCAGAGTAGGGATGCACTTATATGTTGCAAAGTCAAGGAGTAGAGATTATACTACTAAGGACAGGGAGATAAAGTAGCATGGACAATACATGGCTCCCCCCTCCGATCCCTTCTCAACCCTGAAAACAAACAAGTGCAGAGAACAAGACAAAACACACAAGTACCTGGCTTCACCGTTGGCTCGTATTTGTTGAATGTGCTGGTAATGATTGAGGGCACGTCCACATCCGCTGCAATGAAAGAAGATGGAAGCGCAGTTAGTGAATGAAAACTAATGGCGTCCAAGAGCGCGCCAACAGCTCTGCCATGTCCTACCTTTCGCGGATCCTCTAAAGGTTTGGTCCGTCCTTTACCCTAGAGCTACCCAGAGCTGTTTTCCATCATGTAATCTACTCTATTTGAGCCACTAAAACTTTCATCTGCTCCATCATCCCTCTAGAGCCCTACACCCTCCCATTGTTTATAACTCTGCTCTGTATTATCTTCTAAAGTGCTGCTCCTTCCCATACCCAGAGCTTATACCCTCAAAAGCTCTACTCCTTCCTATACCCTAACGCTATTTTCCATCATTTAATCTACTGTATTTCAACCACTACAACTTTCATACGCAGCTCTTAGAGCTCTACGCCATCCTATTGCTTACAACTCTGCTTTCGTTCTTGTTATTTTGCTGACAGGCTATTCTCCCTTCCTCCTGCTCATATGTTCTTCTGGTGGCCACCTGAATGTTTGAAGCCATGTGAAGCACTCCCATCTTTCCCACAGTCATTTGCACTTGTTGATGATGAAGTAGTTCGAAGCGTGCCTAATAAAAAGCTGAAACTTGTTCTCTAATCTATCTACACTGTTCTATCTTCTCAAGCTTTCCGCCATCCTAACCAGTAAATCTCTGTTCTGTTCCATCTTCTACAATTCTGATGTCTACTCCTACAAAACTCTGCTTCATCCTGTCTCATAAGCCTCTGGTGTTCTATCTTCTAAAGCTTCGCTTCAACCTTCTCTCCAACCCTAGGGGCAGATTTACAAGCCCCTTGCGCCTCCTTGCGCCGCCATTGCGTCACTTTTTTTGACGCAACGGCGGCGCAAACAATGCGGCCTATTTACTACGTGACGCATCTAGGGAGATGCGTCACGTTGTAAAACCCTGCGTGACATTATACCTGCGTCAGGTATAATGTATGCAGGGTGGGCGTTCCCACGCAGGAAGGCCTCATAAAAGTGACTCAGTGAAATCTACAAGATCTGCATCAAAACCTTACGCCTGCTATAAGCAGGCGTAAGGAGTGACGCAGTGTAGTGGGAATAGGCCTCAAAAAGCATTGCTGGAGTTGCGCCGTGCTTGCAACACAACTCCTTTTTCCCTCCTTTATACATTGCAAATGTGGCCAGCGCGCAGTGATTCAGCCCCGCACTCCCATTGAGGTGAATCTTCACCGAAGAACGATACGGTGCCTTGTGCGCCACGAACATTTGCATTAGAGCAGCTTTCAGATACGTCTGCTGAATTGTTTCTAGCCGTTATATTTGGGGCAGGAATTCATTATTTCTGCTGTTTGGAAGGGACACGCTGGAAGTTTCCGCGTTCTGTGTGTTGGTGTCGCTCTACACATTTTGGAGCCAGTGTGCCCGTTTTTCTTACATCGGAGCCCTCATTGTAGGACTCATTATGGTGCCCTCCCTTCATCACAGTCCTGAGGAAGACCCCCGTGTAAGGTGTTAATTGGCCTACGATATACTTTGGGGTCGAAACGTCGACACTCTTTCTTTTGTGCCAGCCCCCAGAAACAACAGAGAATACTCAATTGTGTTTCACAAATGTGGTCTAGCTATTTGAATCAATGAATAATTCATGTATTACTGGCAAAATATTTAGGCCAGAATTTATTTGAATTGGGCATTTTATGCATTCACGATTTCCATTCTTCCTTCCCTATCTCTTACCCTCACGAGAATCACTTCCCCTTTCACCCCCTTTTCTCTGTCCTTTTGGGCACCTATCTGTGTATTGACTTGAATTTTGATATATGTACAAAGTATTTTTTCTATGCAGCAGTGTGATTAAATAACACTTGCTACGTATTTCCGTTTTGTAGTGTTGTTGATTTAATGCGATTACAATGCTTTTTATTATGTCCAGTTAGTTCTAGTTTACTGGGATCATTCTATATTGTACTGCAACACGACTCCAGCAATGCGTGACTTTTGCTCCAACAGATGCGTCAGAATTTCTGACGCATCTGTCAATCCTTGCGCCATGGTGCACCATATTGTAAATACGGCGCATCCATGGTGGAGCAAGGGTTTGTCAGTGTGGCGCAGGGAAAGTGACGCATCTCTACAGATGCGTCACTTTCTTGTAAATCTGCCCCCTAGAATCTGTCCCACTGCCCGAATCTCTGCTTCATCCAAATCACTACTCTTTCTTATAGTCTGGAGTTCTGATGTCCTATCCTTTGCAAATCTGCTCCATCTTATCTTATTTCATCTCATCTGTCATAAAATTCTACTATTTCCTCACCTCTAAAGCTCTGCCCTATCTTCTAAACCTCTACCTTGTCCATTATCCTTTAGCTCTCTGGTGTTCCTTTCTCAGGACCTCTACTCTATCCTAGAGATCTCTGCTGTGTTTCAGTCATAAATCTTTACTTCATCTTATCACCTACAGTTTCTCGTCCCATCTTCTAAAGTTCTGCTCTGTTCTCCGCACTGAAGCTTTATCCTAAAGCTGCGTAATGTTTTCTCATCGGTTGTGTCCTCTAAAACTCTGCCCTTTCCACTGAAGCTCTGTCCTCTATGTTCTAAAACTCTGATCTGTTCTTTATGCCAAAACTCAGTCCTGCTGTTCCCCATAAGCTCCAGTGCACTGTAGCTTTGCTTTGTTCGATTTCATCTCCGCCCAGGACTCTACAGGTCTGCTCTGTCTCATACTCAAAGTTCTACTCTGACCTCCCCTTGAAATCTTAGCTCTACATTAACCACTGATGCTCTGCTCTGCTCAGGACCCCACAGCATTGCTCCTTCCTGTCACCTGAAGCGGTGTTCGAATCTATTTTTACAAAGCTCTGCCCTGTCCCCCTCCTGTAAAGCTCAGTTCTGCCCTCAACCATGGAGCTCTGCTCTGCCATATTCCCTAAACTTCAGCTCTGAATCTCTGCTTTATTCAACCCCCACAGCTTTTTTTCGGTCTCCAAAGCCGAGGGCCTTTCCTATATTTTCAGTTTTATTCTGTCCCATCCTCTATCACTCAACTGTGCCTGTTCTAAAGAATTGCTCTGTTAAATCCTCTAAAGCGTGGTCTAGTCCTATTCATTGACACTTTCCTGTTTTTGATCTTCCAAAGCTTGGGGCCCCTCGTCCTAATCTTTCATTCGCAAGAGTGGTCACAAACTGTGCGCCGACTTATGCACAGCAAATCAGATTTTGCAAACTGAACCCCATAAATAATTAAGAGATAGGATGGGCATTGTGACTCGTCCTCATTGTATGCCATCGCAAAGATGGTGGTTTTCAGGGGTCACCAGACCACCATGTCTCTGGTCACATTCAAATTAAAATATTAAAATGTTGCACATTTTCCTTAAAGGAAAATAGAAAAGAGGAATTTAAAAAAAAATAGTTTAAGGGTTGGCAGTGTCCCCTTCACCATTTCCTGCTCCCAAGCAAACTTTTTTGTCACTGGGTTACCACCTCCTTCGAGGAGTCGGAAACCTACGAATGGTCTGAATTTAGAAGGAACGCTCTAAACATGCCCCTTCCAAATTGGGATTCGCCACGCATGTCTGAACCCATTGTAGGATTCGGTAACCAGTCACGGAACCTCAAAATGGGTTTAGCATTATTTATTAAAGCCATTTAGCGGAGGCAAACCCTGCGATTTAGCAAATTGGAGGCTTTCCGAGTACTAAATGGTCTAAATACATCTGTCCCTTTGCTCAATCCTGTTCCCTGGTGGTCCAGTCTGTTATGCAAAAAACTCTTGTATGTCCCGTCTTGTATAGCTCATCTCTACCCCGAACCTCTGACCTGCTGAAACTAGGGTGACCAACCGTCCGTAAATTTCACGGACAGTCCGTAATTTCGGCCGTCTGTCCGTTGTCCGTGAAGGTTTCTTTAACGGACGGCATTTGTCCGTAATTTTAACAGCTGTTGGGTGACAGCCAATCATGTGCCTTTCTAATGCCAACCGTTTGCTGTGGCGAGCAAACAAAGCGATTTAGGATTGGCTTGAAAGCCATCAGCCAATCCTAGAGCTCGCTGGTACACTGCAGGAGTGCTCTCATTGGCCCTGAGCACGTTTTGAGCCTTTCCTTTTTTTTTTTTTTTCTTTACATTTTTCGGGACCCTTACTCGACCCCTGACCTCTAGATTCAGTAAAACGCGTTCTAAAGGGCAGGCCTCAAGGGGCCATTGGCTGGATTGGAGGCTGGGGAACTGTTAATGTCAGAATCCGAGCCTAATGCATTTTTTGAGGTTTCCTGCAGTTCTGGCTATTCTTCAGGAGATCCTCATCGCACGACGCATTAAATAGATTAAATGACAGATAAAATATGGTCTCTGTGCGGTGGTGTAACACGAGAGCACTGGGCCCCAGTGCAAGCAATGATAATGTCACCCCCAGCCCTGCCAAGTACCACCCGGCCTTTCTGAGACACAGTTGTGAATATTGTAAGTATTTAAACTTGTGACCTGCCAGTTATACATAGTTCAGAGGGATGAGGGTTAAAAAGAAATCTTCAGCCAGAGCATTAATCCACTGAGCTGTTGTACAGCCACGCAAGTTTAAGTGTTTATTTCATGCCGTGCAATATGTGTGCACGACATGCAATATAGCGAAACACCTACAGGAGGTTATTTCGGGGATTTTTGTAGGTGCAATGGCATTTAGCAATGGTATATTTAAGTGTTGTTATGATAGATTTTCTGTAATACTTTTCTGATACGGGGCCCTTGTTAGTATGGGGCCCACCGTATTCTGAACTGGGAAGAATAAAAGACCATATGCCTCTTACCATATGCAGATGCATGTATACGCCACGTTAACCCACTGCACTACCTTTCTGACATTGGAAGCGGGGACCTGGCTATTAAACTGACTCTGAGTCAGCTCTGCAAGCCATTCAGAGGCTCTGGTGTATTGTGCTATATTTCTTCCTGCGCAGACAAATCGATTTTAGGGAGACTATAGCTGCACTTGCATCTTGAAAACGTATTTTGAGCACTGGTAAAAAAGATGAGTTTGATCTCATTTACAAACATTATTCACTTTTTGTTAGATGTGTGCACTTTGGGAAGAATTTTCGTGGCTCCTGCTCACAGCGCTTTCAGCTGCCTTGGTATTCAAGTCGGGCCGGTGGCTCAGAGGACTAAGGTGCGCTCTAGATGAACCTTTGGTCATAGATTCCTCTCGCAGCAGTGCGCAGCCTTTTATCTTCATGAGGTTGATCAAAACGCTGCAATGGATGCACACAATAGAATCTGCTATCAGTGCCGAAGGTTCACTTGAACATCTGTGCTGTGCAATAACATGATGTTGTGGCTTGTTACTGTACAAATAGATACAATAACAATTTTTTTATTGAGGACTGTATCCTGTTACCGAATGAGAAGGGCCTTGAGGTGGGTGAAAGACGGAAGGGAATGGTTTTGGGAGGTGGGTAGTCAAAACAAACTCCATCCCAGGTGCAACTTGGAATTTCTTTTTTCCCTCTTCCTGTCCTGATTTTGGGCCTGTAGATATTTCCTTTGGAAGCGCTCTATCAAAACAAATCTATCCAATCTTGAATTTTGAGTGCACCCAATGGACAGCGGCAAACTCTACTGGAGGGGCAAACTACTGGGAAAGGTATGAGCACGATAAAACAGCCCAAGGGGTTCTTGCGCTAGCTGCAGATGTGTGTTCAGGGTATGTGTTCAGAGTGACCAGCGTGTCTGCTGTAAAGGTCTGTGTATTTTTTGGGAGAGGTGATCTATTTGTAGACTGCAAATTATAGTTTCAAGCACTGAATCTCAGGGGATTTGTGTGCCTCTGCTTTAATGTGTATACATCTTGCAGGGAACAAAGGGGTGTGAGCCTTGGTGAAAGAGCACAGACACTTAGTGAGCCTGCTGGAAAAACCTGTGTGTAAACTACAAGTTACAGGTTTGATTCCTTGCTATTAGCAGAGTGGCTTCATGTGCTATCCGTGAAGATCTGTGTATTCATCCCTCAGGACAAGAGTTTGAACCTGAGAAAGATAGCAGGGTGGTTGGGGTGCCTGTTGTAATCATCTGTGTACAGAGAAAGGGGGTCCGCTCTGACTGCTTCTGTAGCAAATGCAGCTTCTGTCCCCAATGCAGCTGGCGCTGGTGCTTTGCTGCAGTTTTCTGGTTGCTCAAATGGGTGTATTTCTGATATTTATATGTTTCTCTCATCTGCTTGATTTTGCTTGCGAGAAAGTGTCACTCATAGTCCTTGAATGTCACTCATAATTACACTAAAATTCTGAAAATGTCACACACAAGCAATCTGAAACCTTGGCAGCTATGCACCCCGCTGTCTGTTTGCACAGTAAAAGGCAACAGTAATTGGTGTGCAATGGACCCGGTGTCGATGCTCCTTCTCCGCCGTTGATAGCTACTGCCCTGTATCATTGTCATCTTAATGATTTTCGGGGCCCTGTGCATGACATGTTTAGGGGCCCCCTGTTTGGAACATTTGTGAATTTTATTAACCATTTTCTGAAAACTGAAGCTTACATAATGCACAAAAATATTAAACTATGTTAAAGTTTTAGAAACTGAATCATGCAGAAACAGCTGATATATGTCTTCCCTTGAGGCCCAACAAGCCTTAAAACTACACAGGAGAGGGGGATACGTTGAGATAAATAGACATAAATAATATAGAAATAGATCATCTTCCTAGGGGATGGAGGGGGCTTTATAGTTTGGGGTCCTTGGAAGTTGCACACTTTGCCCTTGCCTTAAAACGTCTCTGCTCTGTATTTGTTTGCAAATGGCAAACTTATTTTAAACAATGAGGTCTAGCTTTCGTGTAACTGTGTACCACAAAAACAGGACAAAAACGTTATAGGTGGTTGCTGCAAAGGCTCTGGAAGAACTGTCGAACTCTAAACTATGTGCATTAGTGGCGCCCAGGGCGACAATCTTTGTTGGTGCCCCTTCCATGACCTTCTTTATGTATTCCCTGACTACCACCCACCATGGTGCCCCTCATCTCTCCTTAGCCCCTCTCTCACATGTATTTAATTTATAGCTCATATAGCTACTCATGTATATACACTGTACAACGAATGGCCAACAGAAGGTCGAGCCGCGCTTAGGCTCCAGGGCTTGGGATCCCTTTTTAGTATATTTCCCTGCTTTAGCAGGTCTTCGGAAGCACTACTATGGCGGTTGCGTTGCTACTACCCCACCGCATACATAGAGAAGTCTGCTGTGCTTTGCCCCAGGACTCCTTCTGGCTCTCCACCTCGACTTTCACCGGTCAAGAACGAGGTAAGCATCTGAGGTGGACCTCGGCGTGTACTGAAGGCGGCCAGCAGCCTGTGCCTGGTTGCAACTTTAGGAGTCCCTCAGTCCATTGTGACCGATTAAGGGGTCGTGTTTATTGCCCGCAAGTTACTGAACTCAACCTGCCTGCTAATTTCTGCGTTCATCGATATCCGGTGAAGAAGCTCGCCATTTTAGATTGAGGGTGAGGGGTATGTCCGTCCCATGGCCTATCCTAGAACTTGCCTTAGGAACTACAACAAGGGTGAAATTCTTGATGGGCCTCTTCTGTATGCAACTCTGCAGATAAAGACTCAGCTCATAATTAATATGAAAAGGTGGGCGAGTGAGTGAGTGAGTGAAGGGATGGATGGATGGATGGCTGGCTGGATGGATGGATTAGTGAAAGGGTGAATGCATGAATGAAAGGGTGAATGGATGGATAATGAGCGAAAGGATGGATGGATGAGTGAAAGGGTGGATGATGGGTGAGTGAATGGGTGGATAGATGAGTGAAAGGATGGATGAGTGATAGGGTCAATGGATGGATTCATGAGTGGATGAGTAGAAGGAGGGGTGGATGGATGGAAGGAAGGATGGCTAAGTGAAAGGGTCAATGGAGAGAGAAGGGAGGATGGATGGATGACTGAAAAGGTGAATGGGTGGGAGGATGAGTGACTGGGTGGATGGATGAATGAGTGAAAGGATGGCTGGATGGGTGAAAGGGTAAATGGATGAGTGGATGGATGGGTGGAAGACTGGATGGATGAGTGTACGGATGGATAGGGTGAAAGGGTGGATGGATGAGTGAAAGTGTGGATGGAGGGATGGATGGATGGAAGGAAGGATGCATGATGGATAGGTTTGCAAATGGATGAATATGTTTGGATATAGATGGGTTTACTTATATACTATAGTGCGACCTCCTCTGATGTCTGTAAAACGTACCTTTTGTCCCGAAGTTTTGTCCTGACTTTTGACCTCCTGTCCTGAATTTTTGTCCTGAATTTTGACCCTTTGTCCTGAATTTTTACACTCACCGTCCTGAATTTGCACCCATGCCAGTTGGTCACCCTAGCTGAAACTGGCCCCACTGGAACTAGCAGGCCACACGTAACGAGGGCCTTAATGTGGAGTTAATACAGTACAGGGAAAAAATGTACCTATCTGTATATTTCTGAGTCGTTTCTCCCACCCAAATACCACCCTCAATGAGAGCCTTAACTTTAAAGCCTGGTTTCACCCTCTTCTCTAAAGCTCTGCTCTTTACTGTTCCCCAGAGCTGGAGTCTGTCTTCTACCCTAAAGCTCTTCCCAGTATTAACTCCCACCCTTGACCCCCCATGTGCTGACCCGGTATTCATTCTTCCTTGTAATCTGTGCTCCATTGTCTCTGCCTATCTCTACCTTACTCTCGCCTGATCCCTGCTGCGCCATGACTGGAGCTCTACCCCATCGTGTCTGTCCATCAGTGCTCCATTCTATCTGCTGGTCTCTGCTGCCACCTGCTGGGCGCTTCTCATGAGCGCGGCCCTTCCTGCTCCCCCTCCCCAGGCTAGGCCTGTTTATTATTTATACTGCTGGCTGCTGCTCAATGTTTCTCTCCTCAGCCCATGTCTCTGTGAAGGTGAGCGGCAAGGGGCTCACCTGTGCTCATCGTGCCCCGCCACACCTTGTCGATTTCCTTCAGTACAAGTTCGAGAGTAGTGTTAATCACAGCCTGCAGGGTGCGGCGATGGGCGAATTCTGGAGAAAGAGAAGCACATGTAAGTCTGGGAGAGAGGGTGAAGTCGCGACAACTGAAATGAGGAAACGGAGGGAGGGTGGAACGGAGGGGATGGAGATTGTGAGAAATTGGCCTGGTATATGCTGTCCACTAATTATAGTGGGCACCTTGCACCAGTCCAAACAACCCCTTATTGGAGATAGGGTAAAGACAACCTTTATTGAAAGCTATCCTAGTGGTAGCTATGGAGAGCAGCCTTCAGGCTAAGTCTTGAAGGAATGTAAAGCAGCTTGTTTTACCAGTCTATAATCTCTTGAGTGACCAAATGAAAGAGCACCACACCAGGTATATATTCAAAATATATGTATTTATTACTAAACACACCCCTCTAGTCTCTTTATGAGGCTAGAGTTCGAAGTACATAAGTTATAAGTTATTTAAACACAGTAATAGCACAAATACACGTTTGGGCCCTAGGGGCGTACCAAACCATATACCAATAAAGTGGTATAAGAACCACGACTGAGCTAGACACTAGGCCTAGAGCCTCTAGAAGTGCTTGGACCACAAGGAACCACCCAAGGTAGTGACACAGGGGACCCACGGGGGACGCGTGCAGTGTAATAACACAGCCGCGAATCGCCGTTAACTTCTATGGAGAAAGTCGCGGTTGGGAATTTAAAGAAAAGGGACACTTAAAGAAGGACTTGGAGCAAACCCTTTGAGAACTAGGTCGTTCTAGAGTCTCTACCCATGGGAGCACCGGAGTACTCTTGTTACCTCACCCAGGGAAGCCGGGTGCATAGGTGCCTTTCGGGGTCGGGTTTCGTCGTCGATTTGAATGGCGATCTGCTGGAAAGTGCTGCTGGCGACCAAGTGAAAAGTGTCCGGGTGGATCCAAGGTTGGATCGGAGATCTGAAGAACCTGAAAGCAGAGGGGACAGAGTCTGGGTCACTAGCCAGTGACCAGGAAGGCGATGAGCAGATGCCCACAGATGTCGAGTGCTTCAGGTAGGTTGACGGTCGTCTTGACTCTTCAGCCACGAGGTCCAGGAGGCGTTGTCGGTAACCAGAAGCAGGATTCGGGCTGGTACACGATGTCTGTCGAGTGCTGAGGTGTCGGCGACCGGATTGGACCCAACAAGCCTTGGCAATGGCAAGTCTCGATGAAGATGAAGATTGATGATTGTGCAGACCAGCAAGGTCTGAGGAACTCACCCAGCAAGGGTAAGTGAGGGCAAGCCTGGAGCAACCAGGGAGCCCAAGAAGAAAAAGATTGGCCTTCGTGAAGGGCTACTAGCCAACGGGCTAGCGACCGCAAAGGAGCCTCGAGACAGTGCACGTGGAGCTGGCTCACAGGACACTCGTGGAGTGGAGGCCAGTGATCTTCGGTGCAGTTGGTGCTGGAGGCTAGGGCTACTCAGAGCCCAAAGCACGACTTCGTGGGAGACCCAGAAGAGGATGCACTTGCAAATGCGTGCAGTGTCCAGGGGTCACGGTTCCACGTTACCCACGACAGCTACGGGCCTCAGCTTTGCTGGGGACTCAGGGCAGCCTCGGGGAAGTCTGGAAATCCACCTCTGGTGATACAAAGACTTCAGCGTCCGACGGGAGCTTCAGCGATGCAGACCGGACAATTGCTTCTTTGGTGCCTGCCAAGCAGGGGAGTCACTCCTTGACCCCAAGGGAGATTCTTCTGTCCTCTAATCTTTAAGTAGAGCGTCGAAGGTCCAGGATTCTGTGTCAGAGTTTCGTCCAGGGATAATCTAAAGTCCTAAGGACTAGGTTCCTATATTTATACTAAGTTTAGGGGTTGGACTTACTCTGTGGTCCCACCTATGGGTGGGTCAGGGCAGAGGGGTGGCTACACCCCTTTCCCTTTGTCCAGTTCGCGCCAAAGCAGGGGCTGCAAGCCCCTGATCCGGTTTGAACTGGGGTATGCACAGGGACACCAAATGTGCCCCCAGTGCAGGACTTCAAAGCACCCAAGAGTGCTCCCGCCCAGCCCCAATACACATTATCCTGTCTGGGGAGGTGGTCACACCTCCCTGGGACAGGAAACCTATTGTCCAGGCCTCCCCTGCCGGAGTTTCGGTCAGCAGCAGGAGGCCAGACTTGTGTCTGTGGCAGCAGCATCCATTTTGTGATGCCAGGGCTTTAGAAAGAAGTTACCGGGCAAGCCAGGGTTAACATGTCTCTCCCTCTAGAAGGGTGGAATGCTACCCCCGCCGCCAGAATTGGTGGGGGGTAGTATTCCAAGATGTTTGACACCAAACACGACATGTTTCGGTGCAGCCATTCCAAAGTTAGCATTTAACGCGAGGTTATAATGCGCTTAAGAGTATATGGTCAGGCTGCACTACAAACAGCATCAGAGAAGGGTCTCCGAACGCTGCAGAGGGGCCCTGCTCATGCAGGGGCACCCTCTCACATAGGAACCACGCACTCTGCCTTCAGGATTGATAAGGCCTGCCATAGGAGTGACTTATAGGTTTATATGTGTGTATGTATATAGTGATATAGGTAGCCTATATCACAGTAAGGGGTGCATGCACCACCTTACCCAGGCTGCAGTAGCAGACCTGTGGTGTCAGTTTGGATGGCCTTCCAGGGGTGGCACAATACATGCTGCAGCCCCTGGTAGGCCTCTGAGGTACCTATGCCCTGGGTACATAGTATACCATATACTAGGGACTTATAAGGGCACTCCAGATTCCAATCAGAGATGTGCCTAAGGCACATGGAAACCATTTTAGAGAGGAAGCAGCTAGGCTGGGGTTCTGATTAGCAGGGCCCCAGCCAGACTAAGGTCGAAAAACAGTGAAGCATCAGCAAAAAGTGGGGGTACCCATGTGAAGCAGATCCTACTCTCCTACACAACCTCCCCCAAACGTAGGGACATTAAACTAACCTTGCCCAGTTAAGTCTTCATGTTCTAAGTGGAAGTACCTAGAGAGTCCATCTGCATTTGCATGGTTACTCCCAGGTCTATGTTCCACTGTGAAGTCCATCCCCTGTAGGGAAATGGACCACCTAAGCAGTTTGGGGTTTTCACCCTTCATTTGTTTTAGCCATAAGAGGGGCTTATGGTCTGTTTGAACAAGGAAGTGAGTACCAAACAAGTATGGGCTCAACTTCTTCAGAGCCCAGACCACAGCAAAGGCCTCCCTCTCAATGGCTGACCAACGTTTCTCTCTAGGGGTCAGCCTTCTGCTAATGAAAGCTACTGGCTGATCCTGACCTTCTTCATTCAATTGTGACAGTACAGCCCCTACCCCCAATTCAGATGCATCAGTTTGAACAATGAACTTCTTGGAGTAATCAGGACTCTGTAGAATGGGAGCAGTGCACATGGCCTGCTTCAGGTCATCAAATGCCTTTTGACAGCTAACTGTCCACTGAACCTTTTGGGCATTTTCTTGGAAGTTAAGTCATTCAGGGGTGTCACTATTGATCCATACCCCTTGACAAATCTCCTATAGTACCCAGTCAGGCCTAAGAAGGCTCTCACCTGAGTCTGGGTAGTTGGAGCAGTCCAGTCCATGATGGTCTGGATCTTGCTCTGCAAGGGTTGAACCTGGCCTCCACCCACAAGGTGGCCCAGGTACACAACCTGACTCTGCCCTATCTGGCACTTGGTGGCCTTGATAGTCAGGCCTGCCATTTGCAGGGCCTGTAAAACATTTCTGAGGTGGACCAGGTGATCCTCCCAGGTGGAGCTAAAGACAGCAATATCATCTAGATATGCTGCACTTTAGGCTTCCAGACCTGTAAGGACTGTATTCACCAACCTCTGAAAAGTGGCAGGTGCATTCTTCAGACCAAAGGGCATCACCACAAATTGATAATGCCCACTAGGGGTTGAGAATGCTGTTTTTGGCTTTGCATGATCAGCTAGTTTGATCTGCCAGTAGCCAGCTGTCAAGTCAAATGTGCTTAGATACTTGGCTGAGGCCAAAGTGTCTATTAGCTCATCTGCCCTTGGTATTGGATGGGCATCAGTCCTAATGACTGCATTGAGACCCCTGTAGTCCACACAAAACCTCATCTCTCTTTTTCCACCACTGGTGTGAGGTTTTGGCACAAGGACCACTGGACTAGCCCAAGGGCTATCTGAGGGTTCAATAACTCCCAAATCCAACATCTTCTGGACTTCAGTCCTGATACAGTCCCTGACATGGTCAGGTTGCCTATAAATCTTATTTTTAATAGGCAGACTGTCCCCAGTGTCCACTTCATGAGTGCACCAGGTGGTCTGACTTGGAGTCAGTGAGAACATGTGTCTGAACTGATTGAGCACCTGTCTACAATCAGTTTGCTGTTGGGTAGTGAGGCTGCCTGCCAAGGCTACACCATCCACTGACCCATCATCAGGGTTCTGTGAGAGCAGGTCAGGGAGTGGGTCACTCTCTTCCTCCTGTCCCTCATCAGTAGCCATGAGCAAGCCCATGTCTGCCCTGTCCACATACGGTTTTAACCTGTTGACATGGAGAACCCTGTGGGGACTCCTGGGTGTTCCTAGGTCTACTAAGTAGGTAACCTCACCCTTCTGCTCAACAATGGTGTGGGGTCCACTCCATTTGTCTTGGAGAGCTGCTGGGGCCACTGGCTCCAACACCCACACCTTCTGTCCTGGCTGATAAACAGTCAGCACAGCCTTTTGGTCATGCCAGGCCTTTTGAAGTTCCTGGCTAGCCTCAAGGTTTTTAGTTGCCTTTTTCATATACTCAGCCATCCGGGAGCGGAGACTAAGTACGTAGTCCACTATGTCTTGCTTTGGGGGCTTGAGAGGTAACTCCCATCCTTCCTTCACCAAGCACAGTGGACCCCTGACAGGGTGGCCAAACAAAAGTTCAAAAGGGCTGTAGCCAACCCCCTTTTGAGGCACCTCCCTGTATGCAAATAAAAGGCAGGGCAAGAGTATGTCCCATCTTCGCCTAAGCTTTTCTGGGAGCCCTTTAATCATGCCCTTCAAGGTTTTGTTGAATCTCTCAACTAAACCATTGCATTGTGGGTGATAGGGTGTGGTGAACTTGTAAGTCACTCCACACTCCTTCCACATTGCTTTTAAGTATCCAGACATAAAGTTAGCATCCCTGTCTGATACAACCTCCTTAGGAAAGCCCACTCTTGAGAAAATTCCCAGGAGGGCCCTTGCCACCACAGGTGCTGTAGTGGTCCTAAGGGGGATAGCCTCTGGGTACCTGGTGGCATGATCCACTACCACCAGGATAAACCTGTGCCCAGATGCCGTTTGGGGATCCATGGGACCAACAATGTCAATCCCCACCCTTTCAAAGGGAACCCCCACCACAGGTAGTGGTATCAGGGGGGCCTTTGTAGTCCCTCCTGCCTTGCCACTGGCCTGGCAGGTTACACAGGAGCGACAAAACTCCTTGGTGTCTTCAGACATGTGGGGCCAGTGAAAGTGAGGGACAATTCTGTCCCAAGTCTTGTTCTGGCCCAGGTGACCTGCTAAGGGAATATCATGGGCTAGGGTCAATAGGAAGCCCCTGAACTTCAGAGGTATAACCAACCTCCTGGTAGCACCAGGCATGGGGTCTCTACACTCTGAGTACAAGAGTCCATCATCCCAATACACAGTATGGGGACCACTAGCTTTCCCAGCAGCCTCAGCAGCAGCTTGCTGTCTGAGGGGTTCAAGAGAGGGGCAGCTCTGCTGCTCCTGGCTCAGATCTGCCCTGGAAGGTCCCCCTGTCACCCAGAAATCAACCTGAGCAGGTTCAAGCTCCTCTGGGACAGTTCCTTCCTCAGGACTGAGATCATCCCCCTCAAGGGACTGATCTTCCTTCTGAGCCAAGGGGGAAGGCACTGCCTTTACCCTACTACTCCTCCTCTTGGAAGGCACTTGGTCCATTATTCCAGAATCCAAGGCCTGTTCAGTGCTAGACATTTTGGCTTGTGACCTGGTCACAGCAAACACATCTGCAGGGATCCCCAGCATTTCTGCATGGGTCCTGAGCTCCACTTCTGCCCAAGCTGAAGTTTCTAAGTCATTGCCAAGCAAGCATTCAACTGGTAGGTCTGCACTTACCACAACCTTCTTAAGGCCAGTTACCCCTCCCCAGGAGAAGTTAACAACTGCCAGAGTATGGTCTGTTCTGACATTGCTAGCATTGGTCACTTGGTACATCTCACCAAGTATAACTTGCCCAGGATTCACAAGGTCTTGTGTCACCATGGTGACACTTGCCCCTGTGTCCCTAAATGCCAAAGCCTCTCGTCCATTGATTAAAGGCTGTTGTCTGTACTTGCCCAGATTACTGGGACTCATAGAGGAGGTCATATCCATGCCTCCATCACAGACTAGGACAGCCTGAGTGAGTTCTCTGACTAGGTCAGAGCCCATCTCAGTACCCAGGGTCAACCCTACTAAACCCTTGGTTGTAGTACTCCCACCACCAACTGTAACTGCACTAGGGGGAGCAGGTGCCTTAGGGGCATTGGTGGGGGCTGGAGTCGAGTCTTTGGACTTGGTGCAATCACTAGTCCAGTGGGTCTTTTGCTTACAGACCTTGCACCATGGTTTTCTTTGGCCTTTCCCTTTGGTAGACTGTGAATCCACACCTGAAGAAGATTTTTGGGGGCCTTGTGAAGACTTTTGATCTTTACCCTTCTCCCCACCCTTATCAGAGTTCTTAGAATCTTGCTTCTTAGGGTCACCACCTTGGTTCTGTACCTTCTGCCTCACCCTGGTTCTGACCCATTTGTCTGCCTTCTTTCCCAATTCTTGGGGAGAGGTCAGATCAGAGTCCACCAGGTACTGATGCAACAGCTGATTTTGACAGTTATTAAGAATCTGCTCCCTCATTATCAGATTGTACAATCCTGTGAAGTCACACACCTTACTGCCCATCAACCAGCCTTCCAGAGCCTTAGCAGAACAATCCACATAGTCTACCCAGTCTTGAGTCTGTGCTTTTGGGCATCTCTGAACTTTAACCTGTATTGTTCAGTGGTTAGGCCAAACCCATCAATAAGAGCACTCTTCAAGACCATGTAATTATCAGCATCCTCTTCTCTTACAGTGAGGAGCTTGTCTCTACCTTTGTCTGCAAAGGAGAGCCACAAGATTGCTGCCCACTGCCCTTGAGGGACCTTCTGTACTTTACAGGCCCTCTCTAGAGCAGTTATCCATTTGTGGATGTCATCCCCACTCTGGTAGGGAGGGACAATCTTGCTCAGGTTTCTATGGTCATAAGACCTTTCCCTATCTCTAGGGATATTGCTGCCACCATGGGACTCTAGTCCCAACTGTTTTCTCTCTTTGTAGAGATCTAGGGACTCCTGTCTAGAGCCAATTGCTGCTTTCTGAGTTCAAGCTGGGCTTGCTCATACTGAATCAGCCTCTTTCTCCTCTCATGAGAGGATTCCCTCCTATGAGAGGAGACAGAGGTCCCTATTGAGGTGTCAGAGTGATTAGACTCCTGAGAAGGAGATCTAGACCTTCTAGGCACACTCATAATCCTTCCTGGGGGACAAAGTGGAGGTCATTCTGATCCTCCTCTTCCTCTTCCACAGGAGGGATTGGGTTTTCCAGGTCAGGGTCATTGTCACCCTCCTGGTCAGTTCCAGAGGGGGGTTGGGGGTGTTGCTACCCCTGGCCCCATCCTCATCTTCTGCCCCACCCTCTGCACCTGCCCCTTCAGTCCCTAAGGGCCTGTTGAGGTCATCAGCCAGTAACATCTCTCTCAGATGTTGGGTGGTGGGACTTTGGTCTGTCTTCAGTTTCCTCACATTGCATATTGCTCTCAATTCCAAGAATGGGAGTGTATCATACTTGGAGGGAAGAAGCCCAGTGGCTTCTGGCAAGGACTCTCTGGGTCCTGGCTTTGAAGACATCACTAGTGAGGTGTGGTGTATGCACTACCTACTCTAGTGTGGCCTACTAAACTCTCTTGACTTGTAGAAAGGGTGTGCTATCCCTTAACACACAACTCTAAGTTCAGTAGAACTTACTGTATACAAAGCTTAATTTATATGTACCTTAGGTACCTTTAGTGGTTTTCAGTTGATCAATTCAATTGAGATTATCTGGTAAAACAATAGCAAGCTGGAATCCCACCGCTGCCACCAATGTGAGAAATTGGCCTGGCATATGCTGTCCACTAATTTATAGTGGGCACCTTGCACCAGTCCAAACAACCCCTTATTGGAGATAGGGTAAAGACAACCTTTATTGAAAGCTATCCTAGTGGTAGCTATGGAGAGCAGCCTTCAGGCTAAGTCTTGAAGGAATGTAAAGCAGCTTGTTTTACCAGTCTATAATCTCTTGAGTGACCAAATGAAAGAGCACCACACCAGGTATATATTCAAAATATATGTATTTATTACTAAACACACCCCTCTAGTCTCTTTATGAGGCTAGAGTTCGAAGTACATAAGTTATAAGTTATTTAAACACAGTAATAGCACAAATACACGTTTGGGCCCTAGGGGCGTACCAAACCATATACCAATAAAGTGGTATAAGAACCACGACTGAGCTAGACACTAGGCCTAGAGCCTCTAGAAGTGCTTGGACCACAAGGAACCACCCAAGGTAGTGACACAGGGGACCCACGGGGACGCGTGCAGTGTAATAACACAGCCGCGAATCACCGTTAACTTCTATGGAGAAAGTCGCGGTTGGGAATTTAAAGAAAAGGGACACTTAAAGAAGGACTTGGAGCAAACCCTTTGAGAACTAGGTCGTTCTAGAGTCTCTACCCACGGGAGTACCGGAGTGCTCTTGTTACCTCACCCAGGGAAGCCGGGTGCATAGGTGCCTTTCGGGGTCGGGTTTCGTCGTCGATTTGAATGGCGATCTGCTGCAAAGTGCTGCTGGCGACCAAGTGAAAAGTGTCCGGGTGGATCCAAGGTTGGATCGGAGATCTGAAGAACCAGAAAGCAGAGGGGACAGAGTCTGGGTCACTAGCCAGTGACCAGGAAGGCGATGAGCAGATGCCCACCGATGTCGAGTGCTTCAGGTAGGTTGACGGTCGTCTTGACTCTTCAGCCACGAGGTCCAGGAGGCGTTGTCGGCAACCAGGAGCAGGATTCGGGCTGGTACACGATGTCTGTCGAGTGCTGAGGTGTCGGCGACTGGATTGGACCCAACAAGCTTTTGCAACGCCAAGTCTTGATGAAGATGAAGATTGACAATTGTGCAGACCAGCAAGGTCTGAGGAACTCACCCAGCAAGGGTAAGTGAGGGGAAGGCTGGAGCAACCAGGGAGCCCAAGTAGAAAAAGATTGGCCTTCGTGAAGGGCTACTAGCCAACGGGCTAGCGACCGCAAAGGAGCCTCGAGACGGTGCACGTGGAGCTGGCTCACAGGACACTCGTGGAGTGGAGGCCAGTGATCTTCAGTGCAGTTGGTGCTGGAGGCTAGGGCTACTCGGAGCCCAAAGCACGACTTTGTGGGAGACCCAGAAGAGGATTCACTTGCAAATGCGTGCGGTGTCCAGGGGTCACGGTTCCACGTTACCCACGACAGCTACGGGCCTCAGCTTTGCTGGGGACTCAGGGCAGCCTCGGGGAAGTCTGGAAATCTACCTCTGGTGATGCAAAGACTTCGGCGTCCGACGGGAGCTTCAGCGATGCAGACCGGACAATTGCTTCTTTGGTGCCTGCCAAGCAGGGGAGTCACTCCTTGACCCCAAGGGAGATTCTTCTGTCCTCTAATCTTTAAGTAGAGCGTCGAAGGTCCAGGATTCTGTGTCAGAGTTTCATCCAGGGATAATCTAAAGTCCTAAGGACTGGGTTCCTATACTTATACTAAGTTTAGGGGTTGGACTTACTCTGTGGTCCCACCTATGGGTGGGTCAGGGCAGAGGGGTGGCTACACCCCTTTCCCTTTGTCCAGTTCACGCCAAAGCAGGGGCTGCAAGCCCCTGATCCAGTTTGAACTGGGGTATGCAAAGGGACACCAAATGTGCCCCCAGTGCAGGACTTCAAAGCACCCAAGAGTGCTCCCGCCCAGCCCCAATACACATTATCCTGTCTGGGGAGGTGGTCACACCTCCCTGGGACAGGAAACCTATTGTCCAGGCCTCCCCTGCCGGAGTTTCGGTCAGCAGCAGGAGGCCAGACTTGTGTCTGTGGCAGCAGCATCCATTTTGTGATGCCAGGGCTTTAGAAAGAAGTTACTGGGCAAGCCAGGGTTAACATGTCTCTCCCTCTAGAAGGGTGGAATGCTACCCCCGCCGCCAGAATTGGCGGGGGTAGTATTCCAAGATGTTTGACACCAAACACGACATGTTTCGGTGCAGCCATTCCAAAGTTAGCATTTAACGCGAGGTTATAATGCGCTTAAGAGTATATGGTCAGGCTGCACTACAAACAGCATCAGAGAAGGGTCTCTGAACGCTGCAGAGGGGCCCTGCTCATGCAGGGGCACCCTCTCACATAGGAACCACGCACTCTGCCTTCAGGATTGATAAGGCCTGCCATAGGAGTGACTTATAGGTTTATATGTGTGTATGTATATAGTGATATAGGTAGCCTATATCACAGTAAGGGTGCATGCACCACCTTACCCAGGCTGCAGTAGCAGACCTGTGGTGTCAGTTTGGATGGCCTTCCAGGGGTGGCACAATACATGCTGCAGCCCCTGGTAGGCCTCTGAGGTACCTATGCCCTGGGTACATAGTATACCATATACTAGGGACTTATAAGGGCACTCCAGATTCCAATCAGAGATGTGCCTAAGGCACATGGAAACCATTTTAGAGAGGAAGCAGCTAGGCTGGGGTTCTGATTAGCAGGGCCCCAGCCAGACTAAGGTCGAAAAACAGTGAAGCATCAGCAAAAAGTGGGGGTATCCATGTGAAGCAGATCCTACTCTCCTACAGAGATATTGGGAGATGGAGAGCCTGAGGGGTGGGGGGCTGAGCGATGGAGGCACTGAGAGCTGGAGAAACTGACTGATGGGATACTGATGGGCAGAGATACTGAGGAATGGCAAACTAAAGGATGGGGGAACAGTGATGGGGCCCTTTGGGTTGGGGGAAAGTAAGAAATTAAGAAACTGAGTAATGGGGACATTGTAGGATGGAACAACTGAGGAATGGAGAACTAAGGGATGGAAGAAACAGTGATGGTGAGTTTAGGAATGGGAAACTAAGGGATGGAGAAACTGTGTGATGGTGAGTTTAGGAATGGGAAACAGAGGGATAGAAGAAGCTGTGTGATGGTGGGTTTAGGAATTGGAAACTAAGGGATGGAAGAAACTGTGACGGTGAGTTTAGCGATGGGAAACTAAGGGATGGAGAAACTGTGATGGTGAGCTTAGCGATGGGAAACTAAGGGATGGAGAAACTGTGTGATGGTGAGTTTAGGAATGGGAAACCAAGGGCTAGAGGAAGCTGTGTGATGGTGAGTTTAGGAATTGGAAACTAAAGGATGGAAGAAACTGTGATGGTGAGCTTAGAGATGGGAAACTAAGGGATGGAGAAACTGTGTGATGGTGAGCTTAGCGATGGGAAACTAAGGGATGGAGAAACTGTGTGATGGTGAGTTTAGGAATGAGAAACCGAGGGATAGAAGAAGCTGTGTGATGGTGAGTTTAGGAAATGGAAACTAAGGGATGAAAGAAACTGACGGTGAGCTTAGCGATGGGAAACTAAGGGATGGAGAAACTGTGTGATGGTGAGCTTAGCGATGGGAAACTAAGGGATGGAGAAACTGTGCGATGATGAGCTTAGGAAAGGGGAACTAAGGTATGAAGAAACTGGGATAGTGAGCTTAACGATGGGAAACTAAGGGATGGAGAAACTGTGTGATGGTGGGCTTAGCAATGGGAAACTGAGGGATGGCGAAACTGTGATGGTAAGCTTAGGAATGGGAAACTAAGGGATGGAAGAAGCTGTGTGATGGTGAGCTTAGGAATAGGAAACTGAGGGATGGAAGCAACTGTGTGATGGTGAGCTTAGCGATGGTAAACTAACAGATGGAGAAACTTTGTGATGGTGAGCTTAGAGATGGGAAACTAAGGAATGGAGAAACTGTGTGATGGTGAGCTTAGGAATGGGAAACTAAGGTATGGAGAAAGTGTAATGGTGAGCTTAGCGAAAACTAAGGGATGGAAGAAACTGTGATGGTGAGTTTAGGAATGAAAAACTAAGCAATGGAAGAAACTGTGTGATGGTGAGCTTAGTGATGGGAAACTAAATGATGGAGAAACTGTGTGATGGTGAGCTTATCGATGGAAAACTAAGGGATGGTGAAACTGTGATGGTGAGCTTAGGAATGGGAAACTAAGGGATGGAGAAACTGTGTGATGGTGAGCTTAGGAATGGGAATCTAAGGGATGGAAGAAACTGATGATGAGCTTAGTGATGGGAAACTAAGGGATGGAGAAACTGTGTGATGGTGAGCTAGGAATGGGAAACTAAGGGATGGAAGAAACTGTGTGATGGTGAGCTTATCGATGGGAAACTAAGGGATAGAGAAATTGTGTGATGGTGACCTTAGGAATAGGAATCTAAGGGATGAAGAAACTGTGTGATGGTGACACATTACTAGACATGAATTCATACATACACAGATGCATGCAAGTACTGAACATGAAATAAAAAGAAAGTAAAACTTATTGGGCTGCAGCGATGATATCGGGTGGCGGGAGGGAAGCCTCCAAGGTTCCTCGAGGATTGGGACTGCCGCCTCCTCTCATTGGCCAACCGTGTTTTGGGTCAGTCAAAGAGAGGAGGCAGCCGTCCCTTTCTCGTCACAGGGTGGTTGGGGTCAGTGAGACTGCTGACCCCACCCTAAGACGAGCGTCACTGATGGATACTGGGTACTTCAGGACATAAAAATGAAGCACCCAGGTCTCTGTCTTTCAGTGATGTGCCCCCTTGTTATCAGGGGGGGGGCGACCTCCAAGCGATTTGCCGGGCTGAGGAGATCATGTCCACAGTGCTGTGAAATTCTCATCCCGGCAAAGTTCAGTTTTGACAGCCAGGTGCCTGCTCATTTAGTGAATGTGCAGTGCCTGGCTGCCTGACCTGAACATGAAGAGTGTCTGTCAGGCTGACCTTTGCTCAGCCTTACAGACACTCTTCATGTTTCACAAAGGTCAGGGGCTGGTCCCTCCGCCCTAAAGGAAGGGAAGTGCCTGATGCCAGGCCTGAGTCTGCATTGACAAAAAGTAATGTAAATATGGGCTACTAGACAGAGACGTAAGAACAGAAGAAAAGCTGTACCAAGGGGCAACTCCAGATCACCTCTCAAAGACTAAGACTACATAAAACGGCCAAAGACTTCAAGCTTATATTGACTACCTAAAGTAGCTAATAATCTGATTTTCGTCCAGGATAAAACTTGACAACAATGGCGCAATACATTGACCGAATACCCTCACCTCCAGAGAGCTTCACATTCACAGCAGGCCCACCAGCAATACAGCCGGTTCGAGAAATAAAGAGATGTACAGTGATTGATGCCAAAATCCAGCCCTTCGAGAGGAGGGATTGATACCCCAATTCCTGCCCTTAGTGGCTTGCAGTCATCCATGCTCACGGTTTAGGGCATACAGTACTTGAGGTGCATGTGCGATCCGATCCGCCAGTTCACAACTGCTATTATTCCAAAGATACTCATGTGTCTCCTTTCTTTTATTTATTCTTTCCCTTTTTTGCGTCAGCTAGTTGAACCAGTGACTGTACTGAAGATAGGAACCAGTTGTTCAGTATAGGTATTCTTTCAGTGCCTTTATCTTTTAATGCAGTTCTTAAGACACCCATCACTCCCATCAACTGAATAGACTTGTAACATCATCCAATAAACCCTTAGTTATTCTTTAAATCCACATCAACAGGCGTCTTGAGTACAGCTGTTTTCTCATACATTACGGCACAAGAAATATTGTATTATCAGTTGCCCTGATACTCCTGAACCTCACTAATATTGAGTACTTTTCTGCTGACTTTCATCACACATATAATAAACTCTCGAAGAGGTCAGATATACTACGCCTTCTGCCCGCCACCTCTGTTCTCTGTTACGCAAATATGATTGCCACTAAATCTTTACCAGTCATGTCTCTACAGCTAAATGGTCTAACAGGTTCTATAACAAGCATAGGCAAAAATAGGCGTGGCGTTGTCCGCCAGCCCTTTGGCAATTCTTGTTTAATCATGGTTTTCGCACAACCTTATTGTTCGGGAAGCTGCCTGGCCAATCTAAGAAAAGGCAAAAGTGTTTTTAGGTTTAAAAAAGTGCACATTACCATAATGCTCCCGGGCATAAAAGGGAACTACTTTGTGTGTGGATGTGTTCATTGTGAAAGGCCAGCATGCTGCAACTCATAGTGAAGTCAACCAATAGCTGAAGTGGGCTGACACATGTCCCCTTGATGCCTGGTTGAGAGCGTTGGAGAAAAATGTAAATGAAACAACCACAGACACATGGATGAAGTGTGGTTGAAAACCCCTATAAATAACAATGTCATGCACACAATTTTAGTAAAATCCAAAGGTCTTGGCTAACACAGACCTAGAAAAGTCAATAATAGTCATTGACAGCCAGTCTTTTGCCTTTGAGAAAGAAGGAAAAAAAGAAAGAAATAGAGAAAGAAGGAAAGAAAGAAATCAAGTAAGAAGGAAGTCCACCTCAGTGGGTCCCTCCTTGATGCTCTATCTTGCCTGGACTATAATAATTGACCTTCATCCTGATCCCGCTCAGCCTTCACCCAAGCCTGTTCCTCCCCCCCACCAAAACATTTACTCTGGAACCTTCCCTCGACAATTGAGACTAGCCATTCTGACTGATGCCCGGTGGAGCTACCCCGATAGATGTAGGGGAGATGGGTTGTGGATTCCCTCCTCAGCAGTCTCCTACCAGCCGGTCTTTGGGCAAACTCTCCTTCGTCTCTCCTAACCTTATCTCCCTCCTCCCCCTCTTACTACCCCCTACCCCTATCCACTCTACTTATTTCCTTTCCAGCTCTTGACCTTTACCCTAACCCACTTGGTTCTTAGCTCACATCCTGCTTCACATCTGGACATTCTTCTGTGAATTTTTCCCTCATCTGTTGAGACATAGCTATCTGACCGATTCCCGATGGAGCTTCCTTGAGAGCTATAGGGGAGACTGGCTGTGGATTCCCTCCTCGGCCGTCACCTACACAGTCGGTTATGGGGCAGACGTCCCATTTGTCTCTCATACCTTCTACACCCTCTTCCTCCCCCCTCTCACTCCCCCTCTCCCCCCATCCGCCCTATTTGTCCCTCTTTCCCGCTCTTTAAATGTGACGCATATACTTGATGTAACGTGTAACTGTTTCATTGTTGTAACATTGTTGATCCTTATGTAAAGCGCTCTGATACCCACGGGTCTAGCCAGCGCTATATAAAACTCTTTAAATAAATAAATAAATAAAAGGTAAGAAAGAAAGATTGGAAAAAAAGCAGGAAAAAGGAAAAAAGCAAGAAAGAATGAAAGAATGAAGGAAAGGAACAGAATAAAAGAAAGGAAAGAAAGACAAAGGACGGTAGGAAGGAAGAAAGGGAGGAAGGCAAGAATGAAGGAAAGATGGAAAGAAAGAAGGGAATGAAGAAAAAGAAAGAAAGAAATGAAAGAAAGAAAGAAAAAGAAAGGTGGAAAGAAAGAATAAAGAAAGGAAAGAAAAAAGGAAAGACAGAAGGAATGAAGAAAGGAAAGAATTAAAGAAGGACAGAAAGAAGGAAAGAAAGAATGGAAAAAAGCAAGAATGAAAGAAGGAAAGCAAGAAATAACAAATATCAGAAAGAAGGAAGTGAAGATGGACTGAAAGAATGAAAGGTAGGTAGAAAGAAGGAAAGATGAAAAGAAAGATGGATGGAAAGAAAGAAAGAAAAAATACAGGCAAGAAAGAAAAGAGAAAGAGGAAAAGAACAAGGAAAGAAAGGAAGAACGAAAGAAAGAAAAACTACAAAAGAAAGAAAGGATAGAAAGAAAGGATGAAAAAAGAAAGAAAAAAGAAGGAAGGAATGAAAGGAAGCAAGAGAGAAAAAAGCTAGAAAGACTTACAAAAACAAAGAAACAAAGAAAGAAGAAAGAAGATAGAAGGAAATACATTTTAAAAAGTGTTAAAAGCTCTGCTAATTAAACATAATAAAGGCCGATTTTCTTCCTGGGCAAAGTTTATTACAGAACAATTGGTGAAATCAAGTTTAGAATAAATATGTCCTGAAGAATTGTCCACTTATGAATTCACATGTATAATGTTGAAGTGGTTGATTTTTGTACTGCATGCAGAGTAAAAAAGAATAACTTAATGCAGAACAGTTTCAAATGGACGCAATCTCTTATGCTGTGAAATACTAGCAGCAGAGGACACTACAAAAGGAATTTACAACAGGATTGACAGGAGACAGGATCTGATAAAACTAGAACGAGGCCTGTACTGGTAAAAAGCATCCTGCTATCACCCCAGGCTCTAAAAACAAGAGCAACACTAAAGTAATTATAAAGTAAAAAACACTGGTACTGAAGGGAACTACCTTGTGTGCGTATGTACTCACGGTGAAAGAGCAAAATGCAGTCACTCAAAGTGAAGTTAATTAGTCACTGAAGTAGGCTCACATAGTGCTCCATGCTGTAGTGAGCAGAAGCACAATGTGAATGACACAACAACAGACCAACGGATGAAGAGAGGTGGCTAAAAACCCTTTTAAGTAAAATATTATACATATAATTTTAGGATAAGCAAAAGGTCTTGGCAACACCATACCTAAAGAAGGAAGAAAGTACTTGCATTCCTGGGTGTCCAAAAGCCCTAACATAGCCCTGTTACAGGAACCCCGTTTGACCAAACAGAAAGTGAAAAACTGAAATGGAATGGGTTGGAGAACTGATATTTGTACGCAAATGTTGACAAACTGAAACGGTATCACATACCCCATTGGAACACTGAAAAGGAGGTATCACATTATTGAGCCACAATTCCCTTCCTGAGAATACTGAAGACCAGGTCTGATGATTCAGGCCATTTTCCTTTTTGTTAAATCAAAATATATGGCATAACAATAATATCTAGATCTGTATATGGACGGATAGATGTGAGGTTAGAATGTTTTGTGAATGTATGTGGGGTGCTACACTTCTTTGACAGATCTAAAGTACAACCAGGTGGGGACTGTGTTCTAACCATAGACCCTATACTGGACAGGTCTGGTAGACAAGACTTCGGCACTCCAGGGGCAGATATCTATAGCGGGATATTATAAAAGGAGGTATTATTGGACTCACAGTGCTTATTGAACCCATGAGAAGGAGACTATGCTTTCACCTCCTGCACCCATGTGATGTGCTCTGGGAAACACTACTTTTTAATGTCTCAAACCTGGCCAGAGCGCTCCTGTCAGCCTCCATTATCCCGGATAATATGTCTAACCACAAATTGATAGATATCAGTTCATCAGTTCAGAATTGGGCCTCTTAAAACCACCCTTAGGGCAGTGCGAATGAATGCTCCCAAATCTAAAGTAGCAACAAATAATGGTTATGTTCCTTCCTACAAATGTATGTAGATAACAACGAAGGCTCTGTGATGTTTGCCCAAACTCCATTAGTGGCAGAAAAGGCAGGTGTCAGGGGAGAATTGATGTGAGACTCAGCAAAGGGTCAACAGCTCACCTGCCCCTATCAAGAATCACCTAAAACACCATAAGGGCTCTGACTAAAGCTAAATATAACACAGACATGCACACTACCCAAGCTGAAATAGCTCTGTTTTTAATGCAACAATGGCAGTATGAAAGAGGGGAAAAAACTGGAAGGCTACTAGTCACCCATCTAAAACAGACTGAATTTCCCAGGACGATTACCATAACTTAAGTTGGTTGGCATAAACTAAAGATGAACCTGTTGTATATTTCAAAGGAATTCATCTTATTCTACAAAAAAGTTAACATTGAGATGGCTAGATGTGTCTGTTGTGAAAGGCATCTTCCTGCAAGATATTGAATTAGCATGCCTGACTGATGATCACAGAGAAATCATAGTGGGGGAATACATCCGAAGAAGAATTTGTAAAGCAATTGATAAGGCCACAAGCAAGTCACAGGGTAAGGATGGACTCCCATTAGAATTCTACAAAATTAATAAACCTCTGCTTACTCCAGTAGTATATAATGATTTCAAAGAGATTTTTGAAGTACGAACGTCTATCAGACAAATTTAATAGGACTAATATATCAGACAAGTCAACAGGGCCAAGATGTTACTGATCCTGAAACCAGGAAGGGACCCGTTTTAATGCATCAACTACAGACCCATTACTCTTACAAATATAGATTATTGTTGAAAAATCTGGCCAAGAAACTTAAATTGCTAATACCAATATTACTCCACCTGCTGCAAGTTGGATTTGTGTCAGGACATTCATCTACCAATCACTTGCAGACTCTCTCACATTTTTTGTCAGGCTATAGAATTAGGAGGAGAAAATACAGGTATATCTGGATGCTAAAAAGGCATTTGACCAAGTGGAATGGGCACATTCTTGACAAAGTCGGATGGAGGTACATCAACACAATTGCAGTAGTGAACTGTGTCGGTTTTACATCTCTGTGCTTTAAAATATAGAGGGATACTAGACAAGGCTGTCCCTTTTCACCACTGTTGTGGTCCCTTGAAACTCTGTCTATTGCTGTTCGTAAACCATAACATAAGTGAACGCCACCCAATGGCAGTTGAACATAAAACACTGTAGTATGCAGATAACATTCTAGTGACTCTCTTGAAACCAGTCACCTCAAATCAGATTCTCATGTCATTAATAACCTCCTTTTCAAGGCTCTTGGAGTACAAAATCATTTTGGCGAAATGTGAGCTGTTACTTATGACTTTGTACATGACTAGAGCATATCTGGGACACCTAACCTTCAACTGGAGCCGAGCACACTTAAAATATCATTATTATTATTATTTATTACATTTGTAAAGCTCAACTTTCCACTTTTGCGTAGGTATCCTGGTGCTATGTCAACATTGTCGAAGCCTGGTCAGCAACAGAGACACTTTTCTCCCTATTTACAGTACATCTGAATGTCCTATTTCTAATTTGGAGCTGGCTATTTGGGAAAAAGCCAGGTTTTCAGATCTTTCCTGAATTGCACAAAACTCTTACTGGCTCAGAATTTATGTCAATAAAGGCTTAGAAAATAGGAATGGGAAAAATGTCTCACAATCAACATTGTTCCCTATTTATATTCCTACAATTACGTTCCTTCTTACTGTCTTTCCTTTATATTATATAATATTGTATTTTTTCTCACACTCCTTCTATTTGTAATTAACCTGCCTCCAATAACATTTCCCACTACCTCTCTTGTGGTACTCTCTCCTCAGTGCGATCACTGATCGCACATTCTATCTATTTTTAACTTTTCAACGCTCTGCACAGCTTGAGCACTCACCTCGCTCACTCTTTACGAATTCTCTCTCATATTGAGTTCCGCAATATGTGTACCTACGCTCGCTTTATCCCTTACCCTCTACACTCTTCACAATAGCGTGCATTGGTAAGTGTGCCTCATAATAGTGCCACTTGCCACATGTGCGGAAGCCATCTTAAGAGCATTTTGCTGGGCAATCTGAGCTGCTGCATCTAATCCTAGTTCTTTTGTCTATACTCCAACTGGCAACAGTCAGGCAACAGCTGAGCCTTCAAACAACACTCGCCTACTGCACACCTCTACCCAAAAAACAAACACAGAAAGAAAGGAGGGCATCCCTGCTAATCTGTTTAAGAAGCACTTGAATGCCAATTTAAGGTTGTGTACCAGTTTTAAGTTTATGCTTAAGCAGCAAAACAACCTCTAGTGGGAATTCCCTTCTCTGGGGCTCACTTTCTCATTCCTCCAGCAAAACACCCACCAATCCTGGCTTACGCTTAGCTCTGCCCTCAAATCCCATCAATCGCCCCGCTCCCAATGGCTGAATTAGAGAAAACATAAATGATGACAATGACGTAGGGTCTGATTTAGAGTTTGGTGGACAGGTTACACAACCAAAGCAGACACGTTGGCCTCCATTTAAAACAAAGGAAAATCCCCAGCACCAACCCTTTTCCAAAAACCCCTCTTTAACAGTAGGCTAACCCCGCCTCTGCATTCCTTCAACAAATATGACACAATTAATTCATGGATCTGGTCAAAGCAAGCAAGCCTTCCAACAGCCCTTCTGACCCATGTCCACCACAAACCTTCAAGAAAATTATTCTAACTACCTCTGCTGCTACATCAGTAAGAAGAATCATCAACAATTCCTTAACTACAGGAATATTTCCAGAAGACCTATAAAAGGCATACATACAACCATTACTAAAGAAAACAAACCTGGATCTGCTTAACCCTGACAACTACAGACCAATTACAAATGGACCTTTTCTAGGCAAACTGATAGAAAGAGCAGCATTCAACAAGGTGTTACAATTCATTGAAGATAACTCCATACTTTCAGACTTCCAAACAGGATTCTGTCCTTTAAGAGGCACACAATCTGCCCTCATTGCCATCTGGGATTACCTTAAGAACACAGTTGGCCACAACAGGGTTGCTACACTACTTCACTTGGACCTCTCAGTTGCATTTGGCACAGCTGACCACAAAACTCTAACACAAAGACTCTATGAAGCTGGCATAGAGGGGACTGCTCTCGACCGGATCACATCCTACCTTCAGATTTATAGCAATTATTAGTTACGCTATGTTACGCACCCCTTAAAACAATGTGGTATGTATACATTGTATTACATGTTTATCCCTAACGCAATTTATCTAATTATTGCTAGGGTGTTTTACAATTTTTATAATTTTAGTTGTTTTAAATTGGCATCCCTATTATTCTTTTTCTAGTAACTATTAGATAAGAACAAAGTTTTAGTACCAAATAGGTGTTTTTAATCCTTAATGAAATAGTCTTTTGCTACAGCATGCGTTACTGCCCCCCACTTTGCACTAAGTGTAGAAATCATGTATTCTATGCACATTGCACAATCTCCTGCTACAGATTACTGAGCAGGCCTGGGGGAGCTAACTCAAGAACGCAGTCAAAATTTGCACATTAATGGTGTTTTTAACAAACAAAAAAAAGAGAAACAAAGTATATAGTTTTTAAAGTTGACGTGCTGTATTTTGCTAAAATGTATCGTACTGTTTTATGTGCTTTTATGGCCTGTATGGTCGAAATAAAGATTTTTTGACTGACCTTTAAGAGGCACACAATCTGTCCTCATTGCCATCTGGGATGACCTTAAGAACACAGTTGGCCACAACAGGGTTGCTACACTACTTCACTTGGACATCTCAGCTGCATTTGGCACAGCTGACCACAAAACTCTAACACAAAGACTCTATGAAGCTGGCATAGAGGGGACTGCTCTCGACCGGATCACATCCTACCTTCAAAACAGAACAAATGTCATCCATACCTCCCCTTTCTCATCCAAACCGTACTTCACAAAAGCAGGGGTTCCTCAAGCCTCTATCATCTCACCCGTGCTTTTCAACATCTACATGAAGTCATTACCAGGACTGATCAATGAATTTCACCTCACATGCTATAACTATGCAGATGACACACAAATACTCCTTAAACTGGAAAGACACAAAGACATTGGAAACTCACAAACATTAAGTTGCCTCAGAGCCATTGATCATTGGATGACATGAGGCCATCTAAAATTGAATGCTTCCAAAACAGAAATACTCAGATGTGGCGATTGGAAAAATGATGACCCACTCGCCGCCTGGTCTTACAATCTAGGAAAACTGCCTATAGTATCTAAGGAAGTAAGAAACCTCGAATTTACCATGGATTCCAAGCTATCAATGAATGCCCAAGTTGAGAAACTAGCAGGATCAAGATTCATCACTATAAAAACTCACCAACGCATCTTCTCCCACCTGGGATTTCCACACAAGGTCCAGGCTACTATCCATCTTGTACTGTCTAAACTCAATTACACCAATTGCCTTTACCACCAATCATCTTTAACAACTATGAAAAGACTACAATGGATTGAGAACTCTGCTGCCAGACTACTCCTACATTTAAAGCCACAAGCCCACATCTCCCCTGCCTTGAAGGCCCTACATTGGTTATCAGAAGATCCACATTCAAGCTGCTCTGTACCACCCATGAAGCGATACATGGAAAAGGGCAACTCTTCATCAGGAATACAATAACCAAATACATTCAATAAAGGAAACTCCCCTCTAGATTGGCACCTCGCATCAAAATCCCACCAGACAAGAAAAAAACCATAGGTGGCACATCCTTCTCTGTTCAAGCAGCCAAACTATGGAACTCTTTACCCCCAAACATAAGATCCGCGGATATCTATCTTATCTTCAGAAGACTACTCAAGGGGGGCGTGGTTTCGGCGCCGCTCTAAGATGGCGTGACGGCGCAGAGCTCCGGTGAGCCGAGGAGCCTTTATGCGAATTGAGACCGCTTCCAGCGCTCGCCGAGGGATGAGATTTGAGGTATCTCTCCCTCAGGACATGGTGAGTCGCTGGAGCAGTTTAAATTTTTCGCTGCAGCGTTTATGAGGCTTTATTGACAACGAGGGATTTCTCAATACCCATGAGGTGACGGCCACCATTTTGATTACCGAGAACGTTTTTTCCTCACAGCTGACTCAGCCCTTCTTGATTTCTCTCGCATTTCTATAATTAAAGGCATCCTTTTTCAGGAGGTTCTGAAGCCTTTTTTCAATGCTTAGTTTTCTTTCTGCCTCTATGCTGTTGGCACATTTACTTTAGGAAAACAAACATGTTTACCTCGTTTTTTGTGCCCTTATTTCTCAGAATATGTCATTTTTGAGGAGAAGTTTCTTCATTATAACTTGGATGGCTTAAATATCCTCATTATGTGAACTTTATTCTTTATTATCTACATATACAGTGTCTCAATTGATTTGGGAGGTGGACCCTGCGATTTCCTGTCATACCTCGGTGCGCTCTACTCGTTTAGAGTTGAAACCTTCTTTTTCTCACAGTGTGCCTGAGTTTGCTATTTCTGCTTTTGAAGGTTCAACTTCGCACTGCTTACTAAACTCCCTTTTTCTCTTTTATGGGGAGACTAAGGAACCTTAAACTATCTGCATCCACCAAACATATTGTGCACTCAGACTCAGACTCTACTCATAATGAAATGGAGGACATTTCTCCTCAGAAGGCTGACCATACACCAGGCGCCATTCCAAAAACACAGCTTCCTAGCAAAATATCTGTGATTTCCACCAAGAGACCGAAAAAAGATCCCCCGTCTCCAGTGAACTCTTCCTCAGCCTCCATGGATGTAATTCTTGAGGAAATTCGTGCCTTGAAACCTTTCATAGAGGAAACCAATAAAACGCTCCAACATCTGGATGACAAATGGTCTTCTCTAGAATCACGTGTACTCGTTGTGGAACAAAAAACAGATTCTCTTCAATCCTCTTGCTCGTGCATCTCTTTTTAGAGTCTGAAATATCTCTCCTCAAGAAGCACACAGAAGATTTAGAAAACTGAAATCGCAGGAATAACCTCCGAATTTATGGTCTTCCTGAAAATATTGAGGGTCCCAACTCAACCGTCTTTTTTCAGACATTTCTGTCTAAGCTCCTGGACATATCTGCTACTTCTCCACTTAATATTCAAAGAGCTCATAGACTTGGTCCTAAGATATCTGCAAAGCCACGTGGTATCATCATGTTTTTTCTGCAATATACTGACCGCCTGTAAGTTATGTCTGCTGTCAAATCCCAAAAACAAATTTTTTGGGAAGGTCATCGATTATTTTTCTCTCAGGATGTGGCCAAAGTTACCGCAGATCATCGGAAAAAAATTCTTGATCTCCGCCCTCAGTTACGATCTATTAATGCCAAATTTGGACTAATCCATCCTTGCCTGGTCAAAGTCACCTATAAGGAAAAGACTACTACGTTTGAAGAGTCAGCTGCTTTGCAGGAATTTCTTCGTCAACATGGAGCTGATGTCATGGATACCTCAAAATCTACTTGATTCATTATTTTACTTCGCCCTGTTGACTGTTTTCTTGTTTATGTAATTCCCTAACTGTTGTTTTGCTGGTATTTTTGTAATGTTCAAGTATTAAGTCGTCTTTTTTTATCTATTTTCTCCTTATCCCTCTTTTCTAAGATAACATCTTATTTATAACATTATCTTTCCTCTTTATACAGGTATATTTTCTCCGATATCCATTTCCCGTATGGTCTCCCATATATGTTGACATTCTTATCCCTGGTTCCCCTGAAGTTCGGTGGAGTTCCAGTGCTGTCGTCGTCGTCTTCTGGTGTTGCCACCCCCCATCTCGTCTTGTGTTTGTAGGTATGTCATTCAGTCGTCATTTGTATGACTTGTACTGTCTCTTTGTTCTCTGTCTTATTTTTCTTTCATTGGTGTTCTTTTCTATAATTCCTCCTTATCATCTTCTTTTTTATTTTTTTCTACTTTTTCTCTTCCCTCCTTTTGATTTCTTTCATACTCCAAATGTTTTACTTCTTTCATTCTTCTTCCTCATATTTATCATATTCTAACTTTACTCTTGTTCTTGTAAGCATATTGTTTGTTCATGCTCTCCTCAGTAAGTTACATTTCGGGTTACTACCTGGAACATTAAAGGACTAAGCAATCCCATTAAAAGGCAACGGGTGCTATCTCATCTAGCGAAATTAAAGACTGATATTGCTTTACTTCAAGAATTTCATATCTCTGATGATGAAGCTTCCAAGCTGAAGAGATGTTGGGTGGGTCATGTATTTAATTCCCCAGCTTTAAGTAAGAAGAATGGGGTTTTGATCTTATGTCATAAAAAATTGCATGTCTCTATTGTTCATCAAGAATCTGATACTGAGGGTCGTTGGGTTTTTGTTAAACTTCTCATAGATAAGATTCCTTTAGTTATTTTTAATGTATATGGTCCTACTTCGATTGATAAGGTTTTCTGGACTAATGTTTCTGACAAATTGCTTTTGTATGATGATGATTATATTATATTCGGTGGGGATTGTAATCAAATCCATGATCCCATATTAGACAGACATTCAAAAGTTAAGTTTGTTCACTCTAAAATGCATTCACAATTTACTTCCACAATACGTCGCAAATTGTTGGTTGATATTGGCGACTTTGTCACCCTGATCTTCGAGAATTTAGTTTTTATTCAGCCTCACATCACTCCCAATCCCGTATTGACTACCTTTTCCTAAGTAAATCTTTGGCCCAACATGCCACGCAATCTGAAATTGGTTCAATTTTAATTTCAGATCACGCCCCAGTACATGTTGATATATACCTTAGCCCTTTTTCTCCACACCCAGGGAGATGGCGCTTTAATAATTCGCTACTTCTAGATCCCAATTTTTGCCAACAATTTAATTCCTTTGCCTCCGAATTTTTTATTATTAACTCAACCCCGGAATCTCCGTTTGTTATGATTAGGCCTGGGCGTTAAATTCCGCTCCGCTCGCGGAATTTGCGGAATATAGGCAATTCCGCGTTCCGCGGAGTAAGCGAAATTGCCAAACATTCCGCGATCCGTGGCATATCGGAATTATTTTCTTGTTCGCGCTTTAAAATGTGTTCTAGCGCATGCGATAGCGACTTACCGGGATCCCTGTGTTCGCCGACGCGTTTTCCTATCCGTTCGCGTGCGCCACGAGATTTTGGTAGCCGGCCGCGCGATCCCGCGAGAGTGTGCGATCGCGAACACGTCATTAGCCGCGCCATCGGACACCTCGAGAGTGTGCGATCGCGAACACGTCATTCGCCGCGCCATCGTGCACCGCGAGAGAGATTGCGATCGCGAACATGTCATTCGAACACGTCATCGGACATCCGGCGGAATGTTGGTGAAGCTCGCGATCCCGAACACGCAAAATTTTCAATCTGGAGAAGAATAATATCTCGAGCAGCATAAAACCTTCTATAAAATGATGATTTGGATGAAAAAAACTCCTCAGATTGACATTTGGCTGCCCTTTTTTGTCAAATTTTTTTGGGGGGGGAGGGAGGAAGTGTCACAGAGTCTCCAACTTCCTGTTCCTGTCCAGCAGGCTCAGGCTCCTCCCAGTGCTTTGTCCATCTCCTGTTCATTTTTCATTTGGATTTGAGCTGGAAGGATCACTCTTTGTGTCTGCTGCATCATTATCATTGAATTTGAGGACTTTTGGATTTGAGATTCTACAAGTAAGTTGGTGTTGTTTTTTGTTTGATTGGGGCATTGCAGTTGCTGCAACTACAATTTTGGTACTTTTCATCATTTTAAAAAAAATAGTTGTGGGTAGCCAGTAGGCCCAGAGCTAGTCATGGGTGGGTGCATGATGAAACAACTGTTCCTTTGCTGTGTCTTGTATTTATTTATTTCAAACATCATTTAGGGCATGGATGGCATTGGATTGAATTGCAAAATGTGTATTTTTGGGTGTATTTCATTTTTTGGGTGTGTGTTAAATAAATGCCTTTGTTGTGTATGGTGTGTTGCAGATCTTGTTTAGCCCTGTGGATTTTTGTTTTTGCATTTTATTGCATTACAGGCAAAGCAGTGTGGTTTAGCATGCATCCTTTGCCTGGCTATTATAGGCCTGTTTTCAGTACATTGTTTTCCATGCCTCCTGCTTGTTGCTTGTGATTTGTGAGTGTCCATGTGGCTGGTGGCCATTTCTGGTGGGAGTTATAAGTGTGCTGCTTTTGCCATACAGGCCTGCATGTGTTTCCTTTGTGGCCTAGGCTTCGTGTTGTTGTGGGCCTGGCCATGTGGCTGGTGGCCATTTTGAACCCCGGTAGTGTGCTTTTATCCATAGGCCTCCAAGCTTGTGGCCTAGTCTGCCAACAGGCCTTTCATCCAGTAGGCTCAGAGGTAGTCAGGGGTGCATGAAACAACTGTTTCTGTGTGTTCTGTTGAATTTAAACATCATTTAGGGCATGGATGGCATTGAATTGAATTGCAAAATGTGTATTTTTGGGTGTATTTCAGTTTTTGGGTGTGTGTTAAATAAATGTCTTTGTTGTGTGTGGTGTGTTGTGTACCTTGCAGACCTTGTTTAGCCCTGTGGATTTTCGTTTTTGCATTTTATTGCATTACAGGCAAAGCAGTGTGGTTTAGCATGCAGCCTTTGCCTGGCTATTATAGGCCTGTTTTCAATACATTGTTTTCCAGGCCTCCTGCTTGTTGCTTGTGATTTGTGAGTGTCCATGTGGCTGGTGGCCATTTCTGGTAGGAGTTATAAAGTGTGCTGCTTTTGCCATATAGGCCTGCATGGTTTTACTCTTGGCTTACTGCTTCCATCCATCCCCTTTGCCAGCTGCAGCTCCCTGAATGATGTGATGAGCAAATAATTTAATGCCAAACAGGGTCCACTTCCATTACATTGTTATTTTTGTTGTTGTTCCTCTTCTTTCCTATCCTTCCTGAGAGTGTACACAGTCTACCATGAAAGCCCTTGTTGACAGTCTCACAAATGGCTACACTAATTTATATCTTTTATTTGTTTGTTTATACTACTAGTAATTGAACCACAACAACAAATGCAACATTTCACTGATGTTCTTCTTCTGGCTTCTTTGCTTTTAGGTGCACAAAAAGACAGAGGAGTAGGTGTCATCATCACCCGTTGTACTGCCAGACAGAAGTCCTGCTGCGCACCACGTCACGTCCACGTGTGACCACAGACATCTCTGCAACTTGTGCACCTGCGTCCTGCTGACATCTGAAGAAGATGGCCCCAAAGAAAGGTACCAGGTCCTCCAGTACCAAGAAAGTTGCCAGTGAGAAGAAGGAACAGAAGAAGGAAGTGGCACTTTCCAAGACTAGTGTGCCGTCCGAGTTGTTTTTTGGGAAAAAAAAACTTACGCCTGCAGCAGCGGTGTCCGGCGGGGCCCAAGCTGGGAGCAGTACCTCCGCATCAGCGGGTCCAGCACACCAACCTAGGCCCAAGGCCATGAGTGTGGCAGAGGTAGCCAGTCTACTAATGAGCAGTGATGTTGAAATGTCATTATCGCAAAGTAGTACCCAATCAACGCCCTCGCAGGCGGAAACTCAGCAGATAAGTGGGCAACAACAGCCGCAACAACAGCCGCAACAACAGCCGCAACCACAGCCGCAACAACAGCCGGAACCACAGCCGGAACCACAGCCGCAACCACAGCCGCAACCACAGCCAGAACCACAGCCGGAACCACAGCCGCAACAACAGCCGCAACAACAGCCCACAATACTAGTTGTTCCTCCTGAAGTAGGAGCAGTTCAGGAAATCGAGCTTTTTGCAAACAAAGAGGAGCAAGCCACTGTTTCAGAAGATCCATTGTCTTCCAGACCCCCAGCAAGGAAAAGGAGGGTTAGTCCATCAACTTCTTCTTCAAGCCCCGCTTCTGATGATCGAGATGCCACTTGGAAGCCACCAGCTCAGTCTGAGAGTGATGCACGCCACAAGACAAGGCTAGTGAAAAGGAAGGTTCCAGAAAGCCTTAGAGTTATGGAGGTAGATGTAGAAGAGGGGGGTGATGATGACGATCCAGTCATCATGAACATCACTCCCGGCCCAGAGGAGATGGAGACCAACATTATTAGACTATCCAAAATCGCTGCGAGGGATGTAGCACGGATACCACCAACACAGGTAACACCATCACGACCTCCAGCTTCCATATTTGCATTTGCAAAGGCCCGGCAGGGACCTACATCCAGCTCAACCACCATCTCAGTAGGTAGTGGTACTGTAACTGCACAGAGTCAAATTCCAGGCACACCCTCCAGTTCATCTGGTATTGAAAGTGGCACCTCCAGCAGCACCAGAAAGTTCTGCTCCCCAGTTTGGGACTTCTTTTCGGTTAGCAGTAAGGAGGAGAACATTGCTATATGCTCAATTTGTCGACAAGCTGTTAGGCGGGGTAAGCTTGGTACAAACTATGGTACCGGAGGACAAACAAGTCATCTAAAAAAACACCACATCATCCAGTGGGAGGCTCACCTACTTCGCTTACAAAAAAGTAAAACTGCACCCATTGCTGTTGGTGGGGATGAAGAAGTAGAAGAAGATATGATCGCGGCGGAAGGGCAACAAGAGGGAGACATTTCTAGCCCTGTCCCCAGCACTGTAGTGGTACCGCCCACATCCTCAGCAACATCTCAGTGGCACCGGAAGAAGAGTCAGACTCAGAGTCAGACTGAGACACCAAGGCAACCGAGTACTGCAATGAAAAGCAGTGTGTCGTTGAGCCTAACTGGGTTCAAGAAGACAACTGCACCACAAAGGAAAATAATCCAGCCTACCATTGACAGCATGCTTAGGTCGGAGGGGCAGTACCAACGCAACCACCCAACGGCACGGTTGTACAATGCGAAGCTGGCGAAAATGTTAGCGCTGGACCTTCGCCCTTTTTCATTTGTGGAAGGGGTGGGTTTCCTTGAATTTGTGTCAGCCATCTGCCCTAAATGGAAGGTTCCCAGCCGGTCCTATTTCGCCAGAGTTGCTGTTCCAGCACTACATCACGATGTGCTGGAATTGGTTGGACAAGCTTTGCAACAGAGTGCTGTTCACAATATCCACCTGACAACAGACATGTGGACCAGTTGCCAAGCCACTGATTACATGTGCATTACTGCACACTGGGTCTCTTTTGTGGGGGTTAGAGAAAAGCTATCTGAAGTAGGTGCTGTTGACACAGCTGAGATTTTTAATGCTCGCCATGGAGAAATCTCATACTGCTGCAAACATTTTGGAAGAGTTTAACAGCAAGGTCTTTGAATGGCTGCGCCCAAGAGGGCTTAAGATTGGTTTTGTTGCCACGGATAATGGCAGTAATGTACTTAAGGCCATGGAGGTTGGTGCCTATTTCAGGGTCCCGTGTTTGGCGCACTGCATTAACATTATAGTTCAAGACTTTCTGAAAAAAGAAGCCATAGTCCGCAACTTACTGACCACCTGCCGCAGAATATGCACTCATTACAGCCATTCTTTTAAAGCCCGGAAGCAGCTGAGGATCATTCAACGTGACTATAGAATGCCAGTCAAAGCACTCATCCAGGAGGTGGCAGCACGTTGGAACTCAACGTATTACATGCTTGACCGTCTGTTTGAGCAGTACAGACCAATGAATGAATATGTCATGCAAAGGGTGGATGCTACTGTGAAAGGCATGACCCTTCAGATGGACCAATGGTGCCTAGTTAAATGCCTGACAGAGATGCTTCTTCCTTTCGAGGTCTTCACACGTGAAGTCAGCAAGGAGGACTGTACTATGGGCCAAGCTATCCCATTGTTGTACATGCTAGAGCAACAGCTGAAGGAGGTGTCTGAAGCGTACATAGGTGTGGAGGAAAAAAAAGAAGCATATGAGTTGGTGGAGAGGTTATCCTGTCGCTTAACTGAAAATGCCAGGGTGCAAACTTTTGTCACAAGAACATTATATTTGTGCCACAATTCTGGATCCATGGTACAAATCGGCACTGAACAGTAAGACATTACTTCCTTTTTCAGAAGTGGATGTTGCCCGGTACAAAACTTGGATAGCTGAGGCAGCCAGTAAATTGGAAAATGAACATCTGGTAATTAAAGGCCCACTACTCAAACCCACAACAAGTACTGCAGCAGGGCATCCGGCGTCAAGTTCAACTTCAGAGCCTGAGGGCAGTGCGTTTGGCTCACAGCTGTCACCAACATCAACACTATCGACAACAGCAAGAACCGGATCATCAGCCCCAGTAAAAATGGCACAGGATTGGTATTTACAGCAAGGACTTGCTAGGTCCAGTGCTGATGCAAAGACAAAAGCAGCCGAACAAAGTGTAGCACCCCTGAACATTGAGCGGATGGTCCAGGCCTATCTGGATGACCCAACAGAGGTCTACATTGATCAAAACCCATTGCGGTATTGGTATGGCAAAAGGAGCCAATGGCCAGTGCTCAGCAGGCTGGCGATAAACTATCTGGCTTGCCCTGTCGCAAGTGTCTCTTCTGAATGTGTTTTCAGTGCTGCTGGTTCCATTGTAACAGTGAAAAGGACCAGTCTCTCGCCCCAAAACGTGGAGAGGTTAACCCTGATCAAAATGAATCAGCAATTTATACCACCGAATTACACAATACATGAATCAACGCAGGAAGATGAGGACAGCGGCTCAGATGACGGAAGTAGCGTGTTAGATGATGATTACCTACTTCTGGTTGAACCCCCAGAGTTTGAGGACAAGCTATACTTCCCTGACAACTAGGCTTCCACTTCTTACTGTCTTCCTCCCTTATTTACTTTTATTTGTGTGTCTGTCTTTCTGGTTGGGAAACTTCGAATCACAACAAATCCATCACCACCATCTTCTAGTCTTTTATTGCCATATATGAGTTTCAGCTGTCTGCATTTCAGTCCACTCCTCCGAGTCCTGCTCCTCCATCCTCCTGAATCGCCCTAAATCTATTGCCCTCAAGCCAGATGATGATTGGATGTAGCATAATAGAAGGAAAAAGAAAATCTTGCCTCGTTGAGGCCCTCCAAAAGAAGTGGAACATGATGATGACTACTATAGCTATCCTCCTTTCCGAGCCAAGAGAGACTGCCCATTAACTGAAGATGAGAAGGAACAGGTAATGATGATGCCATGCATTGGACGCTGACTAAGTGATTTGTGTTGTTGTTTGTTGTGCATGAAGTTAATTCATTGTGTACTATTATCTAAATTACACACTAAAAGTAACTCAAGGCAATGTTTGTTTCCCTTCTTGTTTTTTAATAACAAATTTGTAATTCTACTGCAGGCTGATCCATTGCATTTTGAATATGGAAAGGGGACTCAATCTGTACACTGCACACTGAGTTGGACAACACCATGATGATGACCACAGTGACATAATATCTTCGCAGTCACTCAGTAGGATCCGAGATGATTGATGGAATAAGTCAGGGCGTTTCATGAGTGGCATAAAAGGTAAACAAGTCAACAACAACCACTGCAGACCTACATGTCTGTGTAGTGGTGTAGTCGAGTGTGGTGGTATGCCTGACAGCGGTGCATTGATTTAGTCACTTAATTTGTAAAATGCTATGTTGCTGTATATGTGCTTTGTTTGCCTCTGTCAAAAAATGTACGCTAAATGGAGGATGGGTCACGGGTGTGGGCCTGCTCTGTCCTGTTGTTGTTGGAGGTTAATGCTGGAAACAGACTAGAGTAGACATGATGTATCCATGCCGCCTCTGAAAGTGTTCTTGTTGCACTCCACCGTAATTTATGCATTTTTTTTCTACTTGATTTTTCAATATCCCTTTTGTTTTTCCATCTACAATTACAGGCCGGCCCTTACCCTGTGCTATACTGGGAGAAACAACTCACACTTACCTTACCAATCAATCTACATTTGCCAGGCAGGCAGTGGCATCACCCAAGATTGATGGCCGGAGCGTCCATGGAAGGGAGGACCAAGAGGAATGCCGAGATGCAACTCCCCATTTTGACCAGGATAACATACAGTAACAGTATCAACTTTCATCATCTTTTAAATAATTTCATTTTTTGTCTTCAATTATTACTACTGTGTGTTGTTGTTATTATTATGTTTGCTCTCTGCTTATAATTCAATTCATCCCTACAGCTATTTTTGAATTTTCTTTGCTATCTTTAATAGTAAGCCAGGGCCGGTACAACAGAACAGAAACTGTATGTAATTCGGGTCTCTCGGAGGGCAGGCAGGCAAGGCAAATTGCATAATATACTGCTGTCCTGTACTGTCTAATTGTCTAGTAGTAGTTAGTAAGTACTACTTATCATTAACCATCAAGTTATCATCATCATGCATGCATTTCCTTTTTCTCCCTTAACAGATTTATGGATATGGTTGTCTGCCAAGATTGTGTTTTGTTGTTGTCCATGCGTACTGTTTTTCTTTGTCAAACCTTTCCCCAAACCCCCCTTCCCAACCATTCATCAAACCCTAACCCTCTTCCCCCGGGCTGTGTGACTTATTGAGGTGTGACTAAATTAAATGTACACCAATAATTTATCACACGCTTGCTGGGGCAGATGTGGCAAAAGCAACACTAATTCAATTTCAAAGCAGGGCGAGGATCTTCTTCTGCTTGCCCACCCATGAGCAGTATATATGCGAGGTAATTTTGTTACCAAAGGAACCTAATCCATCAGCATTAATTGCCGGCATCGATTGGATTTGTTGTCATCCTCCTACATAGCACTAACGGTTACGCTTGTGTCGAGTGTACTGTAGGCCTAGTCGAGTGACTCGATACAACTAGAGTTTGTAACTCTATGTACTAGGCTATCCCCGCCACCATTATGTTTTATTGTATTTTGGCATATTATTGTTTGGCAGTAAGTTCTGTACTGTACTTCGTTCTACTACTCCTCCCACAGTCTCTCTCAGGCGACTGACTGTCTCATTTTCTTTTTTTGCAAATGCTACTGCCAGTGTCTACTACTACTACCACCACAACCATGGCATGTTGGGAAAGAAAACCATCATCACCATGCAGCCATCGCTGTGCCTAAGTTAAACATCAAGCACAGGTAAGAGAAGAAGTTTGGGGGAGGCATAATTAATAATGGAAATTTTTTCATTAATTCAATTTCACACACCCCTTTGAGTCCAGTTGCAGTACGCATAGACTAGGAGGAGAGACTGACAGTACTAGTAGGACAAGTCACTCAGTGAGGGGTACCGCATCTATCTGTTTGTGTCTTACAAAGTCAGCCAATTATTTAAATCAAACACTGGCTGTGGCCCTGCACCAGCAAGGAAACAGTGTGACGTAAAACAGTAACCCCACCCACAAAACATTAACAACATCGTATGTAAAGTATAAATATATAATTTAATCCCCTAACAAAAATAAACTATGTAAAATATCCCACAACAACACCTGACCCACCCCTCTCCCTAACCCCAACCAATGTCCATTGTCCGGAACGAAAAAGTCCAACAAATTAAATGTCAAATTGTCCAAATAAAGTGAACCCCAACGCCCGATTCCCACCCACCAAAATAAGCAATAAAAAAGGGGCAATCAATAGGGTCTGTTCATCGGCGGGCTCGCCTCTCCAGGACACGAATACGCTCCTCTAGGCGGGCCATGCGGCGCTTCAATGCGCGGCAATTGCATCCAGGGGGGGGGGCAGCAGTGCTATTAAATGAAGTGCGGCGGCGGGCGGCTGCCAGACGGTGGCGCCGTAACACTGGAGGGGGGGGGCTGGGGCCCGGGGCATTGGAGGAGGCTGCAGCTGCTGCCGCCTCCTCCTCCTCCGCCAGAACCACCAGCCGCCGGTATTCCGTTGGTATGGCCTCCAGCTTCCGGCGCCGGGCCTTGGCTGCCAACTCCTTCCTGTCTGGTTTCCCTTTGGAAGGAGTAGCTATATCAAGAAGAAAAAACAAGACTATTGTAAAATATACTCTTAGCAAAGCAGTAAGACAAATTAATTCTACACATAGTGGCACAGTAGCACTAGCAAGCACAGTACATAACATTTGTGGTATGTATCTATCCTCCCACTTCCTCGGCCTCTAACATTTGTGGGAGTTTCAGGCATTCAACCACCCATGCATCTGATTCCTATCAGCCACCTATGCATGCATGCATCCCACGTATCCTTCTCTGCCAGTCATAAATATTAAATCTCGCCCGTCCTTCCTCCTTCCACCCTTCTTTCCCTTTTCGTTCAACCCATCCATCAAGGTCATCTGATCTGACTTTTAGTCTTCTCCATAAAACTTTCACAGCTGAGTTGAAGTCAGATAGAAGAGGCCATTGGTTACTCAACAGTACACTCCCGCCGCTAATGCTATTGCTAATGCTAAGTAGAGGGTGTCTTCTTCAACCATTCACAACAACTTCTTACTTAATAAGTCTCAACAGTACAGTATACAGTACAACCTTGCAGCGAGTGTAATGTCAATAAGTAAGGATTAGGAATATAACTTACCACCACCCGCCACTGCTGCTGGCTCACCCCCTGCAGCTCCTCCTGCAACTGCTGCATCTCCTCCTGCACCCTCAGCGGCCGCGTTGCCTTCGCCGCTGGCCCCGGTACTGGTGGTCGGTAGTACGCCTAGAAAAAACATTACACATTTTTTAGATGCCATATATACCTCCCCCTATTTTTCACTAGCAAGATTGAAAAAATAGTTAATACATACATATACAACATACATCACTAGTACAAATCAGGTAGTAGAGTAGACACTAGTAGTGTTATATGGTCCCTAGGGTCATTCTAGTCTTTGCTAAGTTAGCCCGAGCCATGCAACCATTTTAGCTTTGTGTCTTTTATTTTTGCGCACGTTACCTCGCAGCTTGTTGTGTAAGACGCCTTTGAGCCCACATGAGCTCATACTGCTACTGTCTGAGCGCTGCGTACAATGTGGAAAAACAAGCCACTTTGTTATGGAGTTCTGGTGTTAGTCCATATTGCTTATCCATAAAAATGCTACACTTTTTGGCACGACTGAGAAATGCTTGCAATATGCTAACGCGCACCATTTTTCTCATAACAAACAGAAAATTCCCTTCTACGAACCAGAGCTTTGCAGAGCTTATGATGTAACCAGTACTAGGTTCTTCTAAGGTGAGGGGTGCCCAGAATTCGCTCAGAGATCTTCATTTATAATTTATATAAACTATATTCCTACAAAGGGGAGGGTGGTTCTTCCACCACTGTTCAGTTATCATGATTTCGCCTTTTGTCTTCTATGGACTTGTAGTTGTAAGTGTAACTAAGTGTAACAATGTTTATTGTTTTAATCTTATGCATTTTGCTGTTGGTGCTGCATTATAGAACAACGTACAGAGCTTGTCAGTTGAAAATAAACCTTTTGAACTTACATAGACTCGGTGGTATTTGGTGTGGACTTACACGAGTGAGTGAGCGAAAGGGTGTGCATTGCTTCCGCGACTGAGAGGTCGGGAGTGTTATGTTCTGGGTTGTCTACTCATTGGGTAGCTTGGGGGGGGTTCGGAGAGCTAATGAGACACTATAACTAGTCGGTCAGGGGATTGTGGTGGGTTCTGATTGAGGTGTGAGGAAGGTCCAACCTCCCATCACCAACGTCCTATTTTCTTGTGCAAAGTTCTGTATGTGCAGAATCCCTACAACAGTAGTAGTATGTCCTATCCTATGAAAAATAGTAAAATCTGGTTGGGCATTTTGTTGGTGGGAATTGTCGAAAAGCCTCAAGATTAAGAAGACTAGAAGTAGTAGAAGAGGACAACCCAAAGGACTGGACTCAATGGCTAGAGCTATTGGTGAATCTGAGTTTTATTTAAAACCTTTTAAATAAAGAGTGGCCAACTGGGCAAGCTTAGCTACAGACAGACTAATAGTATTAGTACAGAGAGTCATAGCAGAGGCAGTTAGAGGCAGGGATAACAAGAATTTAGAAACAGATAGTCTAGATCGAAGAAGAATTTGTAAAAAATAGAATTAGGAAACCGAAATAATAGTTCGGAAAAAATAAGGTGCAGGAAAAGTTAGGGAAATATAATTATTAAAATTAACCACTGGAGGACTTACTGGGGCCAGCAGCAGAGCCCTCGGTAGAGGAGTGGTCCTTGCCCTGGGAGGCATGTTGTTCTGGTTCCGCCGACTCAGACTCTGTCTTCTTGCCCCTGGGTGCTGATCATGTAAGATTTAATAAAGAAAGAGACAAAAATTAATGTTTGGTGTGAAACAAATAAAATATTTTAAAATACGCTCCAAAAACATTTTTGTGAACAACAATTGCAATAAAATTGACCTATCTAATCTGATCGACTAGTAGTATTGCGAGATTCACGGACCGTCTAGTAAGCCTAAGTACCACCTGACCTAGCCCACCTATTCCAGACGGGCCAATTGTTCACTAAGTCTGCATTTCCATTTATTTTAGTCCTCATAAATGCATAGATGGAGGACACATGCATACATTTTTGCATACACCAAATTGTTGGTTGGTTGCTGCTGATGTTCTGCTAGTGATGATAAGCCTATTAACACTCACTAAACAAACTACAAAAGGTTCTACTAAGGACTAGGGTAAGCAGCACTCAGCAGCACGTGACGTGACAGAGGATGCGTCACGCAGACCACTTAAAAATTACCAACTAATACTAATAAGTAACTAAACCTATCAATCCACCACTATCTCTTCTTAGTGGCAGGAGGATAAATGAAGGACTAGAGTCTCTCTAGCATTACCTAACTTAAGTTCTCTAAAGTAAACTCTTACATAATCAGGCCAAGCGAGCGCAAAGTTGCAAACAAGTAAGATTAGTAGCGCCGAGCACCTGTGTCATAACAATCACAGAAGATTTTTAAACGTAATTTACCTGCAATGTAAGCAGCAGCATTCTTGCTGGTCGGAAAAAAATATATTCGCAATATATAACACAGAGCAGAAGAACACAAAGTAGTAATATTAAATAGCTACTCACCAAGCCCCGGGACCTCCACTCCTAGCAGGTCCAGCAGGTCCTGCTCCCGGTCCAGAATATCGGACCACCAGTGCGTCAGCTGGTTATTGGTGCGCCGGACCCCAGAGCAGCGAAACACTGCCCGACGCACCTTGCCCCACCGCTGCCGACGCTCCCGGAGCCCGTACCCGGACCCAGGCCTGCCGCCTGCTGCCAGGGTTAAGGGGAGGTGGTGCTGCACAAAAAAAACCAGTGCAGCCACCTCCGCCTCACCAAATAAGGCCCGTGCCTGCACCCCTTTTGGGCGCCGCCTTCCGCAAGGAAGGCGGTCGCGGCTCTGGCTACGGCTACGAGCCCTGTGGCCCTTTGCCATGGTTCTGGGTAGGCGGGGGGCGGAAAAGAAAAGGTAGGAATTAAAAAAGTAAGTAAAAGAAATGAAAAAAGCAGGTAATAGAAAAAGAGTGAAAAACACACAAAAAGTAGAAAAAAACTCAAAATATAGAATCAGGAAAATAGAGAGATAGATAATAAATAAAAAAGATTAAAAAAAAGTTTCCAGAAACAAAGGATTGAAAAGATAGAGGGATGATTGAAAAGCAGGCCCAGAACCATAGCAATAGAGTGAAAAACAAGATGGCCACGCCCATTGAGACCGCATGGGCAAGTTTGCGCGATATTTTCCCCCCGAGCACGCAAAAAGCATCGCGAACACGTAATACGCGTTCCCGAACAGGAAATACTCATCGCGAACGGGCGGGAGCATGCAATACGCGACCCGGAACAGGAAATAAGCATCGCGAGCGGGCGGGAGCATGCAATACGCGACTTGGAACAGGAAATAACCATCGCGAGCGGGCGGGACAAGTGAAAAACAAGATGGCCGCGCCCATTAGCGACCGCATGGGCAAGTTAGCGATATATTTCCCCGCGAGCACGCAAAAACACATCGCGAACGGGCGGGACAAGCAACTCCGCATCTTCGCAGAGTTTCTGCGTGCTCGCAGAGATTTTTACAATTTCGCAGAGATTTGCGTAACGCGACTACGCAAATTCCGCCCACCCCTAGTTATAATATGGGATTCCTTTAAAGCAGCCGCCACGGGTTTTATTATAAATTTTGTATCACAAAACAAAAAGTACCTAGAGGCCCAATCCACTCAATTACTTAATAAAATTAAACAGTTAGAATATACTTATTATCAATCTGATAATGAGTCTGCCTTGAAGAATCTTATTGATGCTAAACTCACTTTTAATAGACTATCCACAGACGCTGCCTCCAATTATTTATTGAAAAGTAGCTCTCGCTATTATGGGGGTCAAAACAAAATGGGGAAATTGCTGGCTAACTTTAAAAGTAAGAAAGGAAAGGACTAGAATAGAATCTCTACAGGGCCCTACTGGTACTACTATTTTTAAAGATAACGATATTTTAAATTAATTTGTTTCATTCTGTAAGGATTTATATATGCCTGAAATCCTTCAAGAACAATCTGATCTTTCTGCTTATTTTCAATCTATTGCTTCTCCTCCTTCTCAACACATTGATTTTGATCCCTTGGGAATAGATATTTCCTTAGCGGAAATTTCCCGTGCTGTCTCGGTGAACAGACAACTGACCCACTTCCTGGAGGAGAACAATGTCCTGGACTCCTCCCAATCCTGTTTCCGCAGCAATCACAGCACCGAAACTGCCCTCATCGCCGCCACTGACGACATCAGGACCATACTGGACAACGGCGAAACTGCGGCCCTCATCCTCCTGGACCTCTCGGCCGCCTTCGACACCGTCTGCCACCACACCCTGCGCACACGCCTCCAAGACGCAGGGATCCAAGACAAAGCCCTGGACTGGATCACCTCCTTCCTCACCGGCAGAACGCAGAGAGTCCGCCTCCCCCCCTTCAGGTCCGAAGCCACCACAATCACCTGCGGCGTACCCCAAGGATCATCCCTCAGCCCGACCCTTTTTAACATCTACATGGCACCGCTCGCCAACATCGTCCGAGCGCACCACCTCAACATCGTCTCATACGCCGACGACACCCAGCTGATCCTCTCCCTCACCAAGGACCCGGCCACCGCCAAATCCAACCTACATGAGGGAATGAAGGCCGTCGCAGAGTGGATGAAGACTAGCCGGCTGAAACTGAACTCGGACAAGACGGAGGTCCTCATCCTTGGCTCCTCCCCCTCTGCATGGGACGACTCCTGGTGGCCGGCCACACTGGGAGCTGCCCCGACACCCACCAACCACGCACACAACCTAGGAGTCATCCTGGACTCAACGCTCTCTATGACCCAGCAAGTCAACACGGTTTCATCCTCCTGCTTCAACACCCTCCGCATGCTCCGCAAGATCTACAGATGGATCCCCACCGAAACCAGAAGAACGGTCACCCAAGCACTCGTCAGCAGCAGGCTGGACTACGGCAATGCCCTCTACGCAGGAACCACAGCCACACTCCAGAAGAGACTCCAACGCATACAAAACGCCTTCGCACGCCTCATCCTCAGACTCCCTCGCCACAGCCACATCACCACCCACCTGAGAGATCTGCATTGGCTCCCGGTCAACAAGAGGATCACCTTCAGGCTCCTCACCCACGCTCACAAAGCACTCCACAACGCCGGACCAGCATACCTCAACGAACGACTGTCCTTCTACACTCCGAACCGCAAGCTTTGCTCCGCCGACCTCACACTCGCCACCATCCCACGCATCCGCCGAACGACCACCGGCAGAAGATCATTCTCCCACCTCGCCGCCAAGACATGGAACACCCTCCCCATCCACCTGCGTCAGACCCAGGACCTGCTGACCTTCAGGAGACGTCTCAAGACCTGGCTGTTCGACCAGTAGCTGCTCCCCCCCTCCCCTCAGCGCCTTGAGACCCTCACGGGTGAGTAGCACGCTCTACAAATGTTTGATTGATACGACGCGGCAAAGCACCCGGACCAGATGGTTTTACTATTGAGTTTTACGATCATTTTGCAAAACTTCTCTTACCTAGGCTCTTACTTTTATTTAAATCTTTCTCTGATAATGGATCGTCTCAGGGCACGTTCCAAGAAGCCTTGATATTCTTAATCCCAAAGGAAGATAAAGGTCACTCTTTATGTAAGAATTATCGTCCTATCTCCCTAGTTAATACTGACTACAAGATTTTTGCAAAGATTTTGGCACTTCGTATTGATCCCGTTTTACCTGATCTGATTGGCCCTGAACAATCAGGCTTCGTTAAAGGAAGACTAGCCTCTGACAATTCTCGGGTCTTCTTCAATGTCTTAAGCAAAGCCTCATCCTTGGATTATCCTATTGCTGCTATCGCTTTGGATACCGAAAAGGCCTTTGATAGGATTGGCTGGGATTTTATGTTCCATGCATTAATGTGGGCGGGTTTTCCTCCTAAGCTGATTGCTTTAATCTCCTTGTTATACTCAGGCCCTAAAGCTTCAATATTTGTTAACGGTAAAACTTCTGATTACTTCCCTTTGCTTATAGGAGTTCGGCAAGGGTGTCCCTTATCACCTTTATTATTTGTCTTAGCGTTAGAACCCTTTTTAACTAAGATTAGACAAGATGATCATATTTCAGGATTTCATTTCGGTACACGTCAAGTCAAAATGTCGGTATACGCTGATGACATTCTTTTATATTGTTCTAACCCTGCAACCTCTCTCCCCCCCTTTTCTTCAACAAGTAGCGTCTTTCTCTCAACTCTCAGGCTACCGTCTTAATACCGACAAATGTGAAGTCTTGCCTTTAAATGTTTTATGTCAAAAACATTTCTTTGTCCATTCTGGTTTTTCATGGCAGTCATCTAAAATAAAATATCTGGGCTTGTGGTTCGCCCTGTTAATACCTGAAACACTAAAATTGAATTTTGATTATATCACCAAAACATTGAATGATGCCATTGCACGTTGGCACCCCCTTTTTCTCTCTTGGTGGGGTCGATTGGATTCAATTAAAATGATGCTCTCTCCTCTTATATTATATATTATCTCCATGATTCCAATACATATTCCCGGATATTACTTCAAGAAAATCGATGCTAACTTAACTAAGTTTTTATGGAAAGGCTAGCCCCCACAGATAGCTCTATCTTCTTTAAAAAAAGATAGACTTAATGGAGGTCTTAGGTTTCCTGATTTTAAAACTTATCACTCTGCTTTCTCCCTAAAACAAGCTGCTCGTTGGCTCTTTATGGAGCTCCCTGCACATCCTCCATTATGGTTAGAAATAGAGAAATTTCTTATTGCCCCTTTCGAGTTCCAGGAATTCCTCGCTTTTAATACTAACATTTCATCTTTGCGTTCTCCCGTCGTTTCCCACTCTCGTAAACACTTGATTCCTCTCTTACCATCATCATATCCCTCAACTAACTCCTATCAACAACAACCCATTTGGCATAACAAATCATTACGAATCCATAATTGTTCTTTATACTGGAAAAACTGGCGTTCTAAAGGCTTACGTTGGATATCTCAGCTTCTACTTGACGATCAACCCCTCTCTTTTTCTGATCTCCAAACTAAATTTTTGTTACCAGCGTCTTCTAGATTGCAATATAATCTTCTATGTTCCTCCCTCAATCAATATCTCTTTACTTTACCGAGATCTTCTAACTTTCCTGCTAATTACAAAAATCTATCTTCAATATTGGACACTTCCCCCTCTGCGTCCACTATATACAAATCTTTACAGATGCCTCCAGACAGACTCAAATCTAAAATTGAATTGGCTTGGGAAAAGGACTTATCACAAAGTTGGCCAATCACTACATGGGACAAATTATGGTCTAAGCTTCACAAAACATCCAGTGCTGCGAATACTACACAAACCCTTTACTTCATTTATCAACGGGTGCTATTTTCTCCAGTGATTCTGGCATCCTTTTCACCAGATATGTCCTCCACTTGTTGGTCCTGCCCCTGTCCTTCTGCCGACTTAAAGCATATGTTGTTTGAGTGACCCCCAATCCACCAATTTTGGCAGTTGGTATGGTCCCAAATTAAGACAATTTTCAAAGATCAGGTCCCTTTTCTTTAACAAATATATTCCTAGGCACTCTGTCAGCCCAATGGCCCCCGTCACCATTGAGTTTTAAACTTTTAGACTTATTGTTAGCTATTGCTTTTCATTTAATAACCTCAAATTGGAAGCAGGCAGATAAAGTCACTTTCAGATCCTGGTGGAACGCTGTCTGTTTTCATCATCGACTAGACACTAATTATGTCTCCCCTATATCTCTAGCAATTAAAAGAGATTTTTTATGGCTCCCAATAACAACATATTTATCTTTGTCTGCCTCTTCTAATGCTAAAATTATGAACGTATCAGATGAAGTACGGAAACCACCCTAATTTCTCCCTTTGCCTCTATATTCCTAGATAGTTAGAAGGTGTTTACAACCCTATGTTTTTTATCACGTTACTCAAACTCAATTATTGTATGCTTACAATGTTAAAGTATTTATCTCTTATATCTGTTGCTCTTAATGGATATATATTAATTATATAGTGCTCCCCTTCCCTTGCCTTTCCTCTTATTGTTTATATTGTGTATTTTCTCTCTTTGTATACAGCATGATAGTTCTATCCTTACATACTATTGCTTTCTTTGCAAATTTTATGTTAAATAGGATTTGCTCTATTCATTTTATTGCTGTTCTTTTTCTTGTTATTTCTTTAATAAACTCAAACTTAAGAAGACTACTCAAGAGTTGGCTCTTCCCCACATAACCACCATACTTAAACATAAATGTACAGCATATCCCTGTGTATATAAGCATTTATTTGGATTATATGTATTAATCTGGATATGTGTATTCCTTTGTATAAATGTGTATAGTGATTATGTTTATAAATATATAGATATTCGTTAGGTCTGCTTAACAAATGTACATATTATCCATGGCTATATTATTCTATGTTTAACTTGTATATAGGTCACTGCATAAATAAGTACATTTTTATCATAACTATTTATCTACAATTGCTTCACTATTGAATTATTGAAAGGAAAAAAATGAAAGAAATTATAAAAACAAATAAATTAGCTTAAAGTACAGCAACACTTGAAAGTCTGAGTTTATTAAATACAATTTAAATTTAGATATATTACCATTCTTATACATATATACCTTTCATGTACTTAAGTATCTTTATATTTATTACTTTACTCCTAATTCAGCATCTCCAATGCACTACCCTATATCTCACCCTATACCTCTCTCAATATATCCTCTACTTCCCCTCTCTGACTCATCTCAAACCCAATTCTACTACAATGATCCCCAAAATAACCCTTTTGAGACTCTTCCCTTCTCTACCCCTCCTGGCATTATCTCAAACCTCTTTTTCTATTCAAATCTCCCAAACAAGCCTTTCTAAACTCTTCCTTCTATGTATCCCTCCTAGACTCATCCGATACCTCATCTTTCTCCCTAATCCACTTCTAGAGACTCTCCCCCCTCCATCTCTCCTTTACTCATCCCAAACCTCCTCCTACTGCTATGCTCTCCAAATAAACACTTTCTAGACCATTCCCTCTTCTATCCCTCCACTATCATTTTCAATCCAACTAACAGACTCCCATGTCCACCACCTAAATTTATTTCATATTTCCTTATACTAATTCACCACTATTCTTTTTTGGGTTCCGGAGTAGCGTGCTACTCGCCGAAAAGCACTTAGACCCCTCGTCAGAGGTAGTAAGAGCTATATAAATGCATTTACGATTACAAATGTGACATATTCATCCTCCTAATTAGAAGTGGCATCAAAATAATGCACTTGTAATAAGGAGGACAGGATATCTGTCACGTTGTGACAGAGTAACTCAGTCCCTAATTTTTCCTTCAATTGGTGACCAGTGAAGAGATGGACGTGGATATGAACCTCAACTATGATTGTGAGTTTAGTAATCAGTTGCTGCTACCGCCCATGACATTGGGGACCAAACCCAATTGAGACCCTCACTCTAAAGACTTCGACCCTAGTGAACTTTGCCACCCCTAATCCTGTGATTGGTCCTCTATTGAACATGTGGCTCAACTCTCCAGACACTGGCTCTGTAAATCTCTAGTTAAGCCTTCCAGGTTTACACTTAAAATTTAATGCCAAAGACCTACCCGGGGTGCTAAGGTATGTTCCACACCTGAGGTAGGCCCCAATGGGGTCTACTCTTTTCTTCATTCTGGTGTTGATATTGCTGTCTCCTTTTCTCCCTGAGGCCGCTAATGATTGCGACTTACCTCATGCACGGCCTCGGCGGGGAGTAAAGTTGATATCAGGAGCTCCGGCAGCCCTCAACCTTCACAGCGACTGCTGGAGTGCTCGATGAAGTAAAAAAATACAAAAAAAAAAGTGAGAGAGTGTGTGCTGTAACCCAGGCATAGCCAAGAACAAAGAAAGGACAAGAAAGGACAATATGATTTGAGGGAAGGCCCTTAGAGATGGGCAATAACATTATTTCTAAGCCGGCAGCCATTTTAATAGTTTGGGAAAGAACATTCCCTGACTAGAGCGGCCATTTTATGCTATTGGGCATTGTGATTGCATTCTGGCAGTTGTAGTTTGACTCACTGCGAGAATAGATGCTCATCTGCGCAGAGCCCCAGGAACCTCGACATACTTACCTCCCAACATGTCCCTTGACCCCACTGGGAACACCATGGAAGACAAACTGGAAGGCCTCATTAATAAAGCCCTAGACAAGGTAATGAGGTCACTAGATGATACAATTAATAAAAAACTGGAGATACTCTCCAAGCAAGGTTGGCCAGTTGCTGGCACCAGACACCAGAGGGGGCAGATAGGGCAGTCAAGGCCCATAGAAAACAAACTGAAGGAGAAAATGATCCGAAAGGGACTAAAAAACAACCTAAAGGGTCAAATGAAATGACATCACGCTCTGGCAATGACACGGATGGTGCCTTGGGCACCTCAGGTGGGCAAGAGGAAGGCCCAGAATTACCCATTCCCATCGATAGCGATGAGGAGCTAGAGGATGAAATCAACCTCTCCTACTCTTCCGATTTCAACACAGATGTCGAACAGATAGAGGTGAGAAACATGAGTACAACTGATGAGGCATCCAAGGCCTCTGGTTCTAAAATGTGTATTATGGACCCATTCGGAGAGAGCATGTTTGACCCACTTCTCATTAAACATCCCCTATCCCCAGAGTGGACCCCTTCTCTACATATTGGAGAATACCTATCCTTTTGGCTGAGGAAGGAGATCCCGAAAGTAGTTAGATCCCGCCTGACATCTGAATGTCCACGCCCCTCCCTCCCAGATAAGGTTGCGTCAACACCAGACCTACATGCTAAGGTGGTGGCATTCATCGCAAAAGGAGGGAAAGACCCTAGAAAAGGCCTGGACAAAGGACTAAAGTCCTGCCAGGACCGGTTACTAGATATTACTAACAAAAATGTTTGAGATGGCTGAGCCAGCCTACCTGGAAGATACACTCATCGACCCGAAAGAATTACGTCAATGGCCACAAAGAGCAATTTGCCTTCTAGGGAACGCAAATACTGCACTGTCCAACGAGAGAAGAAAGAGCATACTTCTCAAAATAGGCCGCAAGCTAGTGGAACTGGCCATTAAAGAAGGAGGAGCTAACTGCCAGGGCCTACTCTTTGGGGACAACTTTATCAGAGACATAGCCAAATACGTGGGAGCATTCAGTTCCATTCAGAAGTCCCAGAAAGACATTAAGAAAGTCTTCTGAGATAGAGTTTTTGGCAGGGTCGGGAGAACATGGGGTCGGTTTCTCGGCAGTGGCCAAAGTTTCTCAAGACCCTACCTGGGACGTGGGCCAAGATTTTCAAACCCCAGCTTCTCTTCAACCTTCTACCCCCAGAAACAGAGGTTCCGCGGGAGAGGCTTCAGAGGAGAGCTGAGACAAAGAACCTTTGCAACAGGTAGGAGTTACGAAAGACCCTTTAGATACCCCTATAAAGGTGGGAGGCAGACTAGCCCAATTCTCTGGGAATTGGAATTTGGTGAGTCAGGACCCATGGGATCTAGAGACCGTGAAGGGGTACAAGATAGAATTCATAGGCACACCAATACAAAGGTAAGTCCCTTCGGAAATGATCTTCTCTCAGAAAGACTCAACCCTAGTTTCACAACAGGTAGAGGACCGATTGACCAAAGGGGCAATTCGAGAGGTGACAGAACTAGGTTTCATCAGCAACATCTTTTTAGTGGAAAAGAAAGACAAAGGGATGAGACAAGTAATAAATCTAAAAGAGCTGAATGAATGGGTGACCTACCATCACTTCAAAATGGAAGGAGTACATCTCCTAAGAGATATATTACGGAAAGGGGACTGGCTAACCCGACGAGACCTAAAGGACTCATACTTTGATTATACTAATTTGGCAACCCCATCAAAAATACCTGCAATTCAGTTGGAAGGACAAACTGTGGCAATTCTGCAGCCTCCCCTTTGGACTCTCCTCAGCCCCCTGGTGTTTTACGTAGCGGGTTGGCTAAGAGCAAGAGGTGTAAAACTAATCCTATATCTAGATGATATTCTGATTATGGCCTAAACAAGGGAGATGGTTTCACGTCACACAAAACTTACCATCAACATCTTAGAACACCTGGGTTTTGTCATAAACAAGAAAAAATCCTGCGTAGTACCATGTCAGGAAATGCAATTCTTGGGATTCATGGTAAACACCATACGGACAGAATTGAAATTACCAGGGAAGAAGCTACGAAATTCCGCAAAGAATTGAGAAAAATCGTAGCAAGAAAGGAATTCCCTCAGAGGGCTCTAGCAAGGATCCTAGGTCTACTGTCCTCAACAATCCAAGCTGTCCACCCAGGTCCCTTACACTACTGTGCACTACAAAGACTCAAAGCAAAAGCGTTGAGAATGACCTAATCCTACACTCAAACAGTGTGTTTCCAAGAAGGAACTAGTATGGTGGCTGAAGAATGCAGAAGCATGGAATGGGAGAGCAATTTTTGAGGGAGAACCAGAGATAGTGGTGAATTAGATGTGAGTTTAGAGGGATGGGGCACTGGACAGATCAGGTGGGCACTGGACAGATCAGGAGAAGGAACTTCACATCAATTGCTTAGAATTACTAGCGGGTTCTTTTGCAATTCGATGTTTCACCAAGAACACAATGAAATGTTCTGTGATGCTACGCATGGACAACATCTCTGCGGTCAGATATGTGAACAAGATGGGAGGCCTTCACTCCAAGGACTAGCGGGCCTAGCCAAGATCTTTTGGGGTACTGTTTAAGCAAGGGGATTTCTGTAGTGGCAGAACATATCCCGGGATTAAACAATGGTGCCGCGGATTGGTTCTCCTGAAACTTCAAAGACTCCAGCAATTGGAGACTGAACAGGGGGATCTTCCTCGAGATCCAAATGAGATGGGGACCCTTTGGGGTGGACCTCTTTGCAGACAGACTGAACACCCAACTACCACACTTTTTCAGCTGGAGGCCAGACCCTCAAAGCCTGGGAGTGGATGCCTTCCTTTAGTACTGGAAAGGGTTAGCACCCTATGCCTTCCCTCCATTCGCCATGTTACCAAGACTCCTGCTACAAGCACGCAGGAGCAAAGAGAACCTGGTGGTGATAACCCCTCTCTGGAGGTCACAGGCCTGGTTCCCAATCCTTCTGGAAATTAGCATAGATCTACCAATTCTAATCCCAACCTTCAGAGAAATAATTACAGACCCAGAAGGAGAACCACATCTGCTTCTAGAGTAGGGCCTTCTATCACTGATGGCCTGGAAGATATTAGGCGACAATGGCAAATCCCAGACCTTTCAGCAGATGCTTTCAGACTCGTATTGGAGTCATGGGCCCCTGGCACAAGGAAAGCATATAGACTGGCCTGGGAGAAATGGGTTTGCTGGTGTCTTCAACGGGATTACAATCCCGTTACAACTGATCTAGTACGTGTAGTTAACTACTTATCCGAACTATTCACTTCATGTCTCTCCTATAGAACTGTTAATGTTTACAGATTGGCTATTGCAGCAGGCCACGACCTTTTAGACGAAATCTCAGTAGGACAACATTTATTGACTAAAAAAATTATGCGAAGTATGCTGGTAGTAAATTTGCCTTCTGCAAAATATGCAGTCTTATGGGACGTTAGAGACGTCCTACAGGTCCTATTAATTTGCGGAGAGAATGCTGAATTATCTCTAAAATGAATCTCCTATAAATTAACTGTCCTTCTTTGCCTAGTATCATTTAGAAGGACCTCAGATGTGAGAGCACTAGACATCACCAACAGAGCCTACCATCCTGAAGGGGTTTGCTTTCATCTTAAAAGATGCACAAAGACCATGTCAACTTCCGTTTCCTACCCGTTCTTTGCACAGAATGAAAGACTGTGTGTGGTGAGATGCCTGATGGAGTATGAGAGGAGGACTGTGAACCTGAGAGGAAATACTGAACATGTACTAATATCTCATAGAGCCCCTCATAAAGCAGTCTCTTCTCCCACCTTAGCATGAGGGGTGAAAGAAGTGATGAAAGAAGCAGGTGTAGATATCTGTATGTTTGAGGCACACTCCCTTAGGGGGGCATCAGCCTCAAAAGCCTTTTCCCTGGGAGGAGGTTTACAGGATATCCTTAGTGCCGCAGATTGGTCCAATGAAAGTATGTTCAAAACTTGCTATTTTAGACCTGTCACAAGTGCAATTGACAATGTATTAAATGCACTTTAAACTTGCTTAATGTTAGCCTCAGTGTCATGCCGTAAGATTGTGGGGTATATTCACAAGAACGTGTGATAACTACCACAAGAGTAGCGTAACGCAACTTTCAATATCGCGGGAAAATATCCACGTGTGAACGTGGAATTCACAACAAGGCAGTACCATGCGATAGCCACCAGATAACGCGTCAAATGTCAGCGTCAAAATCAACGCCACGCCGAAAAAATGCGAAACGCGAACGCGAGAAATCATGCGATGGGGTCAATTGCGGTACAGAAATCAGCGAACACCAGCCACAGGCCTGTAAATCCCACGCGGCCGGCGGGAAAAAGCACCATAAAAGAAAGAAAAAAAAAGAGCCCAAAAACAATTCAAACTGCGTAGCAACATGGATGCACCCGGACCGAGTGCAGAGGACAAGCCGAACACCACAAGCTCTACGGAGGACCATCCAGGAACCCCGCTTCCGGGGAAGGGCAAGGACAAGAGGAAGAGGAAGACCGGGTACAGTCCGCAGGAAGACCAGATCATCGTCACGGGGGTGACCGGACACCATCAACAACTGTTCGGCACCTCCACTGCGGCACTGGCAACCCAAACCGAAATATGGCAGGCCATCCTCACCAAGGTCAATGCAGTCGGAGTGTCCAGGAGGTCACTGGATGAGGTCAAGAGGCGCTGGCATGATCTGAAAAGGCAGACCAAACATAAGCTCGCCGCCAACAGGGAGGCAGCATGGCGACTGGAGGTGGGAGTCCTGCGACACAGGAGGAGCTGGAGCAAATGGTGGCCACAGTCAGCAGTGAGGAGATGGTGGCAGGATTGGGGGGCCTGGACACAGCACGATACGACCTGACCCAACAGCAACAGGGTGAGTAACCACTAGGGACGGGGGTGACGGGGGGAGATGGGCACAATGGCACACATGCACAATCGCGCAGCACACAGCACACCCACAATGACCGTGGAACATGTCCCTGAATGCCTTGGCACACTGCAGCACACATAGAAACGCCAAGTAGGCCCCCATCCACAATGTGCACAGAGGGCCCCCCCTATCACCAATATCACAACCGACCCGTGCACATGTGCTGAATCCAGCAAAGCAGCTGCTCCGTGACCCACACTGACTATGCAAGCAACACTGCATGTCCGATAGCACGGCAGCTGCCCCAAAAATGACATGGCCCACGAAGTGACATGGAGGTAGCCAAGTGCGGATCACATCCGTAAAGGAGCAGGTCACACTCCGACGTGTCCACGTGCACCCACAACCCATGCCTCACAATACACGCAGCAGACGAACAATGCACCAGGCCACAAAAACAGTCCGCGAGCACACATGACCCAAGTCAAAAGCAAATCAGGCCCCGAAAAGCACACAATTCAAAGGCACCCCGCCTCAAAGGGAGAAGGCTACACGAAATCAGAGCTGCAGGGGCAACTCCCCCACAATGCAGCACACACACATAGCAATCACAGAACATCAGCAATGAAGGCAATGTGGCACAAAGTGCAACACCAGCACCACATGACAGAGCTCACAACAGGTTCCGCTCGTGCGTAGTAACTGTCCACCCACATCTGGCATTGCCTGACACTGTGATTATAATGTACGGGTACTACCACACATCCGTCATGTAGTCGAAAAACACACTGACTGCCATCAAATAGCCAGCACCCCCAAACAGTCACAATGTACATTGGCATGCAGTCTGAATGTATACATCTGCAAATCATCACCATACATGTGAAACTCTGTTAACCTGCATCTCCCTTTACATTGCAGAGGGACAAACAACACCCCCTGCAGAGCACACCACACATCCCACCATTGATGATGAAGAGGACAACCTGCACACATGTCAAGACACCCTCCAACGCATGTTGGACAGCCTCTGCACCCCACCCCCAGGAGCAGGCCAGGCCAGCTGCCTCGAGGTGACCCCACCACCAGCACAGACCACACAGCAGGAAACACACACCACCACGGCTGTCTCCCAGGACCACCCCGACCAATACATGGAATTCCAACGGCGTGTGTTGGGTTGCCAGGTGGAGTTGGCTCATCAGCTGCGGGTGGGTTTCGAGCTTGTGGCAGCCAAACTCGATGCCATACGTGGGTGTCTGAGTCCCATCAGGGACCACGTACAGTCCCTATCGGACACCCCCTGTATGCACCATGCTCCGCCACAGACCTTGGCTAACCTCGCTGGTGCCATGAGTCTAATACAAGCACTGTCTGGTCAGACAGGCACCTGCCATGACAGCACAGAGTTGGCACAGATGCGGAGGGCAATGGACACCATGGAGCAGATGCAGGCTGGAAGGATGTCCGCCATGGCTGGACACCAGCGAGCAGTGGCTGGGAACAGCAACGCCCTGCAGTACTCCAACTTGCCATTGCTGCCACTGAGCCGTTCCCAGATGACTGCAGCGGGAACATCGACACACACAGCTCCGACCCCTGATGTGTCCGTGTTACACTGTGATGCTGCCCCATCACCTACGAAGTCTGATGTGTCAGGGGCACACAGCGATGCAGCCATCACCCCGCCACACACACCGGACACACCGGACACAGAACCCGTATCAGGGGAGTGAGAAGGGGATGGGAACTACTGTGTGAGGAAGGAGGCAGTAGCATCCATTACCGTCATATGGCCTGTCCCTGCCTGGTCATGACCTGTGCATCATGCCCTGGGAAATACCTCCTACTGACCTCCGGAACACCCTGCGACATTCACCCGGACCCCGACACGGACTGCCATTTCTGCACCGCTGGCCAATCACACAGCAATCCTGCTGCGGACTGCACTCTCCCTCTTCCCAATCACTGTGCAATCCCCAAAGGTCTCTGGTTGGCCCACCACTGGGCTTCCATGTGATGTGGGCTTGGATGGCCAGGTACAGCTCCAGCTCCGTCAATCACCTGAATGTGAATAAAACATTCTCATCTAGAACATTCTGTATGTACTGCGGTGCCCGAGCAACCTATGGCCGATGACCGGTGGAGCTGTCCTATGCAGCTATAAAGGAGTTTGGCTCTGGTTCACCCCTCGGCCGTCACCTACCCAGCCGGACGTCGGACACTGTTTTTCCTCGTCTCCCCGTTGTATTTCCTACCCCCTCCCCCCTATGTTTATGCTATGCATTTGTAACTCATGTAACTATGCTCCAGCAACTGATGTAACTTTGTAACTATGTTCTGAAACAATGTTCTTCCTCATGTAAAGCGCTCTGATACCTTCGGGTCTAGCCAGCGCTATATAAAACTTTTCAAATAAAATAAATAAATAAATAAATTCTTAATCACACAGATGTGTCATCACTATGTTCACTCACGTATGGAAGTATGGCTGGATGTGGGGAGGATGATTGCACATGAAGGTACACCCTGGTAACTGACATCTATGCGCATGTCTATCCCTGAGACACATGGCCAATTGGAGGACTGGGAAGGTGAGTACTAGCTGTGTCCCCATTGCACATCAACAGCAATCTCACAACACCCCAAAGTAGGCACACGTCCATGTGTTGAATAGGGCCGTGTGTAGGAGTGACCAAAACGGTGGCAGGCCAGGAGTGGTATCCCACACCACGTGTGACAGCAGAACTTCACGTCGCAGACCGACTTACACACATCTGTGTGGACACAATCTGTTGTGATGTATGACATTGCTCCACATGGTCAGAGGTTGGACACCATACACACATAGCTGGAGTCATGTAAGTGCACATGTCGTCCAGCACCTATCCGAAAACACTGTCTGGCTCACAGAGGCGGAGCTTGCCAAAGGGACACACCCCCATTGCACAAGCGTCAGTCAGTTCCTCCCTGTGTTGTGACGAGGCTCATTGTGGCACACGAGTGGACAATCTAAACAACACACCTCACAGTTAGACACCAGTGGAGTGGCATTGGCTTTATTGGCATGTGCGTGTCAGTACGGACGAGGCAACGGCCACAACAGGCAGGGACATGCTTAAGACACTTACACGCAGCATGGGTACATGTCGAGGTTCAGATGATGGTGGGGCTGAAATGGACAACATTCATCACGGATGGCAATGCTCACAGCCCACCTTGCCTTGCTGGATGAGTCATGTGTTGTTTGGCATCTGCACATTGCCCCGTGTGAGGGGGCACGACTCACTGCACTTGGGGTCTGCATGGTGCTCTGCCTCCGGGGTGCGCCGATTGTCTGCTCTGCCGACAGTGATCAGGTGTGAGGGTCTGACAGGTTCACATGCTGTGCTACATTGCCATGTGTGTGCTCTCACCCAGCAGTGTGTCCGAATTGGCAACGTTGCCAGACGACGCTGTGTTGCTCCGACCATGGACCTGCGTCGCCTTGCACAGGTGTGTGTACACACGCGTTATTCCACGCACATGCATCCAGAGCCCGACCGAAGGCAGACGTGTCCTCTGTTGTGGTGGGATATGTGAGCAATCCCCATGATGCAACAAGTTGTTGGGCCATGTGCTGTGGGTGGCAATTGGATGTGGCTGCAGGACCGTAGTTACTCATCCATGAATGCCCGTGCAGCTTCATGTGCATTGTGTTTCAATAGTACGTCGTTGTCGTGTTCAAGGAACACCAGGGTGAGCCAATCCATTAGGTGGTCCGGGCAGGTGTGCTCAACCCACGCCGTCTCACCGATCCGCAACACAGCCCAATAGGGGAGCGCCTCGATGTGGTCACTGCACACGAGAAATTGTGCTATCTCCCATGCACAACTACCAATACATACGCAGTATGTCAAGGCATCCCATGCACGGCTGTCTCGGTTACACTCCTGTTCGCGATCCAACAGGGGGCGCAGACAAAAGTCATAGTCCAATTCATCAACAGTTGTGTTGGATAGGCAGACATCCATGGGACACTCGAATGTGCATGTTCGGCAGTGGAACCAGGGCTGGACGCAGGTGACGTGGGCAATGCGGAAGCTGAGCCTGTAACTGATCCGCAGCACTGCCAGTGGCAGTGCGCCCAGTAAAGGCAGCATACGTGCACGGTACTGTTCCACGTGACAGGGGTTGTGCATGTGCCCGGTATGGCCTGCTATTGCGTTGGTGCGTCTCGTGAACAGGCACTCTTCTGGACTGCGGCAGTTGTGTGGAGGATATGCCACAGCTCTGAGCAATGATTCAAATGTGTGTGCAACGTTGTGGTTTATGGGTTGCTGTTTCCGTGAGTGTCAAGGGCATCCCATGCGGGGGTACCACAGGCAGGGGCTTCTATGTGTGGGCTGTGGATGAGTCGGATGGTTCATTTGCGGAATGCATGGTGTGGGAGTCGTCCCCATCTGCCATTGCATCTCTATCAGGGTGTTCCAGGCGCGTTCTGGACCAAGGTCAGAGGTGCAGGTGTCCTCCCGCATTCTGCATTGGGACAATGGTGCTTTCATCCCTGATGTTTGTCTGACTACTACTTTCGTTTTCGGAATGTGATGTGGGTTTGGCGCTGAGATTGGGACACGTCCTTGGGCTCATGATGTACGGATGGCGATGCACACACACTTGTTGGCATGTGGAGCCAGGTGCCCGAGCGGCCTTGCGCTGCTTGTGCTATCTCACTCCGTCTCTCTCCCTCGCTCTCTCCCTCTCTTTCCTTTGTTGGGTGCATGGCCCACCTTCTTCTCTTGGATTTGGTCTTCCAGGCTGTGTGCTACGGATTGTCCAGTGAGGAGCAGCTAGGACTCATCCTAAGGGTTGTTTCTGCTTTTGTTTGTATGGTGTTTTGTGTTGGTGATTGCATTGCTGTATGACTGATTCTCCATTTTCTGGCCACGCATGTATGTTTATTTTCCTGCTTGTGCGACATCAGGCAAAATGTTTGTTTTGGGATTTGTGGTATTGGTGTGCAATTTCTTAGTCCGGGGTTGGGGGTGGTCCCGGGGGGGGTGGGGGTTGCGGGCCTGGGGGTGGTGGCGGTGGGTGTTGTGGCCCTCTTGGGTGTCCGGGCTCCATGATGAGTGGCTCCATGGCATTTGTTGCCCTTCGGATGTGGCCCTGGGCTGTGCTCCCTTTTATGGTGCTGGCTGCCATCCGACTTTACACCAGGTCAGAGCAGGTGTAGATTTCCTGGTGCTAACGCGCCTTATCGCCTGTTTTGTGTTTTTATCGCGGATGTGGCTGGTCATTGTGAATGTTGAGGTGTGCTGTTGTCTCGGCTTTTGTCACGGGAACGCCTACTCTGCATCTCATTAGCGATATTTGCGAGGGTCCTCTGTGGCGATGTTTTTTGTGGCTGCTATCACGGGTAAACTGGTGCTGTGGGCTGTTAACACCGGCTTGTGAATGGGGGGGTAAATTTATCACGACTTTGGCTGCGATAAAGTGCCGTTAATTCGGCGATAGCTCCTTGTGAATTTGCCCCTTAGATTTTTCACAGCCTGGTGGGCAGAAAATCTGGATTTTATTAAAGACACGGAGGCTAAGATTATCCCTCCACATTATGACCCTCACTAGTGGAGAAAAGCAAGTAAATATATTGATATCTTTTTCTCTCTTTCAGAGTAAGAGACCTTTCCTTCATCGGTGGAAATAAAGTTAAAGTTTGAAAGTTAATAATTAGAGAAGTTATCTTGAACGCAATACAAAGAAGGAAGAATACTGCGTGTGGGGGGATCTTATAGCCTACTAGAATGTTTTCAAAGTTCTATATTCTTCAATTGTTGCTGCTGTGAGCTGGCAATAAAGGAGATTTGCATAATCTTAGCCTCTGTGTCTTTAATAAAATCCAGATTTTCTGCCCACCAGGCTGTGAAAAATCTAAATTGTCTGTGCTTGTCCATGGCCAGGAATTGTTTGGGAGTGTATAAGGATCTTTGGGGGTTGAGCAACATAAAAATTAAAATTTCACTCCATTAAATTTTAATAAGTTGCTATTCAACCAACTTGCCATCTCCCTTAGACATTTATGGACTCCTTCCAGTGAAATGTGCCTATTGTTGTCTAATGAAAGAATTAGTTGCGCATCATTGGCATAGTTTACAAAGCTAATGCAGTGGGGTTTGATGTTTGTCAACAGTGGACGCAGATATACATTAAAGAGGATAGGGCTAACGACTGAGCCCTGAGGTGCATCATCTTCTGCTTTTTTTTATTTTGAACAGAACGGGGGAAGTGAGATTGCTTGGGTTCGGTTTGAGAGGTAGGATTCGATCAACTTTAATAGTGTCCCATCCACACCATGGATAGCAGTATTTGATGGTTGACAGTGTCAAACACGGCTGACAAGCTGAGTAATATCAGGACCGCTGTTTGACCTCTGTCAGCCATCATTCGGAGCTCATCAGTGGCTACGATCAATGCCGATTCTGTGCTATGTACAGGTCTAAAAACCTGCTTGTTTGTTTTCTAAGAGGTTATGAACTTCTAGATAGTTTGATAGTTTCTTACTGACATATTTTTCCACTATTTTTACAGGGTGAGTGAGTTGTGATATTGGACGGTAATTACTAGGTGTTGATGAGTCTGCTGTTGGTTTCTTCAGTAGTGGGGTTATTAGAGCTTTCTTCCAAACCTGTGGAACCATGCCTGTCATTAAGGATTGATTGCAGATTTTTAGTAGACTCGGGTATAGGTCATCTGCCCATTCCTTCCATATTCTGGGTGTTACCAGATCCAACAGAGATCCCGAAGAGATGGTCATTGCTAATGCTCTAAACTCTTCCTCGTTCATTCGTTCTATGCTTTCTAGTTTACTAGCTGCTTGATCTGTTATTTCATCAGTGGTAGTCCACACTCTTGTAGTCTGGTCTCTCTTGAATGGGTCTATGTTTATATCAGCTATGATCAGCTCAATCTTATTCTTAAAAACGTTAGATAAGTCACCACGTAGTTTTCGTGAATGTTTTATTGTTTGTTTGATGCATTCCGGATTCGCTAATTCTCTAACTATATTGAATATCTTTCTTGGCCCACTCGTTGCTTCTATAATTATTTTGGTATAGAAGTTTTCTTTAGACTTTTTTACTTCTTTTTTATAGTTGTCGAGTGCATTCTTTAGTTGTAGCTTCTCGCTTTCAAAATAGAACTTCCGCCATTGTCTCTCGACAATGTGCACGCACAATGTGGCCAATCTTTCCCAAGGCACCGCCTCGATCCAACACTCTAATGATGCTACTAGATATGGCCCGGGGCTGAAAGACTAATATCCCACGTCTACAGGGCACTCCGCGATGATCTGCCGCCTAAGACGCTCAACGTACAGACCAAATGGGAAGAAAGACTTGGGAATCCCCTAACAGCTAGAGAATGGGAAAAAATACACGAGGGAGTGCGGACGGTTAGTTCCAGTGTGTGATACAAGCCCTTACAATACAACGTTACACATCAAGCATACCTTACCCCGCAGACCTTGCTTGCTATGTCCCCCAGCCGATCAGACTACTATGTGAGCTGTGGGGCCCCGACAGCAGATTTCATGCATATTGTGTGGTCATGCACCTCTGTTTCCCCTTTCTGGCAGGCAATTGTGCACAATCTGAATAGGGCCTCGGGAAGGGCAGTGCCACTGGAGATCCTCAGGTGTTACTGGGCCTGCTTCCTTCTCCTGTAAAAAATAATTGAGTAGAAAAAATCGCCCTCCTTAGCCTGGTCTTAGCGAAGCGCTGTATTGCAATAGGATGGCTTCACCCGTTACCCCATACCTATATGGCAAGGTAGAAGGATGTTTCTGAGTGGACTGCTGCGGAGGAAGTATGCATGATACACATACGCAAGGATGATAAGCTTGAAGGCGACTGGAGAGCTTCGTTGGCCACGCTGTCCAAATTGAAGTAGCCAAAAAATCTAGCGGCCTCTGGGGACGGGCTCACATGATGGAATGCATCCACCCTAACATTGTTGAAATGAAAACCGGGCATACCCTAAACTGCGAAAGGTTACACCACAGACGCCCCCAAACCATTTATTCTGGTATTATTTTGTACCAGTAGCATAAGAGCAAGTGGAGGGTAGGGAGGGAGTTTAGTTATTTTAGTTTTTTTTTGTGTCACTATAGACAGTTGCTTGAACCATACTACTAAGGATGCCCGGTTGTAATTATTGTTGATATTTTCCCAGGATAATGCTTACCTTTTTGTGTGCCTAGGAGTTTCAGGGGAATCATGGCCATAGGACCAGAACCCAGAGTACCACGCTGAGCAGAAAGACCAGGACCAGGGGGTAGCAGGACCAGGATGAGGAATATCAGAAGGTCCAGAGCACCCAGAGCCAAGAAGCCTAAGGGGCCTGGACCTGAATGTCCAGGAGGACCAGGACCAAAATGATGAGGCGCAGAAGGATCCAGAGAAAGAGAACCAGGACCAAGAAGGCCCAGACCATTGGATGTAGTGCCAGAAGGACAATGAGGACAAGGCCATGGGCCAGGAGGACCAGGATGATCCAAACGAGGAAGACAAGGGCTAAGAGAGCAAAGTCTAAAAGGACCAGGGCAGGAGAGACCAGGTGGACCGGGAAGATCTGCAGGACTAGGAAGTGCTGTACTATGAATCAGATGAGCATGGTGAGAAGGGTCAGGATCACCAGGTCAAGGGGAGTAGGATCAAGAGGATCAGGAAGGAAGAGCTAGGAGAAGGGAGTCTGGAAGGACCAGGAGAACCAGAACCAAGTGGATAAGGCATACAAAGACCCAAACAGGGAGCACTGGAAACAAAGGATCAAATCTAGTGGGGTTAAACCAGGAAAAGAGCACAAACTGTGAGGATCAGGAATAGGAAAACCAATGCCAGGCAAACCAAACTGAGCAGGCTAAGGACTAGGAGAACTGGACCTGTAGAATTAAAAGGAGATGGCCAGACAACCAACACCAGCAGTACAAGAGCTAAGAGCACCATGGCAAGGAGGACCTGTGAGATCACAAACAAGGGAAAAGAGAAGATCAAGTCACAGATGCCTAGGAGTATCAGATTCTGGCATACCAGGGCAAATAAGAACAGGGTGAGGAGTTAAAGGTGGAACAAGACAAGGAGGGCCAGGATGACCAAGCCGGGTGACTAAGAATAGGATCACCTGACCATGGAGGATCAAGGCTAAGTGGACAAGTAAGTGTAGAATCAGGATGACAAAGAGCAGAGGATCAGGGACAAGCGTTTCATGAGAAGTTGAAGGAGAACCAAGAGAACTTGTCAGGGCAAGAGCAGGTGGACTAGGGTGTTTAATACTAGGGACCCATTTGGGGAGGGTTAGGTGGACTATATTGATCAGAATAAGCAAGACCATAATAGGGCTCAGAGGACCAGGCCACAACCAGGCGAAACAGCACCTGAAGTAGAGTAGGAGGACCAGGAAAAGAGATATCAGGACCAGACTGGCGAGGATCAGGAGGACTAGGACAACCAGAACCACAAGAACTAATGGAACCAGACCATGGCCAAAATTAATAGGCCCAGCCCAAGAGGACCTGATAAGGTGGAAAAGGACCAGTAGTCGCAGTAACAGGTGGACCACAATGACAGGGACCAGGGTAAGGAGAATCAGCATGAGCCAAACCAGGAAGGCTAGGAGTTTCAGATCCGGAGAACTAACACAAAAGGGTCAGGTAGAGAATGACCCAGCAGACCAGCAGGATCAGGGGGAGGACCAGTTGTACCAGGGTCAGGAGTTCTACGATGGGCTAATAAAAGGAAGGGCCAGGAAGACGAGCGTCAGTACAGAGTAAAACCAGGAGTACCAGATTCAGGAAACCAGTATCAGGGTAACCAGAAATAATTGGACCAGGGCCAGGATTAGGAGGACCAAAACAACCCAAAAAAGGAGGACTTGGAACAGGACCAAGAGGAGGACCAACACCTAAAGGCACAGAAGGACCTGGAGGAGAAGGAAGAACACCGGGAGCAGGAGGACACCTATGATTCTACGCCACATGGATTAGGACACCCTTTCTATGAATGGCTCGTAATAATGCTTCTTATGCTTCCAACCCCCAGAAGCCTCCATCTTTTTAGCCCACATATAGAACGTTGCTGAAAAATCTGAGTTATGCAAAGGGAATAAAAAGTCAGGACTGTTACACTTTGAACTCTGAGTGATAGGAGACGCTGTCTGATACATGAAAAGTAGTCTGAAGGAGGAGCTGGTGGCTAAGAGATTTAAACTTGTCAGAGAAGGTGAAAAGGAGTGTTGTCTGTGAATGATGGCAGAAAGGGTTTGAGAAACTCAGATGGCTGCAGTCAGGAAAAATGGTTAATAGCTAACATAGGGGCCAAAGGGCTATGGCAACCAGCAAACGGGAGCTCAGGATCAGAGAAAGGCTCAGATAAGCAGAAGATGGGGTGAGGGAGGCTCCAAATAGATCACCTCAATGGCCTAAAGAGAGATTCTGAGTAACAAAGGGCTCTGGTTGCCAGGTGCGATAGCACTGGGAATAAAGGTCAGCAGTGATAGCTTCAGCACTAATCTAAGGGTCTGTGAAACTCTAAGGGCTAGATGAAAGGTGTTGGAAATACACATGTTGCAGCAGTATTTGGAAGATCAGCAAAGAGTCAATGTGTGTCAAGACTAGTAGAAAAGTCTAAGTAACTCCCAGACATTTGAGTTGGCATTCCATGTGTGAGTATGTATGTGCAGTGGATAGTAGTAAGAATTCATGTATGGGGAACGTCTAAGTGCATGGACCACTGGGATACATTTTGCATGACAGTGAGTGATAGTGAGTAGATACACCTTCCCAGTAGGGGAAGGTGAGCCACTGAAAGTTCTAGACTGAAGCCTGGCTCTAGCTCAGCTCGGGCTCTCATTGGACCTTGAGCCCAGAGTGAGTCAAGCTTTCATGTGGCTTCTACCTGCCACCCTCTCTCTACCCTCATGCATAAAGAGGGAAAAACAAAACATTCCTATTTTAATTTAAAAGGAGTGCCTGATGTGCACAAAGTGAAACCAGAAAACCTGGATTAATCACAGCTTCCCAACTTAACCAAATTGTGTGATTTTAGGCAAATATTTTACTTTATTGATCCTCGTTTTTCTACACCAAGGCCTACAAAAGCACCTTCAAATACAGAGGTTTGTATACCAGCTACACAAAATCCTATTTTGTTTTTAATAGCTTATAATGTTGCTGTAGCTAAAAAAATCTGGGCCATATGACCACTGTCATGCCTCTTCATTCACTAAAGTATATAACAATAGGGGTTAGTCCTACTAATCCCACTTGGACCTGGGCAGAAAATCAATGAAACAGAAAAATTGGTCACATGTGGGAATCGATAATTGCCTAACTAAGCCAGTAAGCTTATTAATCGGTCACTGGTCTGGTAAAGACTAAAGTGTTATTTATTAGTCTTTTTACAAAGCGAATCCCCAAACTCCTAAGCAGGGGTGCGAAAAGCAGTGTGTCTACATATAACAATGACACAGCAAATATCTATTCACAATACAAAAAGAGACATACTTTTGGTTAAAAATATACAATACAGTGTAACAAAGCACACATATATACAATGTCCCTATAACAATAGGAACCGTCTCTCTTCCAAAATGTTTTTACAAATATATAGCTGCAACTTCCAAATATCATAGACAGTCCATATTAGAGATGAATGTATGACAGAATATCGACGGACAGAAAATCGACCTGCAAAAATATCGACACAGAAATATAGAAGTCAAAAATATCGAAGTCCAATATACATAAAGGTAAGTACAAAAATATCGAAAAAAATATATAGTTGTCAAAAATATCGAAGTTAAAAATATCGTTTTTTTAAATGTTTTAATAATAATGTAAAATTAAGTAAATAATACATATAATTAAAAGAAATATAGTTAAAAATGTTAAAAGATATTTAAAAATAATAACTAATACATTAAATGTTAAAATAAATTAAACATATACATATAAATTAATATATATATACTTACTCCACATAGTGCAACAGTAGAGAAAGCGTCGGATAGCGTAGGGGTAAAAATTACTATTCCCACTCCAGAGAGTGCAACAGTAGGGAAAGCGCTGGATAGCGTAGGGGTAAAATTACTATTCCCACTCCAGTGAGTGCAACAGTAGGGAAAGGGTTGGATAGCGTAGGGGTAAAAATTACTATTCCCACTCCAGAGAGTGCAACAGTAGGGAAAGCGCTGGATAGCTTAGGGGTAAAAATTACTATTCCCACTACAGAGAGTGCAACAGTAGGGAAAGCGCTGGATAGCGTAGGGGTAAAAATTACTATTCCCACTCCAGTGAGTGCAACAGTAGGGAAAGGGTTGGATAGCGTAGGGGTAAAAATTACTAGTCCCACTCCAGAGACTGCAACAGTAGGGAAAGCGCTGGATAGCATAAGGGTAAAAATTACTATTCCCACTCCAGTGAGTGCAACAGTAGGGAAAGCGCTGGATAGCGTAGGAGTAAAAATTACTATTCCCACTCCAGAGAGTGCAATAGTAGGGAAAGCGCTGGATAGCATAGGGGTAAAAATTACTATTCCCACTTCAGTAAGTGCAACAGTAGGGAAAGCGCTGGATAGCGTAGGGTTAAAAATTACTATTCCCACTCCAGAGAGTGCAACAGTAGGGAAAGCGTTGGATAGCGTAGGGGTAAAAATTACTATTCCCACTCCAGTGAGTGCAACAGTAGGGAAAGCGTTGGACAACGTAGATGTTAAAAATAACATACATATAAATGAAATAAATATTGTAATTAAATAATGATTTATTAATAAATTTAGAAAAAAAAAACAACTACAAATATATCAAAAATAATAATTACTTTAATAATATTAAATACTTCCCACCCTATTCCCCAATAAACACACAACACACTCCACATAAAATTTCACACAATTAAATTAATTTTCAATTAATCAATTAATACAAATTAATTTGCAATTAATAATTAAATTTAAAAAAATGTCAATACCAATAAATAATATTTAATAAAAATTAAGAGCCAATTAATAATTAATTAACAAAAAAGTAATTTTCAATATCAGCAAATAATATTTAATAAAAATTAATAACCCATTAATAATTAATTAACAAAAAATTATCAATACCAATAAATAATATGTAATAAAAAATATTAGCCAATTAAAAATTAATTAACAAAAAAATTAATTATCAATACTCAATTTTTCTTAATTAATTACTTAGGGGCCCATTACGATGGCGGGCGGAAGCACAACCGCCGTGCTGGCGGATGCAAAAACCACCAGTTACCGCCGGCACGCAGCAGTCCACACGCCCGCCCAATTACGATGCGAAAAGCAGGCCAAACACCGCCGGCAAGCCAGCAACACCGTCCGCCATCAAAGTGCGCCCGCACACGTAGCGGCGCAGCACAACTGACACACACCGTCCGACGAAACACGTCCCGCCCGGCGCATAAATTACGATGCCGCAAACAAACGGCTCCCACGGCAAAGAGACACCGCACGTGAAAGAGAGGCGGAAACACGGACGCAGAGCACGGACAACGAAGAAGCGGCACCCCGGGCATGAATCCAGCACTGCAGGCCCTTCCCATGCTTCTGCTGATGCACCACCAAGGACGCAACGTACCGCGGAGACGCAGGTAGGCACACACACAACAAGTGCACGCAAACAGCGCACACAGTGCAAGGGCGGAAAAGCGGACAACCCCCACCAGCGCGTGCACACTACACATCCACCATTGCATCCACATATGACACACAGGCCAAATCCTAACATCGCGGAACACATGTGTACACACCACCTGGGACTAGGAACCAACCACCCCGTCACGGCCCCAAAGCGCCGATGACGCCGCCACACATGCGCACAACGCAGAGGCCAACCGCAGCGCCATGCATGCGTCGCACACAGACACAGGGACACAACCAAGCAGCACACACATCAGCCCCACCCCGAACGCACATGACACGTGACAGGCCTGCCACAGACATGTCCCCAACGCCCAATTCACGGACAACACCCAACGCCACACAACCGACGCACACATGTCAGTGAAGTCACGCAACAGCAGGACACACCCCAGTGTAACAAACATGGCGTAGCACACAGCGGCGGCAACACCAACTAGGAGAAGCAGGGCTCCTTCGGGAAGAGGGACGCCAGTACCACACTGAAAAACCCATACCACCCTGCACATATGAACAAGACACATGAAACGGAACACCAAAGAGCCCGGGGACCGACAACAGGTGGCCCAAGAATAACATCCACACACAAGGCCCAACGCAGAGCGGAAAGGCAGGCTGCCGCCCACACAAGGGAGAGCAGACAGCACTGAATGACCTTCCATTCCAACACCGAAACCACAGCCCTACGACAGAAGCCGGTGAATACAGCCATTGTCCAAGAATAGACCAACACAGGCATGCCGAGGAGACCGACCACAGGGCAGATAGCGCATATCACAGAAGCACACAACGGACGGGGAAGAAAGAAGAAAACACTCCCCATGTCGGCCACATGCAAGTTAATTGGAAGGAGTCACACAGCACTGACCTTGAACTGTCTGAGAAGCATGTGGGAAGAGGGCCCGTGTCCTCCAAACAAGCCAACAGAACACAAGTCCTGTCTCCCTACGACTACACAGAGCTCACAGCAACCCCGGAGCGTGCACATTGCAGACTGCACACACAGCCGGAGCACGCCACCTCAACGAACCGCTGCGAAATGGCAACCGCAACACACCTACCAAACTACGCCGAACAGCTCAAGCTGTACAAAACCAACACGATACATACATTGGGATGCGATCTCCTGTCCCTGCTGAACGTAAGTTACCGACTGACTTACCGCATCACATTGTTCAGCTGCGTCATGCCCGTCTTCTACTGTCGGAGGTGTCCCTACCAGCATCCCGTCGAGATATGCCTCTCCAACCCGGCATGTCTGAAGGCGGACCTGCTACCACTACTCCTCCCTCTGGACGCACACGACAGGGCCTGCTCTGCCTATGGGGGCATGGCGTATGTGGCCAACATCGCACCCGCACTGAAATGGAACCACTGTGCCTCCACACGATGGATCATCGAGAACAGCTACATCGAATGTCACCCAGCATGCCCCATCATGGTCCTCCAAGGGACAACCTACGAACAACACCTTGACAGCCACCATCCGCTTCATTGGCTGGCAAACATGTACACCACCAATGACATGGAAGCCCTGCTGGACGGCATCGCATACCTGACAACCTGTAAATAGGTCGGACCACAACGCAGGTTCCCCGAGTGACCTATGAAGTCCAACCCCGCACCCATGCTCAGCTTCCGCACGGACTGGCCAGTCACCACCACAACAGCCATACCAAACGACCGGCAACTGTAACCACACCATCAACGACATCGCCATGACATCGGATATGACCGGGACATGCACACTGTTCCCCATCACATCCAGGAACACCGCATGCATCGTGGGAGGCAGTGGCATGTGCTCTGTGTATCGCACCCACATGGACGGAACTGCACGAACAACCAGGACACGACATGAATCCAGCGCACATGGACACACACACCGCTCAGTGGACATGAATAGGTCGCCTGGAGTCTGTGGGTGCTGCACCCTCCCACCCCCGCCCCGGGAATCCCATACCAGGACCTTTGCATGGACGACAAGTGCATACAACAACAACACGACCCCAGTGACTGTGACATGTCCAGTAACCACCACAGTGCAACAACAAGTGGCACGCCGCTGCATGCACGCAAGCACATGCCCTGATGTCATCTCACATGCACGCATGCATGAGGAACAACCGCAGCAAACCTGTCACATGGAACTGAGATGGACTGTGCCCATGATGCCGAGCGGTCTGGTAGGCTACATGTATACCGTCTGTGTCAAAGTCCGCAGCTCCGCAGCTATACGTAAATGTACATTAGCACAGCCTTGGCCAAGCAGATGTAACCCCACACCCTATCCCATTTGTAATCATGCTCAGTATATCCTCAACATGTATCCCGCTGCCAGTAGTGTCCACTATACTGCATCACAGAGGACAGAAGACTCAATATAATGTTTGAAACCAAAACTGTCTCCGCTGACTCATTTCACTAGTACGAATGAGAGAGGATGAGAGTATGTGAAGTACACGGCAGTCGTGACATGACCATGTAGTCCACTGGTATTGGATGTCAACGCAAATGAGTAGCACTACTGTGGAAGACACACATGTGTCGTGTGAAGTCGTATGGACGCAGTGCTCAGGTGGGTGGGTGCGACGGGTAGATGCGCACATGCCAAGTTGGAGCACGCCGTGTTGGGAGGGGTCATGAACAGTACACCACCGCTTCCCTGGGCATTGTGAGAGGACACCTGTCGGGGGGGAGTGAACACGTGTGTGCACAGCAGCCGGGCACACGTACAAAGCGGTACCAGGCGCACCTCAGCCCACCCTCTGTGGACAAGCTGGATCCTGTTGTGCGCCCGCCATGCCCCTTGACAAGGCACACACAGCCCCAGTCGACCAGGTGTAACCCCAACATAGTCAATCCGCACAGGCGATACAGGGCACGGGATGGCAGTGGAGCATGGTGTGTGTGAGGTCTCCTCGCGCTCCTCCTGGTCATATCACGCAGGCAATAGAACCTCAACGTCTAGCATGGCACAAGTCAGATGGAAGTGTAGGGGGACGCACCACAGCACGAGCAGCACTGACGTCACGGGAGGTGGCTCGCACCATCCCATCCATTGCCCATCATACCAACCACGACACATGCCATTGCGACTAAGTGCAAGCGCGTGCGCCACCACCCCCGAGCCCTCCCCAGAGAGGCCAAAGAGTGAATGTGTGGGCCAACAGCCACAGACGGACGCGGCCTGGCCGCAAGGGCAGCCACAGGCACTGGGTGTCGCAGGTGGCGGATCCGGAAGGCGAAGACTGTGATGCATAGTCCATGCAGGCCGGGTCTCCATTTGGGGCACCACGCAGGTGGACGGCGTCCCGCCACACATCATACCCTGAGACAGCCCACTCGTGCAACTGGACCCACACATACACTCCTTGCCCTCTCTGGTGCGAGCATGGGGCTGCCTGTGCAAGCGCTAGCCTCGCAGGTGAGCATGCATATTGGGGGGCGAGGGGAGGACATGAGGGCTGGGGCGAAGATGACTGTATCACTGTCAGTTAGTACAAGGGATGACCCAGATGTGGAAAGGAAGAGACGTGTCCCGTGTGTACTGCAACTAGTCGCCAATCCAACTACCCCCCATGTCCGGAATGTAAGCCCGCACCTAGGCCCGCCCATCCGCCACATCGAACATACCACCAGCACGACAACCTTCCCATTCGAAACACTGACTGGGGGTGGCGACCAGTGAACAATCATGTGTAGCCTACCCACGCGTACATGTGGGCCCTCCATGATCCATGTCACCTGCGGCAAAGACATGACATGCGCAATGAGGGAAGTGAGGAGAGCTGTCCGCCCCACGCGCAGAAGGTGCATCAGCTCCACAGACCCAGCAGCGAGTCCAGCAGGGGTCACATGTGCAGGGGCAGCTGTGCCTGGTGTGAAGGCACATGCATATAGACAGCACATCGAACAATGTGTAGTCTGCTCACATCCACAGTCCATCATCATGCGGACATAGGAATTGAACACAGGGCAACACATCTTAGTTGGTACACCCACCGTGACCAACAATGCGCAATCATCGACGTACCCGCCCTGTGCATGGCCCCCCACCCAACGGAGGCACATCCAGTGCCACCATCCCACACACACAAGCCTTCCACGGAACATGCTGTGTCCAATGGTCAGTACAGAGTCAGCGCCCATCTGGTGGATCCTGAACAGGAGACACATGCACACACATGCCAGCTCCCACTATGTACGTCTGCCACCTGGCACGTGCAATGTAACCTCTCACCTGTGACGTGTGACTGCAAGCACACAGCCGTCTTGGCATGGGGCTGTCAATGTGGACACCAGTCAATGTTTCGGGAGCTGTGATCCGTACAGTGCTGTACATAGGGTGCAGTGCTGACACCTACTACTGTCTCATATCCCCTCGTGCCACAGGTCCCACTTGTATTGGCCGCTCAGCCCGTGCCCACATCGTCGTCGTCGTGTGCCATACTCATCCAGCCTCGGAAGCAGTTCCATGCTCAGCAGACACTCATGTTGCCGTGGCGTTGCCGCTTGACGAATATGCAGTCAGTCCCCATCAGCACGCCCCGCAAGTCATTGGGGCCTAGATCCCCATGTGCATGCACATGGCAGTGGTATGTCTCACTTGCCATTGCCATTGTTGGGAGACCTGTGTAAGTGTATTGTGGCCGTGCCGTCCCAGCTTGACAGCTGGGCTGTGGCTCATGTGCTTGCTCAGTCATGTCAGTGATGTGTATGCGAAATTGCTATGTGCCGTGTTGCTTTGACATGTGTCCTCTGCCATTTAACCCAGGCGGAGACCGAACATTGACCGCCCATACCAATTGCTGGCGGACATGGACGATACAGAGGTAATCAGGAAGTTTCGGCTGGACAGGCCAACTCTGCATCGACTGTGTGCCATGTTAGAGCCCCATCTCCGTCCCCGCAGGGTGTATCCGACTGCTGTCACCCCCACGGCTAAGGTGATGGCCGCCATGCATTTCTTCGCCACTGGGTCATTCCAGCACACAGTGGGCAGTGGAGGAGGGATGTCCCAGCCCATGTTCAGCAAGGTGCTGAGGGATGTACTGGCAGCCATGATGCTGTACCGAAACAGGTACATCAGATTCCCCAGGGCTCGTGAATTGGCGGTGAAGGGTGCATTCTATGCCCTTGGCAGAATCCCACACGTCGTGGGAGCCATTGACTGCACACATGTTGGCCTTGTTCCACCACAGGCCACTGAGCACCTGTACCGCAACAGGAAGCACACGCACTCCCTGAATGTGCAAGTGGTGTGCCTTGCGGACATGGTGATCACCCACGTGTGTGCCAAGTTTCCAGGCTCGGCACATGACGCACACATAATGCGCAACAGCATCTTGCCACGACTGATGGCCAATCTGCAACAGGATCGTGGCTGTATTGTCGGTGAGTATGTGGAGTGGTGTAGCGTGCTGGTTGTGCGATGCTGTCCCCTGTCCAGTTGGAATAGCAACGGTTCTCTGTGTCCCTCACACCCAGGTGACTCTGCGTATCCGAATGGGGCATGGCTGCTCAGTCCATTGAGGAATCCTCGCACCCCAGCAGACGATCGATACAATGAGGCACATGGGAGGACCAGACGTGTGGTCGAGCGTACCTTTGGCCTCCTCAAGTCCAGGTTCAGGTGCCTGGACCGCACCGGGGGTGCACTGGCGTACTCCCCACAGAAGGTGTGCCAGATAGTGGTGGCGTGCTGCATGCTGCACAATCTAGCCATTCGGAAGCAGATCCCCCTCATTGTGGATGACGGAGATCAACCAGGGCCCCAGCCCGCAGACCAGGACAGCTCGAGTGAGGTGGACAGCGGAGAGGAGGAAGCTGGGAATGTGCGCCAGCAGCTCATCGCCCGCTACTTCACTTGACGGTGAGTGTCCATGTACGACGGATGATGTGTCTGTATCTGTGCAGGTGTGTGTGTGCTGTGTCAGGGTGGCCGTATGTTCACTGCGTGCAGTGTGTCAACGCTCCATGGCCAGGGTAGTATGCCACTGTTGGTGACTGTGGCATTGTGCCCTATTGCTCTGTGCGATGTGTGTACATTGCTTGTAGTTGTTGACATGTACTGTGTGATGGGTGTGTGACACACTCATTGAATGTGCTCCTGTTCTGTCTCCCACCCCTAGGTCCCTACAGGCCCTCCGGATTCCATTGCCATGCCACGCATCAGGTGCCTTTCCGCCCAAGGTGGCCGTTGTATTCCGTACAAATAAAACACAGGGCACAAACAGCAGTTAGTGAAAAAGGTGCATTTATTACAAACTGTGACATGTGATTGTGTGTAAGGTGATGACAAAAGTGGTGCGTGCAGTGACAATGAGCTGTCGGTCATGGCTGCGTGATGATCAGGGTGTACCCACTGGTTCTATGTCCATAGTCCAACACACACATGCCATCCAGATGGCTGTGTGGAGTGGGATCGTAGAGCAAGTCAATGCAGTGGCTGGTCAAGGAAGGCTGGCGGTAGGCTGGCTGGCTGCCTCACTTGCGACTGGAGCGTGCGAAGTCCTCCCGGGAGATCTGTTTCCTCTTCGGACGGCCCCTTCCACGTTTGGGAGGGGGTGTGTGGTGGCGACCTGCTGGTGGTGGGTGAGGTGTGCTCACTGGCTGTGGACGCAGGGGAAGTGGACACTGCTGGCCGACCCTGCGCCCTAGCAGGTGGTGGCGGAGGTGGTGTTGCTGGCCTTGCCTGTGACCCCACCGCCACCACCAGCTGGCCCATGAGGTCCACGAGTTGGTCCATACGGGACACGAATTGGCCCATATGGGCGTCCATGGACCTCAGCACCCCCAGCACCTCCCGCGTGTCAGTAGCAGACCTGGCCCATTGTCCTTGGGCCTCTTCATAGGCCCCAAGGACTCTGGCCATTTGAGGCAGGGCATGGCTCCCAGGGGAGGCTGGCGTTTCCCTGACCCTGCTCCTCCTACCAGTCCTGCTGCCACCGGCCTGCCCACTAGCCACATTGCACACCACGGTCCTCGCTGTGGCTCCCAGGGTGGATCCAGTCGGCCGGGCCACCACCTGCGCTGGGGCTGGTGCCAGCGAAGACGTGGTGGTGGTGGAGGCGGTGGTGGTCGGTGCGGCGATGGTGGCGGTTGTGGCAGTGGTAGTGGCCGCAATGACCGTGGGTGTGGCCGCAACGACAGTGGCAGCAGGGGACTGGGACTGTTCAGCATCCCTGGATGTTGGGTTGGTGGGTAGGAGGGGTCCTGGGGAGCGGCTGGGCCCTGCCACGCCAGATGGGCCAGCTTGGTGGTCCGTGTCCGAAGAGGAGGACAGATCCTCCAGATCCGTGTGTCCTCGTTGGGGGCTTGTGGGCTGGCTGTGCTGGCTGCTGTCTCCATCCCCAGCATCCAGCAGTTCGTCACCTGTGGAGAGAATGAGATTTGTTTTTGTGTTGCACCTGGCGAAGTATGTATTAGTCGTCTGACATTGGCAGTTCGTGCAATCTCGTACATGGGTTTCCCGGAGGCGAGTGTGTGGCTGTGGCATCTGTAGTTGTGTGTGCTAGGCAATGGGACTGTGTGCTGTGCACATGTGGCATGGGACGGATTGGCCATGCCGATGGGTGTGTTGCTGTGCCCCTACTCATTGTGACTCTGGTGTATGCGGGCTCCTGGCCCATCCTGGGTCTGGTTTGTACTTTGCTTTTGGAGTTCATATGGAACGCTTAGGAACGCATATGGCAACATGGGGGCCATGCCCCAGATTCGCATTTGGGAGGGAATATGCTTTTGGGGTTCAAATGGAACGCTTAGGAACGCATATGGCAACATGGGGGCCATGCCCCAGATTCGCATTTGGGAGGGAATATGCTTTTGGGGTTCAAATGGAACGCTTTAGGAACGCATATGGCAACATGGGGGCCATGCCCCAGATTCGCATTTGGGAGGGAATATGCTTTTGGGGTTCAAATGGAACGCTTAGGAACGCATATGGCAACATGGGGGCCATGCCCCAGATTCGCATTTGGGAGGGAATATGCTTTTGGGGTTCAAATGGAACGCTTAGGAACGCATATGGCAACATGGGGGCCATGCCCCAGATTCGCATTTGGGAGGGAATATGCTTTTGGGGTTCAAATGGAACGCTTAGGAACGCATATGGCAACATGGGGGCCATGCCCCAGATTCGCATTTGGGAGGGTATATGCTTTTGGGGTACATGCTGTGAGCCATGGGTGCCGAACGTGACATGTGTTGTGGCAGCATGACAGTGCATGGTTTGAGGTGTGTGCATGCTTGACATGGCCTGCATATTTGCTGTCTGTTGTGATTACTGGACATGGCATTGGACGCATCGTTATGAGTGAGTGATGGTTGTGTGCCACCTGACGTATTGCAGTTGTCCCATCTCCTTGGTGTGCGTGCTGCCCTGTGCCATGTGCATCACTGCAGTGCTCGGGGGGTGTGGCCCATGTTGTGTGTTGTTGCTCACAGTGTGTCGTGCGCTTCATTGACTTCTGGCACATGGTTGGTCATGGGCATGTATCTCAGCGTGACTGCTGTATGTGTGGCAGCTGTGCGGATGACATGCCTTTCATGAGACTGGGGCTGACGGATGGGATGGATGGTATGTTGTTTGTGCATGGTGTGTCTGTGTGTTTGATGGGTTCAGTGGTGTTCGTGTGCATTTATGTTGTTCCGCTCTGTTGCGTCTAGTGTTGTTTGTCTTACATAGGCGTAGTTGTGGGGTGTGTGGTTGACAGGCAGTAGGGGCTACATGGACAGGACTTCAATGGTGTTTCGGTTGTGTGTGATGAGTTGCACAGTGGCTGCCGTGTGGGACTATATTCAGTGTGGCTTGTGCATGCAGACGTGGCTCCTTCGGTGTTGCTATGTCTGTGATGGGTCATGTGGGGTGTGAGTCTGTTGTTCATGTCCGTGTGCACATTGTTCACTTGTTCGTGACGGTGGGCGGTGCTGCGTGTTCGTCTGCTACGTGACATGTCCCATGTGTTGGTCGTGTTATGGTCCTCATGCCTCCAGTAATCCAGCCCTGTCCAGTTTCCCACCTGCAAGTTGTTCGTGCGTGCACTGTACTGGATGCCACATGGCTCTAAGCGGGGGTGCTCCGGGTTGCAGGTCTGGGGGGGGGGGGGGTGTGGTGGGTCGTGGGGGTGGCTGGACACCCACTGACACCGATTGCTGTGGACCGTGATGTCTGCCTTTTGGCTGTCGTTGTGCACTGCGGGGGCTGACACGTGGCTGTGGGGGATGCTCCTCCTTGCTGTGCTGTGGGACTGGGGCCTGGTGTGTGTTGTACTTGGGCTGTCCACCGTCCCACACACTGCACTTTGTGTTCCTGCCACTTACCTGTTACTTGTCGGTTAGTGCAGCTGTGGCGGACACATGGGTGTGGTGGGTGCTCGTTGTGGCGCTTCTGGCATATTTGGGGACCTGTTGGTGGTTACGTGGCTGGCTGAGTGTACACATGTCCCCACGCATCTTACAGTTGTTCGGTTTGGGCTGTGTGTGGTAGTGTCTGTTGCATGTGTGTGTGATGTGTTGTGTATTGTGTGCTGGACATGGGGGTGTTTGTCCCTGGGAGCTGTGGCATGGTAGTTGCGCATGTGAGTACATAGCGGTGTGCTGGTATACATTAGTTTGTACTTACCAGCCTCCACTCCCCCTGCTAATCCGGCGAGGATCTCCGGATGGATTACGACTCGCACCTTCTCCTCCCACGCTTTGAAGGTCTTAAAGAGCGCGGGATTCCCTCCGCCAGTGACGGCAGCCAGCTCTCTGTTTTTGCCCTCCTTCTTCTTGACCAGGCTCTTTACGTCATTCCAACGTTTGTTAATCTCGACTCTGTTTCTGGGCAGGGTCCCGACTGCATTGACCTGGTCTACGATCCGGTTCCACATTCTGTTTCTGGTGGCTAGTGGTGTGTGCTGGACCATGTTCCCATAGATTTGTGGGTACACCTTGATGATCTCGTCGACCATGACCGTCAGCTCCATGGGCGTGAACTTGGGCATCCTTTGTGGTGCCATGGTGTTTGTGGTGCTGGTGCGGTGTGTGTTGTGTAATGTGCAGGGGGTTTGTGGTGCCGGTGTTTGGTGGTGGTGGTGGTGGTTGTGATGTGTGCGTTTCTGTGGTGTGCTGCTGTCCTTGCTGTGTCACTGTGTCCTCTCCTCTCCTCTCTGGTTTGCAATGTAGCAAGGGGTTGTGGTCTGTGGGAGTGCTGCTTTTGTACTCACCTATGTGGGTGTGTCCTCATGGTCTGTTGTTTTCAGGTGTGTTGTGTCTGGGGTTCTGGCCTTTGTATTTTTTGTTTGTCCGGGGGGTGTTTTCGGGATGTGTACTGTGCTTGTGTATTTGTGCGTGCCTTGCTGTGTGGACTTGTTGGCCATGTTGTGTGCTATTGGTTTTGTGTGCGGATGGTTTCTGTGCAGGTACGTTGGCGCCATGGCTTCTGCCGTGTCGATTCTCATCGGCGTTGTTTGCGCTGGCGGGCGGTATATTTGTGGTTTTTCCGCGCTCATGGCGGTGCGATCGTAATTTCACGTGCGGTGTGTCGGCCGTGTGGGCGGGCGGTTTTGTGTTGTCGTGCGTGTTTCCGTCCGTGGCGGGCGGTTTGACTCAGACTCGGACGATGGCGGGCGGTATTTTGTGTGATTTTTCCGCCGATGGCGGTTTTCGGTTTGTGTAATCGTAATGGCGTGGTCGGTGTTCAGACGGTGTGTGCGGGCGGATTTTTGCCGCTTCCATGCCTGGCGGATTTATTTACGCCGGGTATCGTAATGGGCCCCTAAATTATTAATTAATAAATTATTAATTTTTATAATGTAAATTAAATTACTTCCCACCCTATTCCCCTATAAACCCACAACCCGCTACGGAACTAATATACGCAAAAATTAATTCACATAAAATCCATTACCTTAAAAAAATTGTAACATACATTAAAAAAATATTATATATTTTTAACACATATAGTAACATATAAAACAATTTAAAAAAATTTGATATAATAAAATTCGATATAATGACATTCGATATTACTTACCTATATGTCGATATTTTTTCCAACTATATTATGTCTTTTCTATATTCTGTCCTCTCGATATTTTGTACTCGATATTATGTCCTTTCGATATTAAAAATTCGATATTTAGGGGTCGATTCCGATTCGGGCCGGAAATCTCTCCGACCGAGCCGGACCCGGAGAGATTTCCGACCGAATCGGACTCCGTCGCAGCCCGACCGAACGAGTACGATGCGTCCGTATGCTATCGTACTCGAGTCGGTCGGACTCCCATTGAAGTCAATGGGAGCCAGTCGTACAACGCGTACGCGGGCTCCCATTGCCTCAATGGGTGCGAGGCGAACAAGGGTGCCCCATACAGCGTGTACGCAGCGAAGCGACTCGCGCCGTACACGCACAGGTAGGGGACCCATGGGTCCCCCTGTGTGCGACTTCGCGCGGCTACGTGCACAGGGGTCCGACACGGACCCCGAAGTACGGCTCCGACTGCTCTTTCGAGCCGGGCGGCGCGTGTCGGTCGGACTGCTCGCGGCGCGCATCGTACTTACCCGTCCGGGGAACGTCTCCATTGCGCGGTGCGAGTCGTGTCCGAGCGAGTCGGTCGGTGCGGTTCGACCCGGGAACATGTCGGTCGGAGCGCTTGGGACGCCCGAACGAGTCGGTCGGCGATTTCGCATCGTACTCGCTCGTCCGGATGCACGTACGAATCGGTCGGGAAATAGGGCTCCGTATCGGATCCGGTTAAGCCAAATCCGATTCGGAGCCCTACCGGCCGAGATCGGAATCGGCCCCTTAGTCTCTACACCACTACATCACCATGGTCCTTGCCTGCATAGAAATAGGTTTTCATTTAAAGGAACAATGTGGGTAAGTTTGAATCCACTGCCTGCAACGCCTACTCCCCCGACCATCGTAACACTGTTTGGAAACCACAAATATTAGCACCAAAAGAATCATTACTCTTATTGAAAAGTTCAGCATGTTCATCTGTTTTCAGGTTCTAAGATTAGCTTCCTCTCCTTGACCTCCATCAAACACTCACTCCTTTGCTGCTCTGTGTGTCACCTTGTCCTCCGTCTTCAGGGTGGTCATCAACATGATTACCCAGGGGAGATCTCAGGGAAACGCCCACCACAGGAGAGCAGGGGCCCCATTGATGCTGTTTTTGCTCTATTTCAATGAATCAGGGGAGGGAGGGATCGACGATTGCAATTTCTCTGGACAGTGTGCTATTTGTAGTACTTCCCTGACCATCACCGACAACTGTGCCAGGGGATGAGTCAATGTCCACGAGAATGCATTGTGCCTCTTGTGGTGAGGTGACAGCATGTCTCCATCCTTCCCATGTGAATATTAAGTGAAGGGGTGACCCCATTCATATGGGACATTGTGTTTGTGGAGGTGATCTATTATTGATTTCATCCTGCTTTTTGTCTGGAGAGTCACTGTTGCTATGTTTGACATTAGTTTATTAATGATCTTCCTCATTTGCCGTTCATGCTATCAATTGTGTGGAAAAATGGTTTTTGCTCTGGGTCACAATATTTAACCTCACCAATGTTACCACCACTATGCTAACTATATAGTCAAAGACATTAATGATACCCACTTACAATGTGACTAATAACTTCAATAACTTCATATTCGCCACCAGTTTTCATTATCAATGAAATTGTAATTGACCATACTATGCCTATTTTCAACAGAAAAATATATTTTTATTCTTTTGACTGCTATTTAATCCCTGATACCAGTACTGTATAGCCAATCTTTGACGATAGTTTAAGCCCTATTGGAATACACCACAATGATTTCACTGCGGGTCCACCCATGCTTCACCTTAAAGTTTAGCATTGCTTCACCTTAAAGTTTAGCTTTTTATCTCAGAGAAGCATTATTACTGGCCACTTATTTGTCATAGTAAGAATGACACAGACTTCCATTTGGCAACAATGTCTTCAAATAGATCCTTGTCAGGTGACTATAGCGAATTGTGAGACATAAATCTTCACAATGTGCATATGTGGCATTTACACATAGAATATCTGGTGGATCTGTGATCAAGCATTCCTTCACAGGATAGGTTCCATGACCTGATCTAAAGATAGGTGAAATGTAGATTATCTTCTGTAAAGCAAAAATGTTGCACCTGCTGATTAATCCAACCCATTGTTCAGCCTTCTGGTTGAATTTTTCACCTGCAGCATTCCAGAAAACAAAATAAATGCCAGATGTTTTCCATGAAGTTGATGGGTAGAACAGTACCCTTGATTACACAATCTGCCTCTTTACCTGGTCACCAACCTCTCCAGATCTCCAGGCTCCAATCATGTAACAACATTCAAAGAGGGAGTTAAATCTTTCTTGGGCTCTAGCTCTCCTGTACCATTCATATACCTCATGTTTTGTTTGATTTACAGAGATTGCAACTGGACACTCTTACTAACCTCTTTCAGAGATATTATACAATGGCATTATTTCCCCATTCCACCACACGAAGACTATGGGGCCTATTACGATGGTAAATGGGACCGACCGCCAGAGGTGCGGTGGTCCCCACCAGGCCCATTAGGATGCGACCGCCACCCTGGCAGTCGCATTCTGCATCTATTACATTGCGGTGGGCGGTGCTGTGAGCAGCACCCGCCACAATGTAAAAGCTGCATGTAGTGCATTGGCATGCACAACGTGACAGGCACCGTGTGGTGCCTGCCACCTTGTGCGTGGCAACGAAGGGGGTACCTTAGGTACCCCCCAAGTGCAGCCACCCACCCCCCCCAAACTCCCCGGGGGCCCGCAATGGGCCCCCAAAGTCATTCACCGCATGCCTTTCCATGGCGGAGTCTCCGCCATGGAAAGGCATGTCACCGCAGGCATCGTAATATGGATGGCAGTGCCTGCAAGGCACCGCCACCATATAGTGTGCCTTTTCCACCCGGCCGGCGATCCGACCGGCGGAAAAGCGGCGGACAGTCTTTCCATCCGCCGCGGTGCCCCTCGCCATACTAATATGGCGGGGGTGACACAGGGACATTTGGCGATCCGCCCGTGATCCTAATGGGCCCCTATATTCCTTCATATTAGCTGGATGCAATGGGGTTTGTATCAGTGAGACTTTTCTTGTTCTTTTTCCTGTAAGGGTATACCTTTTTATCTAATTCATTTCTGCTGAAAGTTTGTGTTGTACACTTCAGTTCATGAGGACACCTACAGCATCCATCATTTATCTCCTTGACCTCCTGGCACCTAATTTTGGTCAACAAAATATTCATGATAGTCTTACACAAGATAGCAACAAGTGGATCAGCATCAAGGGATGAACACCATGTTAAAAACATAATTGCTAGTTTTAGATTATGCATATTACAATATAATGGTTGTATTTCAGAATAGTAGCTAGAGAAAATTACATACATATGGTGTCCTAAATTTGTTTAACTAATGATTGCTCCATTAGATGTTGGATTTTTGTTACTAATGTCAATTATATTTTTGTAGACAATATGTAGGACAGATAATTTGTCTCAGAAAACCTTCGGGAAATGATATTTTGGTACCACAACAATACAATTTTGTGTCCACCACACATAAGCCTCTTTTCAAATTGTGAATTCCACACCCTTTGTATCTCAGCCAACACACATTGGTCTTAAGCCAATGTAGAATGTTACACGTAGAGAGGAGCTATCTTTGTTAGTCCAAATCTGATGTTATTAGATGGAATAAATAAAAAATAGTGTTATACCAGGACTAATCTGAATATTTAGTTTTTTCTGTCTTTAGTCTATTTTGTTCTGCTCTTTATTTATTTATTTATCCCTCAGGGAATTGGTTTGGTTAAGATAATATAATCTGTTTGGAGTGAGTCACTATAAGAGGTATAACCCATCTCAACCAATAGGATATCACACTGTTGTTTTTTCCATGACCATTTGTGATATTCATTATCTCATTTATCCTTTATCTCACAGAAGGTCTGTGATGCATCTGTTTTAGTCGACCAGTGGAAAATTTGGAGATTTGAAATATCTTAGTTACAATCCACAGTATATGAGTACTGTGAGCATTGCTGTGCATTTCTTTTTTAATACAATTACACAAAATGTATTTGCATTGTAGTTGGGACTCATAATGAGATAATACATGTAGGTCAGCCCTAGGGATATTTTGAATGAATAAGAGACTATGGAGGTCATTTTGACCATGGGGAGGGGCTCCCCAACATGTATGTCAAAATAATAAATTGTCATGGTAAGTATGTATGGGTAGGAAAGATGTACTATTCTTGACTTCACATCTAGGCACATTCACTATACATATGTTGTCAAGATACACAGATTGGAGTTAAATACCTTGACAACAGGTAGACACAAAAATAGGACATTATGTGGTCACTTTTTAGAGCATCCTTTGAGGTAGCATTCTGTGCGGGAGTTGTGTTTGAAAAAGCAACAAAGAGGTAGGTGTTATTTATGCAGCCTTGGGCTCTAAATTTAAGCTAATCTCTACTTTTGTAATCTATGCCCTGAATTTATCATCACAGTGGGAATGTTTCCTAGTAGAAGTCTTTGTGTGGGTACTTTTGATTGGAAAGGTTCATATAAAAAAACACAAACAACACAGGGGCCGATTCTGATGCGGGTTGGAAAAGCTTCCCGACCGAATCGGTTGGGAAATGGTGTCCGACCCACTCGGATCGGGAAAGTCCGACCGGCGGAGTAGGATGCATCCGGATGCTTCCAGATACGATTTGGTTGAACTCCCATTGACTTCAATGGGAACATTTGTTCCTAACCGCATCAGAATTGGGCCCTCGGTCGGGAAGACACGTTCCCGATCCGATTTGGAAGGAGCAAATGCCGTTAGGAGGCCTTCCTAACCGCATCAGAATCAGGCCCTCGGTCGGGAAGCTTTTCCAACCCGCATCAGAATCGGGCACACAGTGTGGGCACAGTTTTGCATTTATATCAAAGATAGACACCCCTTGCTATTATTAGTGAGTTACTGCATGAATATCGCGCCGCTGAACATTTGATTCCACACAAGCATATGTCCCTCAAAACAGATCCACACTCATACAAGATTGGCTGAAGCGCCTAGACGCCCTTAATTGCAAACCTACCTTTATTGACTCCACAAAATCCCTTGGAATAACACTAGACAAGAATCTAAACATGATAGCTCACATCAGTGCTACCACGTGTATTGCGTCATTCCAACTCAGATTACTAAAGAAATTGAAACCATTTCTGCCACCTACAGACTTCAAACAAGCAGTACAATCACTAGTGGTCTCCAGACTAGAATACGGTTCAGCGACTCTGTCGGGTCTTCCCAAAGCAGAATCAGCTCCACTCAAAATGATTGTAAGAAAATGAAAGTAAGACCTCGACCCTTGGTCTAGGTCCACTCTCTCCCCACAGCTCCGCTGTGCCGTCTCTTGCCTCCAGACCCCGACCTCCTGCTTGGGAGGTTCGAGGCTGCTGCCCGCTCCTGCGCCTGCTGCCCGCTCCAACTGGGACCACACTGCCTACAACGACCGTAATCTTTCTCAGCCGTTTTTTTTCCTTAATTTTTCTGTCTTGCTCTAATTCCACCACTGTTTTTATTTTCTCATGCCTGCCTGTCCCTTTCGTCTTTCGCCGCTGCTGCCCCTGCAGTCCCTCCCCCCCCGGAATTCCCCCCTGGAATTCCCCTCCGGAATTCCCCTGCTCCCGCCTCCCAGCCTCTCCTCCCTCCCACCTCCCCTTCTTAATGGCGGCCGCTGCGCGGTCACGCCACCGGCGCGCTGAAGGCGCGCCAAAGGCAAGCCCATCTGCGCCCGTCCGCCCCCCGACCGTGGCCAGCGCCAGGAACCCTGGACCTCCCACTACCCATCGCTACGACACAACCACCCTCCTCGCACTCAACCCTGGAAGACTTAGAGAATGCCAACAGGCCTCGCCGAACACGACCCATGGGCAGTTCTCCTGCCTCCACTACCGCCAGACCCTCACCGCCACCCCGGCCTCCAACACCGCTGACGCCAGCACCGGCGACACCCTAAAATGCATCCTCCTCAACGTACGCTCTGTACACAAACACGCCATGGAAATCTGGAACCTACTCGACTCTCTCTCGCCAGACATCGCCTTCTTCACAGAGACCTGGACCAACGCATCCTCCGCCCCCACATCAGCACCGCCATCCCAGATGGATACAAGATCCAGAGGAAAGACCAGCTCAACCACCCTGGAGGGGCCTCCGCCATCGCCCACAAGAGCACCCTCCGCCTCACCACGTCCAGCGAAATCTTCCCCTCTGCCGAACACCTGCACTTCCAGATCCAGACCACCCCCAAAGCCACACTCCGAGGAACCCTCATCTACAGACCCCCGGCCCCCGAACACAGTTTGCCACCACCATCACCGACTTCATCGCACCCCACGCCATTGCCTCAGCAAACTACATACTCATTGGAGACCTGAACTTCCACCTCGACAACATCAGCGACCCCAACTCCACTATCCTTTGTGACAACCTCGCCAGCATCGGACTTAAACAACTCGTCAACACACCGACCCACAGAGCAGGACACACCCTCGACCCCATCTTCGCGGCAGGAAACAGCGTCCAATTCAGCCACACAACGCAGCCGCCATGGACCGACCACCACTGCGTACACTTCGCCATCAACAAACCCAAGGCACCCAAACCAGCCCCACGCCCACCTCGAAGGAACTGAAGCAAGGTTACCGACGAGCAACTTAACTCCACCCTCACCCGAGACAACCACACCTGGGCACCCGACGCAAACGACGCAACTGACGCAGCCAGAGAACTCCACACCTGGATCTTCAACTGCGCAGACGAGGTCGCCCGCTACGCAACCCCGACAGACAACGCCCCAGGAAAGCCGCCTGGTTCCCCACCACTCTCCAAGAAGCCAGACGCACCTGAAGATGCCTGGAGAAGAACTGGAGAAACACCAAGACAACCAAAACCACACCACCTACAAGGATGCCATGACGGACTACCACAACCAGATCAGAGCCACCAAGAGGAACTTCATCCACAACAAAATCCTGGCCAACTCCACCAACTCCAAGGAACTTTTCAGTGTCATTCAGGAATTCACCAACCCACGCAGCGAAGCCACAGACATCACCCCATCCCAAGACCTCTGCGACAAGCTTGGAACCTATTTCCACCTCAAGATCAAAAACCTCTATGACAACTTCATCGACCATCCACCACGCGCCACAGACGGCCCCCGCCCCCAGAAACACCAGCCAGCCCACCAACTCCAACTGGACACCGATCACGGCCAAATACACCGCCTCGACCATGAAAAGCATCCACTCGGGGCCCCCACCGACCCCTCCCCCATCATATCTACCACAGAGCCGCGGCCGCCATCGCACCCGAACTACAAAGCACCATCAACACCACCTTCAAAACAGGCACCTTCCCAGACGACTGGAAGCGCGCAGAAGTCAGACCCCTGCTCAAGAAGCCCACAGCTGACCCCACCGACCTCAAGAACTATCGGCCCATCTTGCTCCTCCCCTTCGCAGCCAAAGTTGCAGAGAAAACAGTCAACAGGAAACTGACACGATTCATTGAAGAGAACGCCGTCCTCGACCCGTCCCAATCCGGATTCCAAAGCAACCACAGCACAGAGATCCCCCTACTCGCCGCCACAGACAACATCCGCACACTCCTGGACCAAGGCCACTCCGCAGCCCTCATCCTACTTGACCTATCAGCGGCCTTCGACACCGTCTCCCACTGCACACTAGTCGCCAGACTACACGACGCAGGCATACAAGGAACAGCCCTGGACTGGATCCGATCATTCCTCACCGGAAGAAGCCAAAGGATCAGACTCCCACCCTTCCTCTCCGACCCCACGAAAATCAACTGCGGAGTCCCACAGGGTTCATCACTGAGCCCCACCCTCTTCAACATCTACATGGCACCCCTCGCAGCCATCATCCGACAACACGGCCTCAACATCGCATCCTACGCCGACGACACCCAGCTCATCCTCTCCCTCACCAAAGACCCCACCACTGCCAAACTCAACTTCTGGAAATAAATGCAAGACGTCGCAGTCTGGATGACCAACAGCTTCCTAAAGCTCAACGCCGACAAGACAGAAGTCCTCGGTACCACCCCTTCTGCATGGGACAGCACCTGGTGGCCGACCACCCTCGGAAGCCCACCTACCCCCTCAGACCACGCCAAGAACCTCGGCATCGTACTCGACTCATCACTCACCATGAACCAACAGGTCAACGCCGTCACCTCCAGCTGCTTCAACACCCTCCGCATCCTCCGCAAGACCTTCAAGTGGATCCCCCTGAGTCAAGGAAGACAGTCACCCACGCACTCATCACCAGCAGACTGGACTATGGAAACGCACTCTACGCCGGCATCAACAAGTCCCTACTCTGCAAACTCCAGACAATACAGAACACCGTCCTCGGCATCCCCCGACACGAACACATCAGCCAACACCTACGAAGTCTCCACTGGCTCCCCGTGGAGAAAAGAGTCACTTTCAAAATCCTCACTCACGCCTACAAATGCCTACACAACAACGGACCCAAATACCTCAACGACAGAATCAACTTCCACGTACCCAAAAGAAACCTCCGATCTTCCAACCTCGCACTGGCCGAAACCCCGCGCATCCACAGAGCCAGAGCAGGCGGAAGATCCTTCTCTCACATTGCAGCCAAGACCTGGAACGAGCTACCGGCAGACATCAGACGCGCCCCTCCCTGAACACCTGCAGGAAGACCCTCAAGACCTGGCTCTTCGGCTAAACAGATCTGCGGACCCCTCCCCCTCAGCACCTTGAGACCCTCACGGGTGAGTAGCACGCTTAAAATTCCCTGATTGATTGATTGATTGATTCTTAATGCTGCAGCGAGACTGGTAACAGGAAATAGATGCTTTGACCACATCAACCCATCGCATAGGTATCTAGACTGGCTTTCCCTCGAGGCAAGAAGCCAACTGAAAATTGCCTGCCTCACACACCAAGCATTACATTTTAATGAACCAAGTTACCTGGCAGAAAATATTTGAATCTCAGGTTGTAGCCGCTACCTAAGAAGGGCAAACTCGCTCAGGCTTGAACCTCCTAGATTCCGAAAACAAAAACTTACACACGTTCCTTCTCCGGGTCGACGCCAAGGATCTCAAACTCCTTACCACCCAAAGTGCGTTCAAACCCATCGACCCACTTTTTCAAACAAGAGGTAAAAAAGATCCTAATGAATAGATTCCTTTCATAGACTTTTGGAGATCCCCTCCCCAGGGCGCAACGTACGTCACAATGTCAGCAATGTCTAGATTGGTCAGAAGCACTTCCTTTTTATGAGAACCCCACTGACATATTGCTCCCCTGGGTCCCTGGATCTGAATAGTTTCAGAGCAACAGCAAAATACCCACCATGAAGAAGTTATATCAGTGACCAGTAATGGAATGACAGAGGTTTTTTTATATCTGTAGCAACAGCCTTTTGTGTCTTTTTACTTTTGATGCACTTGTCTATGCCTATCTTTTTGTTCAGTCAACCCTATGTACGGCGCTCTGATAACCTTGGGTCATGTTCGTGCTTTATAAAACATTCTAAATCAAATAAATAAATAAAAAATAATTTGAATTATGAAGGTGGAGTCATGAGGTGTCTGGAACCAAGACAATCGGGATGGTCACAGGAGCTAAATGCAAGGGACCAGAGTCATGGGGAATGGACGCAAGAGACCACCAGTGTCCTGGATAAGGGACAGAGCCTTGAAGAGAGGCAAAAGATCAGACGCTTGTCTCAGGGCGATTAATAATGGGGAGGCAGGTCATGGATGGCAAAGTGTTGAAAAGGCTAGATTCAGAATCAGGTGCAGCGTCAGGAGTGGGGGAATCAATGACTGTCACCTACGCGGTCAGGAGCTGCCACATATAATAAACAGTTCTTAGACAGTGGGTAAGCCAAAGTTTTATGGAACTTCTGCCACCAGTATTGCAGAGGAGTTTGATTTCCTGCAATATTTTCATGAGTGGGCAATACAAACGGCAATCTCTAAATCAGGCTATAAGTGAATTAACTCAAGGCATTCTTAATGTGGTACTACTGACATGAAGATGTGTGTTTTGCATTGAGCAGAAGTATGTGTCTTTGTGTTTGGCCTAAAGAAACTGAAACTGTCTTCGGTGACAGCGTCTGTATTTTTGTGAATTGTCTGTTTTCTTGCAGCCTTACAAAATACACCAGCAGCAATTATCTCGATTAGAAGTCTAATCGTGCTGATCAGCATCTAGTTCATGATTTGACATTTTTTGATTCATCCTGCAGTGGACATTTTCCTGTATTCCACTTACATTTTATCTGCCTTATGCATACTTTGGATGCATAGGAGAATGTGTACTTTCAACCAATGAAGAGTAGAAACTGTGTCACATAAAGTGAGCACCTCAAATGTTAATTTGAGTGCTATTTCCTGCCCTTTCTGGTAAGTTAAGACAGAGCTGTTGCAAATGCCTTTTACCACCTTATTATGAAAACAGGATTCTGGAGATGAAAATGTGTGTCAAGAAGGTTTGTTCCATATTGTTATGACATTTTGATGTGGTGGTGATAGTCTGTTGTTTTTTGAGCTGCTGTTTTTTTGTGCTGCATTGTTGAAATGTGATATTGCTGCATTGTGGCTGGGATGTCTCATTTGTTTTTAGCAGTTTTGTCCTGTTGTACCTATTATGTTTTAATTGTGTTGGTATGTTGCTATGTGTATGATAACATGCTATATATATGGTATTGCGTTATGTTCAGTTGTTTACTTTAGGTATGTCAACAAATGCTGCTACATTTCCAGCCAATATTTGCACAGTTCCAGGGAAAGGCAACCATTAACTGCTGGCTAGGGTATTAAAAAAAGCTGTTCCAGCTCTTCAACTAATTATGACAACAGTCAGCTAAAGAATGTGGCAGGCAATGTGAGCCGGATCACAAAATATTTTTGACTTGTGCTTTAGGGTTGCGCTTGCTATAAACACCTTTTACCACCGTATCATGAAAACAGGATTCTTGGGCTGGTAACGTGTGAGATAACATTTGTGCACATTTGCTATGTGGCATTTTGTGGTGTTAGTGATGTGTACCGTTGGTTTTTGTGCTGCTGTCATTTTGTGTTGCATTTTTGCAATTTGATTTTGTTTTGTTGTACTGTGGTTTTTGTGTTGCATTCTGTTTTGTTGTGATGCGCCATTTTATGATTTAATTGTGCTGTTTTTTTTGTTTTTGTCTATGTTACTGTCTTATGTTTAATTGTTTACTTTGAACGTTCCTGTGTCAAGATACCACTATCTAACGTAGTAAAATAGCACTGTTCCAGCTCTTCATCCCTTTAAGACACAGGTCAGCACATAATTGGGACCGCTGCCAGTGCTAACTTTATGTGACCGGGCCTGTGTCTAAAAATTAGCAGTTTGAGTGCTTATTTTACGTGACATGACCAACTGCCTCTACCACAGTCTTTTAATTGACTTAAATAGTTGATCAACAGGGAGCTGTGGGAAGGAAAAGTTGTGAGTACCTTTGACATGTCATCAACATCATGCATTGTAGGAGGCCTTGAGGTTGGAGAAAGATGAGAAAAAGGTGGCAAGACAAGTCACTCCAATAACATCAGATATGAAACAAAGGGGTCATTGCCTTTCTGCCATGGCTTATATGGAGATATGTTATGATGCACATCTGTGATTACACAAATGCATAAACACACCTATTATCTCCCAAAAGATGAATAAACCAATACAGCCTGAGAGGAGTCATGTAATCTGTGACAAAGACAATTATTAGTTGGGGTGGATGATAGTTTGCCACAAGTAATAATGTCACTATTCTGGTATGGTCCAGTAAAGGTGTCACTAATTTAAGCCTGAGTTCAACCCCTTGTAGCTATGGCACAGAGCAGACAAGCTTAACTTAAGAAAAAATGAAAAGCTTTTAAAATACCAATATCAGTTAAAAAGTTGAAAACACAACAAAATAAAAATCCCACTCTAATTTATGAAAAAAGAAAATAATTAAGCAAACAAAATGACAGCAATACGACAAACACACAATAAGGGGAAACTGAGTTATTCATTTTTATAGTTTTAAATATAAAATAATACGAAAAAGCGTTATGTGCCAACCACCATCATCTGATTGCTCTTGACATGTACTGGGGCATGATTTAAGGCCAACCGCAATGGAGCGTGGGTCGGATACAGAAACCAGGTTCGACCTAGTCAGACGTTTTACCTTCTGACTTAGGGCCTGATTTAGATATCAGCGGACTGAGTTACTCCATCACAATGGTGAAGGATATCCTGTCTGCCGAAATATATAAATCCCATAGGATACAATGGGATTTATATTTCACCAGATGGTATATTCGTCACCATTGTGACAGAGTAACCTGTCTGCTGAGCTCGAAATCAGGCCCTTAGTCTCTGAAATAGAAGTCAAAAATCCTCTTTGGGACTTGGCAGCAGGATGTGGTTAAGAAGGACTGGACAGTCATCAGACGAGGTCCTAGGGAAGCTGTCAACTTTTGGCAGTAAAGTTCTCAGCAGGAGAAATAAACATATGGCGCCCAAGAAAGGTCTTTCTTCGGCCAGATAATTTTGGTGCCTTCACCCGGTGAAGGTTTTTATGGTCAGACGTAGTCACTTTTTTGGCAGTTGGAATCCTCTGTTGGACATTACTTTTTGGATAGAATAATGGTGTGCTCTGGAACACTTGGCAAATGGCAGGTAATAATTGTTTTTCAGGGGATGCCCATTTTAGGTGATGGAACTTCCACCAAACACTCTTTATCAAGAGGGAGTTTTGCCCAAAATGTATAGTGACCCTTAAACATCTGTGTGCTTAGACTCTGACATTGAGCCAGGCCCAAGAACCTTTTAAAGGAACTTCACTGTCTTTAAATTCACTTAGTTAATATTATCATTGTAAACTGTATTCAGTTTATCCACCTTAGAAGAATGAAAATCTGAGTTGTGTTTGTTTGTTTAGAGTTGTCTCTTAAATCTGTCTGTTGTACTTTGCACGCTAATGTATGGTGCATGTCTTATGAGTTTTCTTACTACCATATATACTAGAATGAAACATGTTTTCTTGTAGTATTAAGGGATACCTTCTCTCAACTCCAACAGTGGATCTGATATGTGCTCTTGCCCCAGGTGTCCTTCCCTGGAAGTGATCTTATCCTTGCCCTTTCTCCAGTTGCAGGGGTGTAGCTATCACAAGTGCAGGCGGTGCAGTGTTAAAGTGCACCAGAAGGAAGAACAGTCCTCAGCACTCGAATTATTGTCAGAGCCCTGGCCCCAAAGCCGTCACCACTCACAACAACAGAACGCTGTTTGAGGCTGTTGCCTCGTCGCACTACTGTACAGAAGTCACCACATGCAACAACAGGACTCTGTTTGAAGCCATTGCCTTATCGCATTGCTTAATAGGTTAATTGTTGGTGCAGAACTGAGGCAAAGAGTCTCATGTAGAACTCCTTTACATGAGCATCACCAGAGAATAACGGTATGAAGGCAATCACTGTTAAGTTAAAATCATTGTTCCTTGAAGCTAAATGGCAACATGTTCTAATTCTACCTTTCCTTTCACACGATCTCAGCTCATCCAAATCCCCTATCAAACCCATCATATAAGGTACCCTTTCCTACTTACCCTCTAGGGAATATCCGCACATAATTCAAGGAGATCATTTTTGGGGCTCTGAATACTCAAGGAACAGGAAGGGATTAAAGTAATCTTAAGTGTGAATTACAGAGCTTAGGCAGCAAGTATAACCATGGCTCCTCTTTTACAGGATCTCCTCTCTGGAATCCCCTTCCTAATCCCTCCTTGCGTCTTGGTGTGGAAGCCATTGAGCATAATTGTGACCATCACCCCAAGGAAGGGGTAGCGTTGGATTGTATGATGCTCCCACATAAGTATTACTAGCCTGAAAAAATAATTGCCCATATTTTAAATTTATACCTGAGCAGAATGGATAAGTTGATAGCTTCTTTGACGGCCATTACTCAAACCCAAAAGAAGATATAGGCTGAACAGGCAGATTCCCAGGCTGAACAGGCAGCTTTTCAGCACAGGGTTGACCAACTAAATGTTTAAAGCCGTTTCCCTCATGTTTGGATTCTGTTAAAATAACCCCAAGTCATCTTCCATTAGGGTTTGGATCTTCTCCAGTGTCTTCCTCTCCTTTAGCGCCAAGTGGTGGAATGCACTGGGTGGCAAAATCCAGTCTTAGGCTTAGGGCCTGATTAGGATGCGGTCGGAAATGGTCCGATCGCATCGTAATATGCTGGTCGGATTCCTTTCTCACCGCCTCATTACGATGGAGGCGGTCGGAAAGGAATCTGAACGGTCATTCCGACTGGCTTCCGACGGGCTCGGAGAGCACATCCGCCAGTCGGAATGCGGCCAGTAATCCCAAGGGTGGCTCTTTTTGCCTCTGGGATTATGATGTCGGGTTTCAGCAGCCTTTCCATGCTGGTCTTTCCGACACAGAAAGGCTGTCGGAACTCGACTTTGGGGGCCCCAGCAGGGCTCCCTAGGGTGCATGGCCTCCTGTTGGAGGCTGAGGTGCCCCCTGTTGATTCCTGCACCTCGTGGCAGACACCTTGATGTCCCTGCCACAAGGTGCAGGGATGAACTGCACCTCCTATTTTACAATGGGAGCATGCATTCTGGCCGGAATACATGCTCCCATTGTAAAGTATAGGAATGCGACCGAACAGTGTTCGATCGCATCCTAATTAGTCGGTCGGGACCTCCAACCCGGTGTCGGTCGGTCCCTTGACCAAGATGATGCCAGGCGGAGGAAACACCACCCGACATCGTAATGAGGCCCTTAGCTGGGAAACATTCAGTTCCCCTAGGTACTCCTGAGTGTTCTTCAGAGGAGACCCAGAAATTACTACAGTTCTTTACGCAGATTCAACTGTATTTTCTTTGTCAGCATCTGATCTCTTACCTTTCTCGTGAAGCTTCTTTGTGGGTGGTTCCTTTTTGTTTAGGCTAACGATCCAATGTGGTTTAAAAGGCCCAATTTTCTGGCTGACATTAGTAGGTTAAAATAGAAGACATGGTGGACTCAGGAGCCATGGGGAATTTTATTGATGCACAGTTTTCTAATTCTATAAAGTGTCCTTTGGCTCCTGAAGCACAGTTGCAGACAGTATGGGCTCTAGATGGAACAGAACTTTCTTCCATCACAATTAGACTTCAAACCCCAGTGTTGACCTTTCAGTGTTTAATTCAATTCCATTATGAGACAATAGTGTTTGATGTCATAAATGCCTCACATTTTAAGGTGTTGGAAGGGATCCTGTGGTTAAGTGTGTGCGATCCTCTCATTCTCATAGTCTCTGACTATATTATTTCATTCAGATTATTGTAGTGAACACTGTCTTTCGATAATTCCATCCTGGGAAATCAGTGTAGCATGGGAACTTGCAGCTAGAGATTTAGCCGAATGAATGGGGCATCTAGTAGCAGATGCAGAAGATACATCAGTAGAATTACTATTGGTGTATATGTCTTTTCAATATGTTTTAGATTTTAAAAATTCTCCCTCTGAATACAAAATTTGATTGTGAAATTGATCTAGTGGAAGGTGAAAGTCCATGTAGATGAGTCTATGCCCTGACAGTAGCTTAAAAAGAGTACATACGGAAATACCTAGATAAAGCCTAGCCAATGGATTCCTTCAGCCCTCTCCTACCCCTGCTGTGTCCCCATTATTTTTTGTCCTCAAGCCCAATGCTGAGCTGAGGCCTGGTATAGATTATAGGGCCTTTCCACTTATTAAAGTCCCCCATATCTCCTACCATATGTATGCTGATAACACATAACTCTAAATGAGAATAACCTCCATCAAGGACATCTAGATTCCACACCCTCAACGTCACTCTAAGAAAAATGCAACAATGGCTAACTCATAACCACCTCAGACTCAATGTCCTTAAAACCCAATTCTTGCTGATCGCTCCTCCCGGTACCACCCCTAACATCAATGACTGTCTCCCTCTTCTCTCTGCCTTGAATAGCACTCCACACATCATCGACTCCACCAAATCCCTAGGTATAACACTAGATAAAGACCTCTCCATGCAAAAACACATTAGCGCCATCAATAGAGGAGCTAACCATCAGCTGCATATCCTTAGGAAACTAAAACCTTTCCTCCCCGCGGCCGACCTCACAACCACCACTCATGCACTTGTGCTCTCAAAGCTTGACTACGTTAGCTCTACCCTTGTGGACCTCCCGAAAACCTCACTTGCACCTCTGAAGTCTACCCTCAATGCTGTGGCTAGGCTCATCACGGGTTAAACAAAAGTGATCACATCACCCCTGACCTTTGTGCACTGAACTGGCTTCCCTTTGAAACCAGGATGCATTTCAAAATCGCCTGCGTGACCCACAAAGCGCTGCACCACAATACCCCCTCCCACTTGTACCAGAAACTGACCCAATCAGAAAGAAAAAGATCCTTCAGAAACACCAGTTCTCTACTTCTGAAGCCACAAAAATGTTTAAAAAAGAAAACCTACAACCATTCCTCCTCTGGAATGGCCCCTAACATTTGAAACTCTCTACTCATGGAGATCAGATGCAACCCATCCACATTCCTCTTCCGGAAAGAAGTAAAAATGTTTCTATCCAACACATTCCTCTCTCACCAGGACTAGGCCCCCTTCCCCACGCCCCCCACAGAACTTGTGCATCACTACCTCGGGGAAAACTATGCCTCTACTCTCCCCACCCTGTAACTCCCTCCCTCTTCTACCTTAGAACATTGCATTCACATATTTTACTGTATATTATTTATTTACATCCTTTATATTTTGTTAATTTATATTTTTATTTATGATTATGTAACCCGAGTAATTGCTACTATTTCGCCTACATATCCCACTGTATATCATTTACTATTTTTTACCATTATTATGTATTTTTATTTACTTTTTATGTGACCCATGTTATTCGGTTGTGCCTACTCTATAAAGCGCTCTGACACCTTTGGGTCATGTTTGCGCTATATAAAACTCCTCAAATAAATAAATGTGTAAAGTAACTGCTCTCTTTTGTGCCATTTTTAAATACGCATATATCTCTATGCTAAAGATGAGTTCATTTTTTGCTTTAAAATGTTATGTAAAGTTTAGATTACATTTTTATTAAAAAGGGTGTAGCTTTTAAGGGAATAAATATTGGGGATCAATTCATGACTGCTGCTACAACTGAATTGGAAATGTCTGCCTCAACAACAAAAGGAAGATGCATTTGTAGATTACATACGACTGGTGCAGTGACAGAGAAATTTTTAGTGTTTTAAAGGCTTCTTGAGTCTCATTATTGAAGACAAAGTGACAGTTTTAGTCTAGTGATTGGAGTTGTGATTTCAGAAGTTCTTAATGAGTTGATAGTAAAAGTTGGTGAAGCCTAAAAGGCTTGCATATCCCTCACCGATTTGGGACAATTTATCACTATATCAACCTTTTGTGTGTTCCTGTTGATGTCCTGTATTGTTAATATAAAGCTGAGGACCTCCACTGAAGATAAATAAAAGGTGCAATTACTGAGTTTAGCATACAGGCGGTTCTCTCTTAGTTTCTGTAGTACCAGTTTAACATGTTCAGTATGCTGCAATACAGATTCCCCTGCTCCCGCCTCCCAGCCTCTCCTCCCTCCCACCTCCCCTTCTTAATGGCGGCCGCTGCGCGGTCACGCCACCGGCGCGCTGAAGGCGCGCCAAAGGCAAGCCCATCTGCGCCCGTCCGCCCCCCGACCGTGGCCAGCGCCAGGAACCCTGGACCTCCCACTACCCATCGCTACGACACAACCACCCTCCTCGCACTCAACCCTGGAAGACTTAGAGAATGCCAACAGGCCTCGCCGAACACGACCCATGGGCAGTTCTCCTGCCTCCACTACCGCCAGACCCTCACCGCCACCCCGGCCTCCAACACCGCTGACGCCAGCACCGGCGACACCCTAAAATGCATCCTCCTCAACGTACGCTCCGTACACAAACACGCCATGGAAATCTGGAACCTACTCGACTCTCTCTCGCCAGACATCGCCTTCTTCACAGAGACCTGGACCAACGCATCCTCCGCCCCCCACATCAGCACCGCCATCCCAGATGGATACAAGATCCAGAGGAAAGACCAGCTCAACCACCCTGGAGGGGGCCTCGCCATCGCCCACAAGAGCACCCTCCGCCTCACCACGTCCAGCGAAATCTTCCCCTCTGCCGAACACCTGCACTTCCAGATCCAGACCACCCCCAAAGCCACACTCCGAGGAACCCTCATCTACAGACCCCCCGGCCCCCGAACACAGTTTGCCACCACCATCACCGACTTCATCGCACCCCACGCCATTGCCTCAGCAAACTACATACTCATTGGAGACCTGAACTTCCACCTCGACAACATCAGCGACCCCAACTCCACTATCCTTTGTGACAACCTCGCCAGCATCGGACTTAAACAACTCGTCAACACACCGACCCACAGAGCAGGACACACCCTCGACCCCATCTTCGCGGCAGGAAACAGCGTCCAATTCAGCCACACAACGCAGCCGCCATGGACCGACCACCACTGCGTACACTTCGCCATCAACAAACCCAAGGCACCCAAACCAGCCCTACGCCCACCTCGAAGGAACTGAAGCAAGGTTACCGACGAGCAACTTAACTCCACCCTCACCCGAGACAACCACACCTGGGCACCCGACGCAAACGACGCAACTGACGCAGCCAGAGAACTCCACACCTGGATCTTCAACTGCGCAGACGAGGTCGCCCCGCTACGCAACCCCGACAGACAACGCCCCAGGAAAGCCGCCTGGTTCCCCACCACTCTCCAAGAAGCCAGACGCACCTGAAGATGCCTGGAGAAGAACTGGAGAAACACCAAGACAACCAAAAACCACACCACCTACAAGGATGCCATGACGGACTACCACAACCAGATCAGAGCCACCAAGAGGAACTTCATCCACAACAAAATCCTGGCCAACTCCACCAACTCCAAGGAACTTTTCAGTGTCATTCAGGAATTCACCAACCCACGCAGCGAAGCCACAGACATCACCCCATCCCAAGACCTCTGCGACAAGCTTGGAACCTATTTCCACCTCAAGATCAAAAACCTCTATGACAACTTCATCGACCATCCACCACGCGCCACAGACGGCCCCCGCCCCCCAGAAACACCAGCCAGCCCACCAACTCCAACTGGACACCGATCACGGCCAAATACACCGCCTCGACCATGAAAAGCATCCACTCGGGGGCCCCCACCGACCCCTCCCCCATCATATCTACCACAGAGCCGCGGCCGCCATCGCACCCGAACTACAAAGCACCATCAACACCACCTTCAAAACAGGCACCTTCCCAGACGACTGGAAGCGCGCAGAAGTCAGACCCCTGCTCAAGAAGCCCACAGCTGACCCCACCGACCTCAAGAACTATCGGCCCATCTTGCTCCTCCCCTTCGCAGCCAAAGTTGCAGAGAAAACAGTCAACAGGAAACTGACACGATTCATTGAAGAGAACGCCGTCCTCGACCCGTCCCAATCCGGATTCCAAAGCAACCACAGCACAGAGATCCCCCTACTCGCCGCCACAGACAACATCCGCACACTCCTGGACCAAGGCCACTCCGCAGCCCTCATCCTACTTGACCTATCAGCGGCCTTCGACACCGTCTCCCACTGCACACTAGTCGCCAGACTACACGACGCAGGCATACAAGGAACAGCCCTGGACTGGATCCGATCATTCCTCACCGGAAGAAGCCAAAGGATCAGACTCCCACCCTTCCTCTCCGACCCCACGAAAATCAACTGCGGAGTCCCACAGGGTTCATCACTGAGCCCCACCCTCTTCAACATCTACATGGCACCCTCGCAGCCATCATCCGACAACACGGCCTCAACATCGCATCCTACGCCGACGACACCCAGCTCATCCTCTCCCTCACCAAAGACCCCACCACTGCCAAACTCAACTTCTGGAAATAAATGCAAGACGTCGCAGTCTGGATGACCAACAGCTTCCTAAAGCTCAACGCCGACAAGACAGAAGTCCTCGGTACCACCCCTTCTGCATGGGACAGCACCTGGTGGCCGACCACCCTCGGAAGCCCACCTACCCCCTCAGACCACGCCAAGAACCTCGGCATCGTACTCGACTCATCACTCACCATGAACCAACAGGTCAACGCCGTCACCTCCAGCTGCTTCAACACCCTCCGCATCCTCCGCAAGACCTTCAAGTGGATCCCCCTGAGTCAAGGAAGACAGTCACCCACGCACTCATCACCAGCAGACTGGACTATGGAAACGCACTCTACGCCGGCATCAACAAGTCCCTACTCTGCAAACTCCAGACAATACAGAACACCGTCCTCGGCATCCCCCGACACGAACACATCAGCCAACACCTACGAAGTCTCCACTGGCTCCCCGTGGAGAAAAGAGTCACTTTCAAAATCCTCACTCACGCCTACAAATGCCTACACAACAACGGACCCAAATACCTCAACGACAGAATCAACTTCCACGTACCCAAAAGAAACCTCCGATCTTCCAACCTCGCACTGGCCGAAACCCCGCGCATCCACAGAGCCAGAGCAGGCGGAAGATCCTTCTCTCACATTGCAGCCAAGACCTGGAACGAGCTACCGGCAGACATCAGACGCGCCCCCTCCCTGAACACCTGCAGGAAGACCCTCAAGACCTGGCTCTTCGGCTAAACAGATCTGCGGACCCCCTCCCCCCCTCAGCACCTTGAGACCCTCACGGGTGAGTAGCACGCTTAAAATTCCCTGATTGATTGATTGATTGATTCTTAATGCTGCAGCGAGACTGGTAACAGGAAATAGATGCTTTGACCACATCAACCCATCGCATAGGTATCTAGACTGGCTTTCCCTCGAGGCAAGAAGCCAACTGAAAATTGCCTGCCTCACACACCAAGCATTACATTTTAATGAACCAAGTTACCTGGCAGAAAATATTTGAATCTCAGGTTGTAGCCGCTACCTAAGAAGGGCAAACTCGCTCAGGCTTGAACCTCCTAGATTCCGAAAACAAAAACTTACACACGTTCCTTCTCCGGGTCGACGCCAAGGATCTCAAACTCCTTACCACCCAAAGTGCGTTCAAACCCATCGACCCACTTTTTCAAACAAGAGGTAAAAAAGATCCTAATGAATAGATTCCTTTCATAGACTTTTGGAGATCCCCTCCCCAGGGCGCAACGTACGTCACAATGTCAGCAATGTCTAGATTGGTCAGAAGCACTTCCTTTTTATGAGAACCCCACTGACATATTGCTCCCCTGGGTCCCTGGATCTGAATAGTTTCAGAGCAACAGCAAAATACCCACCATGAAGAAGTTATATCAGTGACCAGTAATGGAATGACAGAGGTTTTTTTTATATCTGTAGCAACAGCCTTTTGTGTCTTTTTACTTTTGATGCACTTGTCTATGCCTATCTTTTTGTTCAGTCAACCCTATGTACGGCGCTCTGATAACCTTGGGTCATGTTCGTGCTTTATAAAACATTCTAAATCAAATAAATAAATAAAAAATAATTTGAATTATGAAGGTGGAGTCATGAGGTGTCTGGAACCAAGACAATCGGGATGGTCACAGGAGCTAAATGCAAGGGACCAGAGTCATGGGGAATGGACGCAAGAGACCACCAGTGTCCTGGATAAGGGACAGAGCCTTGAAGAGAGGCAAAAGATCAGACGCTTGTCTCAGGGCGATTAATAATGGGGAGGCAGGTCATGGATGGCAAAGTGTTGAAAAGGCTAGATTCAGAATCAGGTGCAGCGTCAGGAGTGGGGGAATCAATGACTGTCACCTACGCGGTCAGGAGCTGCCACATATAATAAACAGTTCTTAGACAGTGGGTAAGCCAAAGTTTTATGGAACTTCTGCCACCAGTATTGCAGAGGAGTTTGATTTCCTGCAATATTTTCATGAGTGGGCAATACAAACGGCAATCTCTAAATCAGGCTATAAGTGAATTAACTCAAGGCATTCTTAATGTGGTACTACTGACATGAAGATGTGTGTTTTGCATTGAGCAGAAGTATGTGTCTTTGTGTTTGGCCTAAAGAAACTGAAACTGTCTTCGGTGACAGCGTCTGTATTTTTGTGAATTGTCTGTTTTCTTGCAGCCTTACAAAATACACCAGCAGCAATTATCTCGATTAGAAGTCTAATCGTGCTGATCAGCATCTAGTTCATGATTTGACATTTTTTGATTCATCCTGCAGTGGACATTTTCCTGTATTCCACTTACATTTTATCTGCCTTATGCATACTTTGGATGCATAGGAGAATGTGTACTTTCAACCAATGAAGAGTAGAAACTGTGTCACATAAAGTGAGCACCTCAAATGTTAATTTGAGTGCTATTTCCTGCCCTTTCTGGTAAGTTAAGACAGAGCTGTTGCAAATGCCTTTTACCACCTTATTATGAAAACAGGATTCTGGAGATGAAAATGTGTGTCAAGAAGGTTTGTTCCATATTGTTATGACATTTTGATGTGGTGGTGATAGTCTGTTGTTTTTTGAGCTGCTGTTTTTTTGTGCTGCATTGTTGAAATGTGATATTGCTGCATTGTGGCTGGGATGTCTCATTTGTTTTTAGCAGTTTTGTCCTGTTGTACCTATTATGTTTTAATTGTGTTGGTATGTTGCTATGTGTATGATAACATGCTATATATATGGTATTGCGTTATGTTCAGTTGTTTACTTTAGGTGTGTCAACAAATGCTGCTACATTTCCAGCCAATATTTGCACAGTTCCAGGGAAAGGCAACCATTAACTGCTGGCTAGGGTATTAAAAAAGCTGTTCCAGCTCTTCAACTAATTATGACAACAGTCAGCTAAAGAATGTGGCAGGCAATGTGAGCCGGATCACAAAATATTTTTGACTTGTGCTTTAGGGTTGCGCTTGCTATAAACACCTTTTACCACCGTATCATGAAAACAGGATTCTTGGGCTGGTAACGTGTGAGATAACATTTGTGCACATTTGCTATGTGGCATTTTGTGGTGTTAGTGATGTGTACCGTTGGTTTTTGTGCTGCTGTCATTTTGTGTTGCATTTTTGCAATTTGATTTTGTTTTGTTGTACTGTGGTTTTTGTGTTGCATTCTGTTTTGTTGTGATGCGCCATTTTATGATTTAATTGTGCTGTTTTTTTGTTTTTGTCTATGTTACTGTCTTATGTTTAATTGTTTACTTTGAACGTTCCTGTGTCAAGATACCACTATCTAACGTAGTAAAATAGCACTGTTCCAGCTCTTCATCCCTTTAAGACACAGGTCAGCACATAATTGGGACCGCTGCCAGTGCTAACTTTATGTGACCGGGCCTGTGTCTAAAAATTAGCAGTTTGAGTGCTTATTTTACGTGACATGACCAACTGCCTCTACCACAGTCTTTTAATTGACTTAAATAGTTGATCAACAGGGAGCTGTGGGAAGGAAAAGTTGTGAGTACCTTTGACATGTCATCAACATCATGCATTGTAGGAGGCCTTGAGGTTGGAGAAAGATGAGAAAAAGGTGGCAAGACAAGTCACTCCAATAACATCAGATATGAAACAAAGGGGTCATTGCCTTTCTGCCATGGCTTATATGGAGATATGTTATGATGCACATCTGTGATTACACAAATGCATAAACACACCTATTATCTCCCAAAAGATGAATAAACCAATACAGCCTGAGAGGAGTCATGTAATCTGTGACAAAGACAATTATTAGTTGGGGTGGATGATAGTTTGCCACAAGTAATAATGTCACTATTCTGGTATGGTCCAGTAAAGGTGTCACTAATTTAAGCCTGAGTTCAACCCCTTGTAGCTATGGCACAGAGCAGACAAGCTTAACTTAAGAAAAAATGAAAAGCTTTTAAAATACCAATATCAGTTAAAAAGTTGAAAACACAACAAAATAAAAATCCCACTCTAATTTATGAAAAAAGAAAATAATTAAGCAAACAAAATGACAGCAATACGACAAACACACAATAAGGGGAAACTGAGTTATTCATTTTTATAGTTTTAAATATAAAATAATACGAAAAAGCGTTATGTGCCAACCACCATCATCTGATTGCTCTTGACATGTACTGGGGCATGATTTAAGGCCAACCGCAATGGAGCGTGGGTCGGATACAGAAACCAGGTTCGACCTAGTCAGACGTTTTACCTTCTGACTTAGGGCCTGATTTAGATATCAGCGGACGAGTTACTCCATCACAATGGTGAAGGATATCCTGTCTGCCGAAATATATAAATCCCATAGGATACAATGGGATTTATATTTCACCAGATGGTATATTCGTCACCATTGTGACAGAGTAACCTGTCTGCTGAGCTCGAAATCAGGCCCTTAGTCTCTGAAATAGAAGTCAAAAATCCTCTTTGGGACTTGGCAGCAGGATGTGGTTAAGAAGGACTGGACAGTCATCAGACGAGGTCCTAGGGAAGCTGTCAACTTTTGGCAGTAAAGTTCTCAGCAGGAGAAATAAACATATGGCGCCCAAGAAAGGTCTTTCTTCGGCCAGATAATTTTGGTGCCTTCACCCGGTGAAGGTTTTTATGGTCAGACGTAGTCACTTTTTTGGCAGTTGGAATCCTCTGTTGGACATTACTTTTTGGATAGAATAATGGTGTGCTCTGGAACACTTGGCAAATGGCAGGTAATAATTGTTTTTCAGGGGATGCCCATTTTAGGTGATGGAACTTCCACCAAACACTCTTTATCAAGAGGGAGTTTTGCCCAAAATGTATAGTGACCCTTAAACATCTGTGTGCTTAGACTCTGACATTGAGCCAGGCCCAAGAACCTTTTAAAGGAACTTCACTGTCTTTAAATTCACTTAGTTAATATTATCATTGTAAACTGTATTCAGTTTATCCACCTTAGAAGAATGAAAATCTGAGTTGTGTTTGTTTGTTTAGAGTTGTCTCTTAAATCTGTCTGTTGTACTTTGCACGCTAATGTATGGTGCATGTCTTATGAGTTTTCTTACTACCATATATACTAGAATGAAACATGTTTTCTTGTAGTATTAAGGGATACCTTCTCTCAACTCCAACAGTGGATCTGATATGTGCTCTTGCCCCAGGTGTCCTTCCCTGGAAGTGATCTTATCCTTGCCCTTTCTCCAGTTGCAGGGGTGTAGCTATCACAAGTGCAGGCGGTGCAGTGTTAAAGTGCACCAGAAGGAAGAACAGTCCTCAGCACTCAAATTATTGTCAGAGCCCTGGCCCCAAAGCCGTCACCACTCACAACAACAGAACGCTGTTTGAGGCTGTTGCCTCGTCGCACTACTGTACAGAAGTCACCACATGCAACAACAGGACTCTGTTTGAAGCCATTGCCTTATCGCATTGCTTAATAGGTTAATTGTTGGTGCAGAACTGAGGCAAAGAGTCTCATGTAGAACTCCTTTACATGAGCATCACCAGAGAATAACGGTATGAAGGCAATCACTGTTAAGTTAAAATCATTGTTCCTTGAAGCTAAATGGCAACATGTTCTAATTCTACCTTTCCTTTCACACGATCTCAGCTCATCCAAATCCCCTATCAAACCCATCATATAAGGTACCCTTTCCTACTTACCCTCTAGGGAATATCCGCACATAATTCAAGGAGATCATTTTTGGGGCTCTGAATACTCAAGGAACAGGAAGGGATTAAAGTAATCTTAAGTGTGAATTACAGAGCTTAGGCAGCAAGTATAACCATGGCTCCTCTTTTACAGGATCTCCTCTCTGGAATCCCCTTCCTAATCCCTCCCCGCGTCTTGGTGTGGAAGCCATTGAGCATAATTGTGACCATCACCCCAAGGAAGGGGTAGCGTTGGATTGTATGATGCTCCCACATAAGTATTACTAGCCTGAAAAATAATTGCCCATATTTTAAATTTATACCTGAGCAGAATGGATAAGTTGATAGCTTCTTTGACGGCCATTACTCAAACCCAAAAGAAGATATAGGCTGAACAGGCAGATTCCCAGGCTGAACAGGCAGCTTTTCAGCACAGGGTTGACCAACTAAATGTTTAAAGCCGTTTCCCTCATGTTTGGATTCTGTTAAAATAACCCCAAGTCATCTTCCATCAGGGTTTGGATCTTCTCCAGTGTCTTCCTCTCCTTTAGCGCCAAGTGGTGGAATGCACTGGGTGGCAAAATCCAGTCTTAGGCTTAGGGCCTGATTAGGATGCGGTCGGAAATGGTCCGATCGCATCGTAATATGCTGGTCGGATTCCTTTCTCACCGCCTCATTACGATGGAGGCGGTCGGAAAGGAATCTGAACGGTCATTCCGACTGGCTTCCGACGGGCTCGGAGAGCACATCCGCCAGTCGGAATGCGGCCAGTAATCCCAAGGGTGGCTCTTTTTGCCTCTGGGATTATGATGTCGGGTTTCAGCAGCCTTTCCATGCTGGTCTTTCCGACACAGAAAGGCTGTCGGAACTCGACTTTGGGGGCCCCAGCAGGGCTCCCTAGGGTGCATGGCCTCCTGTTGGAGGCTGAGGTGCCCCCTGTTGATTCCTGCACCTCGTGGCAGACACCTTGATGTCCCTGCCACAAGGTGCAGGGATGAACTGCACCTCCTATTTTACAATGGGAGCATGCATTCTGGCCGGAATACATGCTCCCATTGTAAAGTATAGGAATGCGACCGAACAGTGTTCGATCGCATCCTAATTAGTCGGTCGGGACCTCCAACCCGGTGTCGGTCGGTCCCTTGACCAAGATGATGCCAGGCGGAGGAAACACCACCCGACATCGTAATGAGGCCCTTAGCTGGGAAACATTCAGTTCCCCTAGGTACTCCTGAGTGTTCTTCAGAGGAGACCCAGAAATTACTACAGTTCTTTACGCAGATTCAACTGTATTTTCTTTGTCAGCATCTGATCTCTTACCTTTCTCGTGAAGCTTCTTTGTGGGTGGTTCCTTTTTGTTTAGGCTAACGATCCAATGTGGTTTAAAAGGCCCAATTTTCTGGCTGACATTAGTAGGTTAAAATAGAAGACATGGTGGACTCAGGAGCCATGGGGAATTTTATTGATGCACAGTTTTCTAATTCTATAAAGTGTCCTTTGGCTCCTGAAGCACAGTTGCAGACAGTATGGGCTCTAGATGGAACAGAACTTTCTTCCATCACAATTAGACTTCAAACCCCAGTGTTGACCTTTCAGTGTTTAATTCAATTCCATTATGAGACAATAGTGTTTGATGTCATAAATGCCTCACATTTTAAGGTGTTGGAAGGGATCCTGTGGTTAAGTGTGTGCGATCCTCTCATTCTCATAGTCTCTGACTATATTATTTCATTCAGATTATTGTAGTGAACACTGTCTTTCGATAATTCCATCCTGGGAAATCAGTGTAGCATGGGAACTTGCAGCTAGAGATTTAGCCGAATGAATGGGGCATCTAGTAGCAGATGCAGAAGATACATCAGTAGAATTACTATTGGTGTATATGTCTTTTCAATATGTTTTAGATTTTTAAAATTCTCCCTCTGAATACAAAATTTGATTGTGAAATTGATCCAGTGGAAGGTGAAAGTCCATGTAGATGAGTCTATGCCCTGACAGTAGCTTAAAAAGAGTACATACGGAAATACCTAGATAAAGCCTAGCCAATGGATTCCTTCAGCCCTCTCCTACCCCTGCTGTGTCCCCATTATTTTTTGTCCTCAAGCCCAATGCTGAGCTGAGGCCTGGTATAGATTATAGGGCCTTTCCACTTATTAAAGTCCACTTTAATCAAGTTAACATTGGCGACCATTTACACCAAATTAGATCTATGTGGGGTCTACAACTTGAGAGGGAGATGGATGGACGAAAGCTTTTTAAACTAGATTTGGGTTTTATGAATACCTTATAATGTCGTTTGGGCTGTGTAATAATCTAACAGCCTTCCAATTCTTTGTAAATGATGCCTTCCATGAGTACTTAGACATATTTATTATAATTGACATTGATGACATCCTCATCTACATAGAATCTGTATTGCAGCATACTGAACATGTTAAACTGGTACTACAGAAACTAAGAGAGAACCGCCTGTATGCTAAACTCAGTAATTGCACCTTTTATTTATCTTCAGTGGAGGTCCTCAGCTTTATATTAACAATACAGGACATCAACAGGAACACACAAAAGGTTGATATAGTGATAAATTGTCCCAAATCGGTGAGGGATATGCAAGCCTTTTTAGGCTTCACCAACTTTTACTATCAACTCATTAAGAACTTCTGAAATCACAACTCCAATCACTAGACTAAAACTGTCACTTTGTCTTCAATAATGAGACTCAAGAAGCCTTTAAAACACTAAAAATTTCTCTGTCACTGCACCAGTCGTATGTAATCTACAAATGCATCTTCCTTTTGTTGTTGAGGCAGACATTTCCAATTCAGTTGTAGCAGCAGTCATGAATTGATCCCCAATATTTATTCCCTTAAAAGCTACACCCTTTTTAATAAAAATGTAATCTAAACTTTACATAACATTTTAAAGCAAAAAATGAACTCATCTTTAGCATAGAGATATATGCGTATTTAAAAATGGCACAAAAGAGAGCAGTTACTTTACACATTTATTTATTTGAGGAGTTTTATATAGCGCAAACATGACCCAAAGGTGTCAGAGCGCTTTATAGAGTAGGCACAACCGAATAACATGGGTCACATAAAAAGTAAATAAAAATACATAATAATGGTAAAAAATAGTAAATGATATACAGTGGGATATGTAGGCGAAATAGTAGCAATTACTCGGGTTACATAATCATAAATAAAAATATAAATTAACAAAATATAAAGGATGTAAATAAATAATATACAGTAAAATATGTGAATGCAATGTTCTAAGGTAGAAGAGGGAGGGAGTTACAGGGTGGGGAGAGTAGAGGCATAGTTTTCCCGAGGTAGTGATGCACAAGTTCTGTGGGGGCGTGGGGAAGGGGCCTAGCCCTGGTGAGAGAGGAATGTGTTGGATAGAAACATTTTTACTTCTTTCCGGAAGAGGAATGTGGATGGGTTGCATCTGATCTCCATGAGTAGAGAGTTTCAAATGTTAGGGGCCATTCCAGAGGAGGAATGGTTGTAGGTTTTCTTTTTTTTAAACATTTTTGTGGCTTCAGAAGTAGAGAACTGGTGTTTCTGAAGGATCTTTTTCTTTCTGATTGGGTCAGTTTCTGGTACAAGTGGGAGGGGGTATTGTGGTGCAGCGCTTTGTGGGTCACGCAGGCGATTTTGAAATGCATCCTGGTTTCAAAGGGAAGCCAGTTCAGTGCACAAAGGTCAGGGGTGATGTGATCACTTTTGTTTAACCCGTGATGAGCCTAGCCACAGCATTGAGGGTAGACTTCAGAGGTGCAAGTGAGGTTTTTGGGAGGTCCACAAGGGTAGAGCTAACGTAGTCAAGCTTTGAGAGCACAAGTGCATGAGTGGTGGTTGTGAGGTCGGCCGCGGGGAGGAAAGGTTTTAGTTTCCTAAGGATATGCAGCTGATGGTTAGCTCCTCTATTGATGGCGCTAATGTGTTTTTGCATGGAGAGGTCTTTATCTAGTGTTATACCTAGGGATTTGGTGGAGTCGATGATGTGTGGAGTGCTATTCAAGGCAGAGAGAAGAGGGAGACAGTCATTGATGTTAGGGGTGGTACCGGGAGGAGCGATCAGCAAGAATTGGGTTTTAAGGACATTGAGTCTGAGGTGGTTATGAGTTAGCCATTGTTGCATTTTTCTTAGAGTGACGTTGAGGGTGTGGAATCTAGATGTCCTTGATGGAGGTTATTCTCATTTAGAGTTATGTGTTATCAGCATACATATGGTAGGAGATGTGGGAGAGTTTGAGGACTTCAGTAAGGGGCTCCATATAGAGTTTGATTAGTATCGGGAAGACAATAGCACCTTGGGGGACACCCAGTGATAGTGGAGACTGCTCAGAAAGAGTGTGATTGATTAGTAAGCACTACAATATGTTATTTAAAAAAGAGGAGAAACATTTTTAACATGGAGCCGGAGAGGCCCATCCAATGTTCTAGAAGGTCAAGTGGGTAGCATGGTTGATGGTGTGAAAGACTGCAGACAGATCCAGCAGGATCATTTTCGTCGAGGGAGCCCAGGGCATCATCCAAAATGTTGACCATGGCAGTTTGTGTGCTATGAGCCAAACGGAAGTCGGATTGACAGTGGTCGAGGAGTAGGAATTGTTCAATGTGATTGCGGAGCTGCAAATGTACACATTTCTCTAGGAGTTTGGCCAGAGTAGGGATGGTGGAGCTGGTGTTAGAATAAAAAGAATCCTACTTATGCATTGTTATACGTATGTTAGCATTCGCTGCGCCATTTTATATGTAGATTATATTTAGCTTCTGTTTCTCCAAGGTTAGGTTTCGCCTTGCTAATGAATACATTGTTCTTATTAACGCATACCTTTTTCCTTAGATAGAAACCCTCTCCCACTTGTCGAGTAGCGGGCACAGGCAGAATGACCTTGACTGTTAGATAATGTGTGTCCGGCTGCAAAATCGAAACTTAATTTTTCTATTCCACAGTTTCGCTGTATCTGCTTGGAAAACTCCATTGTGGGCGTGCCTTCATTCATTCTGAAATGTACATAATGTATCTTTATGCTTGCTGATGTCAGTCCCTCTGCAGCACTCCTTAGAGACTGGGCAGACAGGGCTCCGCTCTGAGCGTACTCTGAATAAACAGATATTGGTTTGTATTCTCTACTGTCTGACCGACTCTCCATTTGGTATGGAAGGCTGAGAGGTGGTCTTGTGTGACCCGGGTGACCTGAATCGGGTCACTTCCTTCAGTTAGCACCTGAACAGGGACTCCTTTGGGTGAGTGACCCATCCCCTTCTGTGGGTGGGGGGGAAGTCGAGGCCATCGTCGGGTCAGACTGACGGTTCAGGGATCCCTGTATGAGGAGCATTGATTGCTCGCAGCTGCCCCTTCCGTCCTACCAGACGGTGCCTCGCCCAGTGGTCATCCCGACTGGAGTCCTAAACTGCAAAAACTGTTTGGTCTGAAGAGTCGGCAGTGGAGAATTAATTCGCTTCAACCTGCATATATCAGGTGAGTTTGTTTTGGTTCTTTGTGGATATGGTACCATTTTGGTTTGCAATGGAAATGGTCTGAGGACCGTCTTTGGGACAAAAGCATTTGCAACTGCTTTACCAGGCATAGAATAGTGAACTTATTTTCTTTTGAGAATGCCTGCAATCAGTAAGCTGTTTTCTTTGTGTTGTCGTTGTTGTTCTACAGATGCTCGATTGGAAGAAGCTCAGCCGGCACCTCCAGAAGGCACCCCAAATTTTGATATGTACGTGAAACATGGTCTTGGCCCTATTATGTTTAGTACATTATGGCACAAATATACAAGGGACAATGCCGAGTTGCAGTGGCCATTAATGGGCACTTTTGATGAACAAAAGATTGGGTATTTACAGGAACAGTTCTTTAAGAGGGGAAGTAGACAGTCTATGTTTGATTCTCTTAGGACATGGCAGAAGGCAGCTAGGCAGAGACGATTGAAGTCGGAGAAAGACGCACCTGCCATCGACACTTGCGCCTGTTACTTCTGTTGCTTCTCCCTCTGCGGTTCTTTATCCCCCAATATTTGTAAGCACTGAGACACCAGTTTGTGGGTTCGAGGATAGAGATTTATTAAAATTTCATGAGCGTATGGGCCCTTTTGTGCGGTCTGCAGTGGGAGATGAAGAGAAGAAGGTCGTAGCTAATTAAACCGCATAGTGGAGCCGTAATCCCATTTACAGTGTGGAGGATGTTTGGAGTGTGATGAAAGATTATGAGCCTTTTATACAGCAGCATGCCCTTAAACATATGTCCTCTACGTTGATTGGCCTTTGGCAGCAACGTTTTGGGGATGATGGGCCACAAATTTTATTTGGTATTAGAGCCCGTGTGTATGCTAGTGGTTTGGCCCAGGCCAAGTGTTTGGGAACATTACCACGTTGGTTGCTTATAGAGGTAGGTTGCACGACGAGAGTCCTACCACATTATCTCAGTTTCCGATGCAAGAGATTCATCCCATATATCATCCAGAGATACCAGAGTTAACGGATCAGCGTGGTAATGTCACTCGTGCGGGAGTAGCGGCCCGGTTTCAGGAGCAATGGGTTTATACTCTGTGGAAAAGAAGTGATGTTTTATCTCTTAAAACTCATTTGCCTGATCCTAGGAAAAATCCTACTGCTTATTATAAAGTATTGACCGAAGCCGCCTCTTCAACGGTAATGACTCTTGCTGATATTGAAATGTTTTTCGGTCTTCTTGTTCCGGTTGATATTTGGAGGCAGGTCCATACTCAAGATCATGTTCCGGAGTTGGGTGGTATTTGGGATCAAATTAAAGCATGGGACCAAGAGAGAAAACCGGGTGATAAGCCCCGAGCGGAAATTTTAGCGTTGCCAGGCCGCATTATTACGTATGTGCATTCTCTTATTCCACCGAGGAAAGTAGATTGGGATAAATTGTCGGCTTGTTGCCAGAAGAAAGATGAGAGTCTGTCTGATTTTTTCACTCGGTTCGAGGATACGTTTTTGGATTATAGTGGCCAGGATTTGTCTATTGAGGGGGGTATTCGGTTGTTTGTTAATAGATTTGTCTCTAATTTGCTTCCTGAAATTGCAACTCGATTGCAGGCTTCTGAGAGTACCTGGTCCACCTCTTCCCCTTCCATTATTTTGAACATGGCTCAATATTATGAGCATCGAGACAGGTTCTCGTGGACGGGGTCGTGGGGCTGGAGGGGCTGATAGGGTTCAGAACGCTGCAGCTTTACAGGGTCGTACCGATAACAATTACTTTGACGACCCTCGTGATGGACAGTACTATCATGATGATTATGATATGGAGGAGGTGACAGGAATGTCTTATAGCTAGGACACTGAAACAGGAGGGGTATGCAGTTCCTAGGTGAGTACAGACAGTTTAGGAAGTGTTCAATTCTCTTTAGGACAAGGTGTCCTCCGGGGGAAAAACATTTTTTGGAAGAGGAGGAGGGGGAATTCCTCCTTTCAGAACTAGTGCCCTCACACACCCAGCCAGCTAGGTGTCATGCTTCATCATCGGGACTGCTCCTCGTCGGGTCGGCGCTGCAATACCCGACGGGCACCCAATGATGGGGCTCTTTGGCGGAGATATTTTGTTCCTTGCCGTTTGGTGAGGTGTGGGTGAGGGGGCTAGGCTAGTGTAGATGTATTGTAGTGAAGGTGCGATTCAAAACAGGTTGGGTAGTCCAAAGCGATACTTTAATGGAATGGCTCCTACCTGAGTAAAATAAAACTAGAGTGGCAACTTCTATCTTAAATTTATTAGTTCAAGATTATAGTGCTCTACTCTACAACGGTCATAGCTAGGACAGTCAGGTACAGAATGAGGGACCAGTTCCGATACCTGTATACCAGCGTGGACCTTATGTAACAGCGGAACTGCAAGGTTCGACTAAGGAATTTTTGGTGGACACAGGTACGACCAAAAATTCTGTTTCTCGAAATATGGTCCCTGGGGCAGCTCTGTTTGGCCATAATAATGTTTCAGTAGGTTTTTCTGGTGTACCGGTAGTAAGCCCCATTTCAAGACCCCTTGCACTAACTGTTGGTCCTTTTACAGTGGGTTCACCATTTTTGTTAACATCTAATTGTGGTGAGAATTTGATGGGTTTGGATTTGTTAAAACAAGTGCTTGCTACGATTTATTGTTACCCGGAAGGCGTTTACACGACGATGGGTCCAAATGTGAGCACTAGACAGTGTCTCTCTCTTCCTCTTCCTGCTGAATTTGCTGACATATCATCTACTTTTTGGGCAACTGGTGATACAGATGAGGGATTGCTGCATATCCCTCCAGTTTCGATAAAAGTTCAAGACAATGCTATTCTGCCTCATATTCCCCAGCATAAAATACCACAGGCCGGAGAGAGGGCCTTATTGCAAATTATTCAGGATCTGATCAAGAAAGGAGTAGTTGAGGAGACGTCTGCCAATATTTGTAATAGTCCTATTCGTCCGATTCTTAAACAGACACCCTCAGGTTCCCCTGATGATCATGAAGATGTTTATCATTTTGTGATTGATTTGCGTGAAGTTAACAAAATAGTGGTTCCTCAGTTTCCAGTGGTCCCAGACATAACTACGCTTTTGACAATGATTCCTTGTATTGCTAAATTCTTTTCTGTCATTGATTTGAAAAATGCCTTCTTTAGTATTCCTATACATCCGGATAGTAGGCACTTGTTTGGGTTTACACTAGCTGGCAGAAGCTTTAGGTTCTGTCGAGCTCCTCAGGGCTATACTGAGAGTCAGAGTATTTATAGCCAGGCTTTAAAGAGTCAGTTGGATTCCCTTTCGCTTCCTGCAGGTAATGTATTGGTGCAGTATGTTGATGATCTCCTCATCGCCTCCGATACAGAGCAAGGTTGTCAAGACAGTACGGTTCAATTGTTGCTGCATTTGGCTCACCATGGACATAAAGTTTCTCTTTCTAAATTTCAGTATTGTCGGCAGGAGATCACCTACTTAGGTGACCTACTGTCAAAGGAGGGTAGGAGATAAACCCCTGAGCGTATCAGCACCATTGGTAAAATGCCTGTTCCACATACTCAGAGGTATCACTTCCTACTGTCATCAGTGGATACCTAGCTACTCCCTGCTAATTAAACCCTTGCTTGCACTAACAATGAAAGATGTGCATGAGCCTTTACCTAGGACGCCCGAATGTCAGCAGTCTTTTGAGCAATTGAAAACTGCGCTTTGTTCGGCTCCAGTACTAGGCACCCCAGATTACAATAAACCGTTTGTGTTGTGCGTCCATGAGATGGCTGGTTGCGCGCTTTCTGTTTTAACACAACGATTTGGAGATAAGCAACGGCTGTGTGCTTATTTTTCTGCTGTCCTTGATCCAGTTGCGACAGCCCTTCCGAGTTGTCTAAGAGCGGTTGCGGCCGTGGCTGTTTTGATTAGACAATCGGCCGGAATCGTGCTAGATACTGATCTCACAGTCATGGTACCCCATGCTGTGGATACACTTTTGAATAATACAAAGACACAGCACCTCACCAGTGCACGTCTGACTGGCTATGAATTAATGCTGTTTGCTCAACACATCACGATCAAAAGATGTGCCACTCTGATTCCAGCCACGTTACTACCCCTCCCTTCCAAAAGTGATGAAGTCGACAAACATGGCTCTTCTTCCGGACGGAAGAAGAGACGAAAGGACGGGTAGACTTGACTGATGTTCCCTTATCTGACCCACAAGGGGAACTATATGTCGATGGCTCTTATTTTTAACTACCAGATGGCACTACTACTGCTGCTTATGCTATTACTACACTCCCTACGGTAGTGGAGACATCACGAGTCTCTTATCATTCGGCTCAAGCCGCTGAACTTGTTGCCCTTTTACGAGCTTGTGAATTCAGTGAAGGACTGTTTGTCAATATTTATACTCTCAGCCAGTATGCCTACGGGGTCGCACATAGTTTTGGGCGACTCTGAGCAGAGAGAGAGTGTCTTACTTCACATGGCACCAAAATTCAGCATGGGCACATTATATTGAGGCTTTTGTCTGCTTTGACACTTCCTAAGAAATTGGCTATAGTGAAGTGTAGTGCCCATCGGAAAGTCACTGACAATGTGGGAAGGGGGAATGCATTTGCGGATCAGATAGCAAAAGAAACAGCTCAGACTAAAATTAATCGGATGTTTGTAGCAGGCCCGGCTAGGTGGGTGCCTGAAGTTACCATGTTTGAAGATACTCTTGATAATGTGAAAGAGATACAGAGTGAAGCCACAATAGAAGAGTTAGCAATGTGGCAGGAAAGCACAGCACAATTGAACGATGAGGGATGTTGGATTGATAAGTCAGGAAAGCAGAGATGGATGTTGCCTGATGCATATGTTCTTCCTGTTGTTACTATGGCCCATGGTCCAGCCCATATTAGTGCTAAGGGTATTTGCAAGTTGTTAGACCCAGTATGGCAGAACAACAACATTTCGAAAACGGCTGCACATTTAATGAAGTATTGTATGGTGTGCATGATGCACAATCCTGGAATGGGTTTGCCCACACTGCCTGGTAATTTTGCACCACCCACTTTCCCTTTTGAGGTCCTTCAGATGGATTATATAGAATTAGAAAGGTGCAATAACTTGGAGTATGTTTTGGTAGTTGTTTGTGCATTCAGTAAATGGGTTGAGGCCTATCCCACTAAGGACAATACAGCCATTACGACTGCAAAGTTCTTTCCTCGTTTTGGCTTGCCCCGTTTGATTTGGATTGATAACGGAAGTCATTTCAATGCAAAAGTGATTCAATTGATTTGTGATAATCTGTGTATTAAACAGAAGTTTCATGCTGCCAATCATCCACAGTCAGCAGGTTTGGTTGAGAAGTACAATGGTACTCTCAAACTTAAACTGGCAAAACTACAGGAGACCAAAGGGTTAAAATGGCCAGATGCCTTACAGTTAGCTCTTTTGTCCACAAGAACAACAGCAGACTCTAGGACAGGATTGTCACCATACAAGGTCATGTTTGGACACCCGGCAAATGTCTGGGGCATCCCACGCTCTTGACGGTTTTCAGATATTGAGTACCCGTTGTTGATTGACTACCTTTGCCAATTAACTGAAAGTTTGCGTTCTATTCACCAACAGGTCAGGGAAACCCTGCCAGCTACACCAGAGGGGCCCAGACACAACATTCAGCCTGGGGACTACATCCTCATAAGGAACTTCCAGCGGAAGAAAAGTTTGGAGCCGCGTTGGAAGGGACCGGAACAGGTCCTTCTAGCCACACGCACTGCAGTCAAAGTTGCTGGCCGTAAGAACTGGATCCATGTGACCCATTGTCGCAGGGTCCCTCTGCCTTTGCCCTATGATCAATGGGTGAAGGATGGAGTAGGAGACTCCGAGTGTGAGACGGTGCCTCAGTTTGTCCCCTTCAGCGACGCCAGGCTGACTTGGACGTGAACAGATGAGGAAAATTATGAAGTGCTAAATGCGGCAGTTCCTACGGACATACGGGCGATCCAGGTGCCGCTTTTTGTTATCCTTCTGTGTCTAGAGTCACCAGGTATAATTTGCACCCTCGACTGGAGAAAAGTGCACTAAAGGAGAAGTCAGATTAGCTAGGGATGGACTGTGTAAGTTAGGGTGTACTTTGCTATAGTACCAATGGAGTTAGCTTAGAGTGATGAGAAATTTGTGCACTATTTGAACATTGGACAGGATAGATCAAAGGTATCCCCTAAGGGATATATTATCCTGGTCGACGTGGGAATGCTAGCTTAGGGCAGAGCAAGCTCCACCGCCGGTGCTCAAGAGCGCCAACGTTTTGATGAACAATAGGAGCCTGTACCAGTGAGGCTCTGACGGACACTGGGAACTTGTATATTTCTCTCATTTGCATTTAGCCCCATTTCATTATTCGTTATGCATTCCTTTGGCAGAATGGCTGCCGAGGAAGAGCAGCCAATGATTTTCCTTGTTCACACACATGTCTTTTGGTCTACAAAGAAAAAGTTCATATGTGTTGTTCTTGTGATTCTGTTGCTATTGTCTCTGGGTGGGGTATCATGGGTTTTGGAGCATAACCAGGATGTGACATTATGTACCAAGGGTAAGATTATCCCTCAAGTTCAACAGAAAAGAATGACACAGAATAATATCTTTTTAGACACACATAAAAGATTTTTTGGAGAAGGTACAGCTTGCTATTCAACTGAATCTGTCACAAGTTTATGGACTGCTTACCCATTGTCACTTGTCAATTATACGTATACCCACCCATCCCAGTTCGTAGGGGTGAGGGGTGAGTTTGGTATGGGGCATCATGGCCCTTGTCTATATTACAGAAAGCCACGAGGAAAGGGGTATCCAGGGTGTGACAATAATACTTATTGTGATAATTTGTATATGAAAGAACAGAATGTTACTTTAGTGGGCTGGCATTACAAAGATTTAACAGCCACCCGGAAAGCTGGTTACTATCCTGCCTGTTGCCCGATAATAAATAGTACTGACACATTTCTGTACATCAATTTTTCTGGGATAGTGTTGTTCAAAAATACGATGTCTTTAGCAAAAGAAAAGGATCCGAGCACCTTTGGAATGAACACCAGATATGCTCCAGAAGATTATGAAGGACCACTTTATGCACATCCAGGATTTTATTTCCTGTCTAATGGTACTTACTCAAATGTTTATATTGGCACAGATGATGTTGCTCTAGGAATGGTGCTTCCCCTAGGTGTGCCTTGTAAATACAGTAAGCCAAGTGTAAGATGGGTAAAGAGAACGTTGACTGCAGAGTTATGTGATGGAGTGACAGATTTCGAAGTCAACAATTACAGTAATGGGATCACTTTTGGATACATTCTCTCCTCCAAAATTACGTTTGGTGGCACTGCTATGGCTAGGGGTGAGGAAGCTAGAGAGTATTTCGGATGTAAGCTACAGATATTGTCTAATTGCCCTGTAGCAGCTTTGCGTGACATCACCACTCAATTGGAAAGTATGCGGATTTATTCCGAGCAGACTAGATTTTCAGTTGACTTCATCTTGGCAAAGAGTGGTGGTGTGTGCGCTGAAGTCGGGAACCAGTGTGTAGTCGGGATTAAGAATATGGAACAAAATATTACTAAACACATATTAGATATCTTGCAGAATGTCAAAGGAATGGAGAGTGGAAATTGGAGTTGGTCGTTGTTTGGCAATTGGGGTTGGAATTTTGAGAAAATAATTTATTTAGTTGTAGTGCTGATACTTTGTTGTATCCTCATTCAATGTCTTCCATTCTGTTGTTCCTATTGCACCACTCTATTCCTTCCAAAGAAGACATCCGTCCATGATACTAATGCTGCAAATATGGTCCAAAAAGAAATAGATGCCCTTATGCAAATTGATAAGGGCATTTTTGAGACTTCTTCCCTCCTTACAGTTTCCGTCTCTGATCCTGAGGATATGGACTGTTCATAGTAAACTTTACTTATGATTCTTGTTCTATTGTTTTGCATCTTTTATAAAACGTTTAGCTCATGCTAAAAGGAGGGTCTGTTAGAATAAAAAGAATCTTACTTATGCATTGTTATACGTATGTTAGCATTCGCGGCGCCATTTTATATGTGACGCCATTTTGGGTTACAATCGAAACTTATACTCTGCTATTTTTGAGAAAAGGCCTCAGTTAGGTTCTGTTTCTCCAAGGTTAGGTTTTGCTTTGTTAATGAATACACTGTTCTTATTAATGCATACCTTTTCCCTTAGCTGGAAACCCTCTCTTACTTGTCTAGTGGCATGCACGGGCAGAATGACCTTGACTGTTAGATAGTGGGTGCCCGGCTGCAGAATCGAAACTTGTTTTTTGTATTCTACAGTTTCGCTGTATCTGCTTGGAAAATTCCATTGTGGTCGTGCCTTCATTCGTTCTGAAATGTACATAATGTATCTTTATGCTTGCTGATGTCAGTCCCTCTGCAGCACTCCTTAGAGACTGGGCAGACGGTGCTCCGCTCTTAGCGTACTCTGAATAAACAGATATTGGTTTGTATTCTCTACTGTCTGACCAACTCTTCATTTGGTATGGAAGGCTGAGAGGTAGTCTGGTGTGACCCGAGTGACCCGAATCGAGTCACTTCCTTCACTGGGGTGGTTGTTGTTGGGGTTGGACTTGTCGAAGTTGGGTTTTTTAGGATGGGGGTAATCTGACCAATTTTGAGGCAATCGGGTAAAGAGCTTTGGGTGAGAGAGGCAATGATTATCCTGGCCCATAGTGAGAGTCGGAGATGAATGGACTCATTGAGGAGTCTGGAGGGGAGGTGATCAGTGAAGTGGTTTGGATATTTCAAGGAGGTCAAAAGATTGAGAGCACCAATCTCATCGAGGGTTGAAAAGCTAGACCAGGAGGTGTTATCTTTGGGCGAGTTAGGGTGATTATACCGGCAAGCTTCATTATCCATTGTGGAGGGCTGTATTTTTGATGGAAGCAGGGTCACTCCTGCAAGGAGATTGATTTCTGATAATTTCAATCAGTTTCTTGGGCCTATTAGAGGCAGTGTCTAGTTGGTTTTGAAAGAAGGCTGCTTTGGAGTTCCTAATTTGCCTGTTGTAGGCACTGTGCCTTTGAAGTAGGAGTATGAGTTTGGCCAAGGAGGGGTGTGTCTCTATGTTCTTTCAGCTAGTCTAAGATGTCACCGTTCTTTGTTAAGGTTATTGTTGAACCAAGGGTTCGATTGAAATAGTGATCTGTGAGGTCCTGGGAATTAGTTATGGAGGAAGGCAGGAGCAAGGTCATGTTGTTGGTAGTTGACAGAGTGTGTGAGTTAATGTTTCTGGTGTCACGGATCCAGTGTTTGGCTTTCTTTGGTTGGCCTTTGGAGCTGATTGCCTCTATATTTAGGGAGAAGGTGACACAGTGGTGGTGGGTTCAGTCACATGGGAGAATGGAATCAACTTGTAAGGTGTTCTGTTTAGCAATGATTAGGTCAAGGGTGGCTCCTTTCTTGTTGGGCTATTGCAGGCTTGTACGAGGTTGAGGTCATGGGGTAAGGATTTGAAGCAGTTCACAAGCAGGTCAGTGGGATTGTTCCAGTGAATATTAAAGTCACCCAGGAAGACTTGGTTGGAATGATCATCAATATTGCAGGAGAGAATCTCCATGACTCATTCAGTGAATGTGTGATTACTGCCGGGGGATGGTAGAAATGGTGGAGGGAGCACTTTGAGTTGCTAGTAGTGGAGATGTCGATCAAGAGGTATTCACAGGTGGGTAGAGAAATGGCATGTGCCTGTTTTACAGAGAGTGAGTCTCTGTATAAACAGGTTAGGCCACCCCTCGCGTATCTTGGGTGGTCTAGTCTAATAATGCCATAACTAGGGGGGACCAGTGTGTCCAAGGTGGCCCCAGAGGAATCATTTAACCAGGATTCTGTGAGCATGAGAATGTCAAGGTCCAGGTCGAGGATAAGATTGGCTATGTCGGCTGCTTGTTTCATGGCTGAGCAGCAGTTTAGTAGTGTGCCTTTCAGGGAAGCATTAGAGGTGGTCATATCAGAGGGCGTATGAGAGATGGGGAACTTAAGTGAGGTTCGATTTGTTATCAGATGCTATCAGACCAGAGGGCAACAGAACACATTATGGTGAAAGTATGGCATAGCAACATACTATCAGAGCCAGGAGAAAAATATCAAATAGTGCATTAGAGTAGAATCAGCAGGTTAAGCCAGGACTTGGTCCCTGGAGTACTTAGGACGAGAGACAAGAGCCTCATGGCAGGGCCAGCCGCAAAATCTGTGAAGGCAGTAGCGACGCGAGGGAAGAATACAGCAGGTCATGCATTGCCAAACCATGAAGTTGTGATGGGGGAGACGACAGACTATCAGATCAAAGAGAGATAGCAAACCTTATGGAATAAATGGGTATAACAACAAACATGCCCACCATCAGTGCAGAGAGAGAGATGATACATAATGGGGTAATTGGGGAAGACAACATATATGTCAAGAGATTAGAGAGAGACAGAAGGCATTAGGATGTAAATTGGGTAGAAACAGCATACAGACAGGACTGGGAAGAGTGACCGAAAACACTCTAGTTAAGAACCCAGGTTGTAGCCTCGAACTTGCTGGTGTCATAGCCATACATAGGATATGGATGTAATCGCCAAACCAGTAGTGCGGACCTTCGTGGGGTGAGCGAGAAGCCTCTAGAGATGACAGAGGGTATAAGAGGGGCCCTCAGGTTGTGTAGGCAGTTATGAGGACAGTGGGGTGAGCAGGGTTCAGTAGTGCAAGAGGTAGTCCAACAGCTTGCAACTTTTTAGCAGCACCGCAAGCTTCTAACACTCAGCCAAGGAAATTAGTGGATGTGCACTGTTGCTCCATCAGATATAGAGGGAGTCCAAAATCTGGGCCAAAGGTTAGCAGAGATGCAGGCAGGGCCGGCTCTAGGGTGGTGCGATCGGTGCCACCACACCGGGCGCTGACTTGGGGTGGGGCCATCATTTTTACAAGTATTATTATCATTTTAAAAGCACCAACCTGCTGGCGTGTTCCTGGCCTCCAGCAACTTTTGTAGGCATCAATTAAAACATCAAGATAACTCCGGTGATTTATCGTGTTCCTGGAAAGAGACCAGAGGTTTGTCTAGTGGAAGTTTTGAATCATCCAAAGGTAGCATAGAGGGTTAAAATACCTGCTGCTAAGAACGTGTACCATGCAGATAACAAAGTGCATGTAATGTAAATAGGTCAGTGGGTTACTGCTTCTAAAAGAGAGCTCCTTTTGTTACTTGTCATTTGTAAGTCAAAATCGTAGTATAGAACATTGAGCTATTAACTGTCATCAAAGAGATGTGTGTAAACTGCAAGGTATATGTTAGAGCTATATGTTTTTTTTGCCCAGTCTTTCATTATCCTAATCTTGCCAAAAGGGTTCATTTGGGTGGAAAGCAATTCTTGTTATTAAAGAGAACCCCTAACAATGGTGTTACATTTTAAATTTTGAATTTGTGCTTTTCCAGAATAAGGACTCTTAAAGTATATTGCCTACCAGTATCAATGACATGTTACTCATACACTACACCTTGTAGTCCTGTCTGATGTAACATTTCCTAAACACTGATTTACACCTATTATTGTCTCTGTGCAATGTGTGTGATGTAAAGTGCTCTGACACCTTACACTGGTATGAGTGGTGCTATAAAACTAAATGAATCCGAGAGACAGTGGTTCAGGAGACTTGAGGGGCACTGTTAAAGGGCGGTGGTGAGAGAATCCAAGGCAGAGGTGGTCATTGGGGGGGCGCCAACAGACATTGTCGCACAGGGCGCCACCAGCGCTAAAGCCGGCCCTGGATGCAGGCATTGGCATCAAGGTGTTGGGCCTTAGTTGGATTTGGGCTGGCCACATGATAGCTTTAGTAGAATTTGGCTATTATTATGATGGCGATTTGGGCTGGACTCATGGTAACTTTGGTAGGATTTGGCCTGTTACTACGACATAGGAGTCCTCAGCAGCTCTCTCTCCAGCAACAGCATGTCACAGCGCAAACAGCGCAAGCATCGGGTAAGCGTCCCTCCTGGCCTCTCAGGAGGGTCCAGTAATTCCCTCAATGAGTTCTGCTGGGATTTAAGGTCAGAGGCAGGCGGGGGCATTAGAGACAAGTGCATCAACTACTTTATATCTTGTAAATAAGGAGCTCCAGGGCAAAATGGAGTCAAATTATTAAATAAAAAATCATAGGTTGAACACAATAACAATTTAGTTGTATTTTAGGTCACACTGGGTGTAAAAGGGATCACCATAAATGTCAGAAGTCACAAATGCTATCACGAACCTTTGCCGTCTTTTGTTATTCCCTTTTAGCGATAGGTCTAAGGTTGAACCTGTAACTGTATCGTATTCAGGGCATAGTGTGCTCCACGAAGAAGATTGGTAAGTGACCTAACTCACTCACACTTATACACTACATTGAAGTACCCTAAAATTTAGGCCTTCAACATCAATGGTTCTGATGAAAGCCTCAAAACCAGTATGGGGGGTAAATTTACAGAAACATGTTGACCTGCTTACCTGGTATTGTGGACTAATAATTTTCCTGAACAGGTTTTAACCTTATCCTGATCCAGTTTTTATTAAAACGCTTATTACTGGACAAGCGATAATTTTAAACACATGCCACTGTTGTTACAGAGACAGTCTTCCTCCTGGTGGAGGATTTAGTATCACTTGGAGAATGGGACACTCAAGTGATAAAGACCCGATGATGACGCTATCTACCAGATCATGCAAGCAGAGATAAACATACACTGCAGGTCGTGACAGCGTGGTTGAGGGTCTTAATAACACTTTTTTAAGAAACTCTGATATCAAGACACATGTGGCTAACACCCACCCTTTTTTGATTTTTGGTGATCCACAAACCAACAAATTACACCTGTCACCTTCCACTCACAAAAATGAAAAGAACTATGGCATAGTCGATAAATAATTATTGGCAAGGACGCCCTTTAGGAGTGGAGACAATATTTAATGGAACACCACACACCACTAGAGTGTACACTAACCATTGAAAACTGCAATACATGGGGGCATATTCACAAGGACTTATCACCGAGTTATCGCCACCTTAACGCATCAAAAGTGGAGATAGATTTAACGCCCCATTCACAAGTGGGTGCAAACTGGAGACAACGCCAGTATTCCCGTGATAACTGCCGCAAAATTTACCTCCACGGGTGACACCACCAACTAACCCTAATGAGATGCAGAGAAGGCGTTCCCGTGCAAAAACACACGAAAACACCACTACACCACATTCACAACGAACTGCCAGAACTGCGATGCGAACCAAAAACAGGCGATAAGCCGCAGTAGCTGCAGGGATTTAACACCTGCCTTCTGCCGGTGTTAAGCAGGATGACTACCTGCAGTATGAAAGGGAGCCCAGCCCAGAGCCACATCTGAAGACCCACAGATGCCATGGAGACAATGATCATGCAGCTCGGAGACCCATGAGGGCCACAACACCCACCGCCACCACTCCCAGGCCCCCCCCCCGGACCCCCTCTCATCCGGGACAAACACATACCGTGCACGACACAAGAGCCACAAAAAGCGTATGATGTCGCACAATGACAACAAGAAACACATGTGTGGTCAGAAGAACGAGAAACAGTCACTCATCATTGAAGTAACAACCAAAAACTTTATTGAAATACAACACAAAACACCAATGCGGAAGACTCCTGTCGGGTCCGTCCGGGACAATCTTGATGTCACAGCCTGGAAAATAAAGCACAAAATCAGAACATGTGTCATGCCCACATCAAAGGAGCGAGACACAGAAAAACAGAGAAGGAAAGAAAGGCAGAGAGAGAAAGAGAGAGAAGGAAAGGAAGGGAGAGAGAGAGAGAGAGAAGGAAAGGAAGTGAGAGAGAGAGAAAGAAAGGAAGGGAGAGAGAGAGGGAGAAGGAGGGACACTGCCGCCCGCGCACCCAGGCACTGCTGCTCACCTGCTGCCACCGGTGTGTCTCCAACCACGTGCCGGTATACACTGCAAGCCACCAGGTCTGCAATCTGTAATCGAGGCCAGAGTCAATCATGGCAGAGTCCATCTCACTGCACACGACAACAACGCCTGTCCACCCCTGCGCACACATGCAGCCGCACCCTAGCCCCTCCCGCTGGCCAGCGCTGGCTGTCCGCCCTTGCGCACCCAGGCCCCACTGCTCACCTGCCGCCAATGGTGTGTCCACCAGTGGGCACACCATGTGCCCGTGCAAGCTCCAGGCCCAGGTCCCACCACCATGGCATGCTCCACATCATGCGGACCCGCACCGCAGCCCAGCAGGTCACACACATGACGCTGAGTCCTGAGGCATCAATGGCAGAGACGACATCAGTGCACACGTCATCATCGCAGGCCGCACACCCGCTCAGCAATTTCGGTGCCACTAACCCTGTGCAACCCCAGTCAGCGCCACGTGGTGGTAGGCCCGTGACGGCCGCATGGCTTCGGGTGCCACTAACCTTGTGCAACCCCAGTCAGCACCACGTGGTGGTAGGCCTGTGACGGCCGCAAGGCTTCGGGTGCCACTAACCCTGTGCGCAACAACTCATGGGCCCTTTATGACTGAGAATCGTGGAACGTCCGTCATCCCGTCACCACCGGCAGTGGGGAATGTGACGTTGTCGGCCCCTTATATTGGCGGGGTCACATGGCCTGTGACGCCTGTGCCGGATGGGTGTGGTGTGTGTGCAAACCTGCCCTCAGGGAGTGGCCGTGACATGCCGACAACTAGACCAGCGACCTGCAGACCACTAGCATGTAAACCTGGGACTTGTAGCTATGTGGCCCCCCCCTCGGAGCGTAAGCGGAGTGGTCTGGCCTGGCGTACGCCGGACCAGCGCAGGGCTTGCAACAATGACTCGGGGGCTCTGGGCGTGGTTCAGTCCATGTCCGGACAACGAAGTGACTAATGCGTGTGTCCCTGTTGTAGTGTCTACGGCACCCGGAACGCAATCGGCAATGTAGCACACTGTGACTGGAATCCCACTAGATGAGCATCATTGACGTTAGGGGGAATCACTGACCCTACATTCATACATGAATGATGAAATACATGACACAGCAGTGCGTTTCTGAATGTTTAATGCACATCCAGTGGAGTTTTGCAGCTGGAGCAGTACAGGGCCATGCCAACCCCACTTCACAATATGGGCCCGTGCAGGGCCAGCCAGAGTCCATCGGGGAATGACAAGTACAGCAGAAGAGGAAGGGTACAGTCCGCAGTCTGGTCACCGTGTCATTGGTCACCAAACAGGATATGGCAGTCCATGTCGCGGTCCAAGGTGAGTGCAGCAGAGTGTATCGGGGGTCAGTGGAAGGTCATGGGGCCATGTGCGGCACCAAGCAGCAACAGGCCAGGTGGCGGACATGAATGCTAGTGCCTCCTTCTGATCTCAAGCCCATCCACGTCCTCATCCTCGGATGTGTGCTCTGCTCCACCTCTGGGTGGTGCAGTTCTGGCAGCGGCACTGTGTGCCACTGACACATCAGGGGCCGGAGGTGGATTGTCGGCCACACTGTGTGGCAGTGACACATCAGGTGCCGGAGTGGAAATGCATGCCGCACTGTGAGGCACGGACACACCAGGGGACGGAGATGTGGATGGTGTAGGGGCAGCATCATTCATCTGCGCCACGCTTTGTGGCACCAATGCCATGATGAGGATATGCAGGGCATGGTAGATCCCAGCTACATTTCGCTGATGTGCAGCGGTGGCTGCCATCCTTTCCGCCTCCATCCGCACCATGTCCTCCATGAGCCTACGCATGTGTGCCAGCTCATGGCTGAGATCGCTGGAGCCACTCTGAGCAGACAGGTGTTCTTGTCTCCGAGTCATGACTCCAGCGATGTCAGCCAGGGCTCGTTGGAAACCATGGAGTGGCGTGTGGGTGTCCGTTAGGGACTGGAGGTGGTCCCTGATGGGACTCAGACACCCAAGGATGGCGTCAAGTTTGGTAGCCATGAGGTCGTACCCCACCCGCACCTGCTCAGCCATCTCCCTCTGGCCCTCCAACACATGGCGTTGGAAGGCCATGTGTTGTTTGGGGGGGTCTTGGGAGACAGCCGGGGTTGTGGGTGCCTCCTGCTGGGTGGTTTCTGGAGTGGGTGGGGTCTCCTCGATGCAGCTGGGCTGCCCTGGTCCTGCAGGTGATTGGCAGATGAGTTCAATGATGTCTTGGAGGGCTTGGGTGTCGATGCTGGTGGTGTCCTCGTCATCAGTGAAGAGTGGCTGGGACTCCTCTGCAGGAGGTGTTGACGGTGCTACTGCAATGTGAAGGGGAGATGCTGTGTTACAATGTGTCCAAATGTATGTAGCCGCATGGTACATGTTCACATTCAGACAGCATGGCAATGTACATTGTGACAGTCTGTAGATCAGGGCCATGATCCAGAGTCATTGTGGGTGTGCACTGTGCTCTGCTTGATTGTGCATGTGTGCCATTGTGGCCATCTCCCCCAGTCCCCCCAGTACCTGGTGGTTACTCACCCTGTTGCTGTTGTGTTGTGTCATGTCAAGCAGTGTCCGGTGCCCCGACTCCTGCCACGGTCTCCACACTGATGACTGTTGACACCAGCTCCTCCATGTCATCCAGCTCCAGCTGTGGCGCTGGGATCCCACCTCCAGTCTGCATTGCTGCCTTCTGGTTGCCTGCGAGTTTCTCCTTGGTTTTGCGCTTGATGTCAATCCATCGCCTCTTTACCTCGTCCATTGACCTCTTGTGCTCTCCGACGGCATTCACCTTGTCCACGATGGACCGCCATATTCCATTTTTGGTGCCCAATGACACATTGGAGGTGACGAACAGTTGTTGATGGTGTTCTACCACCTCCATGACCAGGATCCTATTCTCCTGCGGACTGAACTTCGTCTTCCTCTTCTTCTTGTCCTTGCCCTTCCCTGTCCCCGAGGTCCCAGGCTGGTCGTCCGGGGTGCTTGTGGGGTTCTGCTCGTCCTCTGCGCCTGCTCCGGCTGCCTCCATGGTGCTTCGGTGTTGGTCATTTTGTGTTTGTGTGTTTTTTCTACTTTTGTAGTGATTCTCCCGCCTGCCGTGTGTGTATGGCTTATCGCTGATTTCCTCATCGCGGGTTGGCACATCGCATGTTTTTTTACGTTGGGGTTTGTGTTTTTATCACCGTCGCGGTTGTTGTATCGCAGACATTGTCCACGTTTTTGGGAGACTATCGCATGGTACCGCCGTGTTGTGAATTCCACGTTAACACGGGGTTATTTTCCCGCAATAGACTGCGATGTGTAAAGTTGTGTTAACATTTTTGGGAGGTGTTTAGCGCACGTTCTTGTGAATATCCCCCTCAGTCTTCAAAAACACTTTCACCTAGACAATTACAATGGTTGTTATTTTTGGTAGAATATACATCTAGTATCACTTATAGACTTGGCAATGAGAAAACTGATTATCTTGATTAGAGGCTCCTGAGATTACAAAGCAGATCCCTACACATATTACGAAACATTTTGCAATCTCTATAACTAGAGAAGAGTTTTAAGAATTAATAGCTCACCAAATGAACATTTGTATTTGTATTAATGGTATTTCTAGAGCTCATTAAACCAGGAGGCACCAAAGTGCTATTAAAGATTAAATTAAAGGTCTAAAACTATGGGCTTTTCAAAAAGAAACTACGAGCATCAAAAAGAAGTTGCCACTACAGGTTTGCCACTACGCAGTGAAACTATCCATCTCATCCCAATTAATAAAATAGAAACCTCACATACCTTTGGTAAGACAAGTAACTCTATCTTTACATACTAAAATGCATATAGTCATCTCACTAAAGTGAAAATGAAAATATAGTGAGCAGTGAGAGAGGTGATGATTTTGGGGTCCTCCCTAACCTAGGGAGAGAACCAAGCAGATGCCTTGAACACAAAGAGCACATCATGCTGAACGATTCGGTGGTGGTCCCATCCTCCTAGGACCACCCCAAGCACAGTTATGGACAAAAATACAATCCCAACCAAAGGTCCTGCAAAGCATTATGGGACGAGATTCTAGAGTGCAGTGAATATTATAGTATCCAATATCAAAACATTCCTCAAGGGGCAGCAGCTCTCCTGGCTCAGCTGAGAGCTAATACTACAAAGTTGTTTTATCAAAGGGTTGTGGGTGTAGTAGCTAAATCTGCTTTGAAGGAGTTTTTGCATGAATTCCAGTGTTTTCATTGTAATTCAGTAGTTAGAAAATCTTGCGAGCGGAGCAAAGTATAAAAATCCTTATGGGTTACTACAACCATTGTGCCTGCCACAAAGCCCTTGGAAGTATATATTCATGGATTTAATAGTTGAATTACTCTTTAGTCAGGATTATAACACAGTCTGGGTCATGTCTGGTTACTTATCTAAAATTGCACCTTTCATTCCTGTAAAAGGGATACCATTTGCTCCAAAATTAGCAACACTCTTTATGACTCATGTAATACATCTACACAGCCTTCCCCTTAGTATTGTCTATGACTGCAGCTCTCAGCTTACTTCCCGTTTCTAGAAAGCCTTTAGTCAGTTGATGGGCATTATCATCAAATTGTCAATTGTCTACCAGCTGGCATCCACAGATGGATGGTCAGCCTGATCGTATCAATCAGACATTAGAACAATAAGCTCATTTGTACAATATGGAGCATTGAAGTTGTTGAATTCATTTATAACAATGCATAACATACCTCTACAGGGTTCTCACCATTGTTTTTTCTTGACCATGAGTCATCCCAGAACTTGGCCAGAAATCTTCTTTTTGAGCAGTGCATGAAAGGTGGAGGGCTATTCACCATAGTCTCTTATAAGCTCAGCAGGATTTGATAAAGGCACAAGTAGCATACAAGTATCAACCTTATAATCATCATCAAGCAGCTCACTATTTTCAACCTGGAGATGTGGTTTGGTTGTCTACCAGTTGCATGACAATCCCTGAGCATCGAAAATTTTGATTTCTGAGTTGTATGTCCTTTCTTGGTAGATATGTTGGGGCTTATTTACAAGCCCCTTGCGCCACTTTTGCGTCACTTTTCCCATGTTAAAAATGACGCAAAAGTGGCGCAAAGGGCTTGTAAATCTGCCCCATTTATAGGCCAGTTACTCGGCTTTTACATCCTGTCATTCATGTGCCCCTTCTCAGGAAGGCTTGATCTTCCTTTCAGCCCATATGCTCTACTGAAGTAATTATTTCAGATGAACATGATTGCCTCAAGATGAAACTTGCATATTCTGGCATGTGCAATGGTCAATTATGATACTTAATAGACTGGAAAAAATAGTACATGAAAGACTTTTTGGAGCTTGTTAGTGGAAGGGGTGTTTAAAGGGAGGGGGACTGTCAGGACCCACACCCCAAAGAAGTCAGCACACTCAAGAACAGGACCCCATTTGAGGCTGTTGCTTCACTGCATTACTGATTAGAAGTCACCACATGCATCAACAGGACCTTGTTTGAGGCCATTGCCTCACTACATTGCTGAATAGGTTAACTGTTGGTACAGAACAGCGCAAAAACTTGTGGACGGAAGCTTGGTTTATTCACCTGAAGCTATGCCATGCAGTATACACCGCTTGACTATCATCAAGAAAGTCCTTGAGGCCGCAATCTCTTGAGAAAATGCAATTTTTCCTGTTTGGGCTAAAAGCTGATGAGAAGACATGAGATTTCTTGTTTGTCGGCCATCTTGAGCAGACCAAACTATAAAAAGGGGCCACATCCAGATTCCATTGCCAGCTATTGAGATTTCTTCATCATGAAAAGAAGCAGAAGAGCAGCATTAGAAACCTCAACAGGATATTCAGGAAGAAACACACCAGTAGAGATACACTGAACGTGACCTCAACGCCACCCTGGTTGGGGAGTAACCCAGCAGCACTTTCAAAGACAACACAGATACTGGATGGATTTCTTGTTTTATTGAGGGTGTTTGGCTCCTTCAACTATATAATTAATAACTCTTGTAAAATGTGAAGTTTGTTTCGTGCGTCGACACACACAACTCTTAGTGACTTTCTTTAAGACCATTTTGTCAGCTTATCTCGACATTTATCGAAGCAGCAAGACTATGGTAAAAGTAACAATTCTTTGTCAAAGCAACAAGACTTTGCTAACACTTGTGGAATTGGATTACATTCTGCTTCTGTGTAAGTATTACTAGCCTGACAATTATGGCTGTATTTAGTTAGATAACTGTACGTAGGGGACCTATTTCCACACTTACTTTAGGGCCCATTGCAACCGTGCCGTTGTCACTGCCAAGTGACATCACCCACAAACTTTGGTCTGGAAGTTTTAAACTGGAAGTGATGTCAGTTAATCCCCCATGGATAAAAACTTGTCACTCACAGCTCCTGACCATGAAGTTACATCACAATTCCTCCTACCCTAGAAGTGATATCCATCCCCCTCACCCAGAAATGCACAACCCATGAACCCTGTGTAATGGCAAACACAAACCTCATGACCCAGAACTGATGTCACTCACAAACCTCCAACATGAAAGTCTTACTCAAGAAATTACCTCACCCACAAAACCCCTTCCAAGTCATGAGCAGTAACTCAGTAAAAACATTGGGTTATTGATTGAGAGAGGTGAAAACCCTTCACCAACAACATCCACAATCCTTGCCAGGGGGATTAAAAAAAATCACTAAATTAAACTGTGCTTAACCCTCTGGCAGCTAAGCACAAAAGCAGTCAGGCTTAACTTAGAGGCAATGTGTAAAGTATATTTGCAGCCCTCAAACAATAGTTCATTGAATACCCAACATAAGAAAAATCCCACACCAATTTAGAAAAATAGAGTCAAATTTCATAAATAAAATGACGCCAAAATGAATAAAATCCAGTCAGTTTTAAAGTTTATAGCGTGAAATAGCACAAACATCAGGGTCCGGGGCAAAGTCAAATGTTAAGGCTGATCGCGATGGAATGCGTGCCAGGTACACAAGGTGGATTCGAGGAGGTCTTGGTTTCCCTTCTGACTTAGAAGGAATTTTGATGGAAAGTCCAGGACAAAGTAAAGTTAAGCAGGACAAGGAAGCATTCTGTATCTGAGGGAGAGCCAAGGTAACCGGGGAGCACTGGACAAAGTCTTGGTGATGCCATCAGCCATTGCAGAAAAAAGCTCCGAGCGTGAGAAGTTTGATTTCCAAGCCGAGGAGGTCATCATGGTCAATGTAAAGCCTGTCACTTTTGAGCCCCATGAAGACTTTTAACTTCGGACTCAGACAACTTCTTGGAAGTCAAAAACCTCTAGTGGGATGAAGTTACAAGCTGTAGACGAAGAGGGCTTCACGAGGCCCGATACTGTTGCTTGGTGGTCCCGCTGAAAAGGATTTGCTGCTGCGAAGAAGAATGTGGCGGGAGCTACATCGAAGTCAGGCCGACTGGCAATGCACCTTGGGTGGATTGGCTGGCTGGTAGGTCTTGATCTTCCGTCGGTTCTTCAGCCTCTTTTTGGTGAACATTTTTCGAAGTATAACTTATAGGGTTAGGCAGAAGTAGATTCTCTATCACAACTTCCAAGGATCCAGGTTCTGTTGGGGAACACTCCTTGGGGAGTTAGGACTCACTCCAGCAAAGGCTAGGTGCTGAGTTCAAGGTTTCTGGAGCTAGTTATGTCTCTGTAGCCCACACAGGAGGCAGCCAGCTAGCCCTTAGAGTCACTCTGGTAGTCTTGGGTGCATGCAGCAAGGGCACTTCTCTAGGGAGCAAGGCAGGCCTCAAGCAGCAGGACAGTACTGTGGTAGCAGCAGGGCAGTGGTCTGGTGAACAAGACAGGCCTAAAGCAGCAGGGCAGTCCTCTAGGGTGGTCCAGGCAGTCCTTCCGAGATCTTCCACGGGTCCAGAAGTGAACTGAAGATGCGTTCTGAAAGTCCAATATTTATATCTGGTGCAAGCCTTCGAAGTTGGGGAATCTTCTGTGCTACCCCCACATCTGGTTCTGGAAAGTTCCTTCTTTAACCTTCCATGGCTCCACAACATCTGGGGTGACAAAAGACTAGTGCCAGGTTCCTTTGTGTATGTACTGGAGGCAGCCCCTTAAAGTGTAAGTGGGACAGGGAACAGCTCCGCCCCCAGCCATCCTTTCAGGTTGGCCCATGCTGCCAAAACCTAGTCCGCTGTTGTCCCACTGTCTGGGGGGGGGATACATAAAGCCCAACTGCTAATCAAATCAAATCAAATCATGGGGCATTTGTAGAGCGCTCATCTCACCCGAAAGTCTCATGGCGCTTACAGGCAACTCCTACTTAAAACTGCTGATAGAGGAAACAGGGGGGTCAGTTGTCAAAAGACCATGGAGGTCATTACGATGGCGGACGGAAAAAAAAACGACCGCCATGGTAGCGGGAAAACACCGCCCGCCGCTACCGCGGAAAAACCGACGGCTAGATTAGGATCCGCAGCGGTAAAACCACAACCGCGGCGGAAAGGAGACCCGAGAATCCGCCGTACGCCTGCGGAAAGGGCCCAAACCCGTCCGCGGCGGTCGGATTCGCAGCGGAAACAGGCCAAACGCCCGCAACCACAGCGGAGACACCGCCATCAAAATTATGATATTCCCGACATCCCCGCGGTGCAGTGCGCTGTTTCCGACCGCCGCGGTCGACAACAGTGAAGAATCAGTGAGACGGCGGAAGCGCCATAGCCGAGCCACCACAGCGGACGCTCCGCCAAAAAAATGGCGGTCGCAAGAAAAACACACAACATGTCCACAAAGTGCACCAACCATACAAGGCATGCACCCAAAAATAGCTAACACAGCCCAAAGACACACCCCCATGGGAAACTCCAAAACTACAAATCCCAGGTACACGCACACACCACACCTGCAACCAATACCCCATCCTGACACACCTACAGACACCAGTATAAATCCAGCCCCCAACAGACCACAATCCTTTGCAAAACTCCACAACTGAGGGGACATCCACCACAGATGACAGGAGAGGCAAATCTGCACAACACACACACATCACCACCACCACCACCACCACCACTCCCACACCTGCACCTATAACACCTTTGCACAGCACACACCATACACATCACAACCACCACTACCACTCCCAAACCTGAACCCTAAACACCTTGACACATCACACACCATGTCACCACAGAGAATGGCCAAATTCACTGAGAGCGAGTTGAGGGTCATGGTCGATGAGATAATCAGGGTAGAGCCACAATTGTTTGGTAACCAGGTCCAACAGACACCACTAGCAACAAGGACGCAAATGTGGAGAAGGATAGTAGAGAAGGTCAATGCAGTAGGGACCGTGCCACGCAATAGAGATGAAATCATGAAGAGGTGGCACGATCTGAAGGCAGTGGTCAAGAAGAGGAGAGCCAAGAACCATGAGCTGGCGCAGAGGACAGGCAGTGGCCCTCCCGTTCCATTCAAAACATTCACTGAATGGGAGGAGAAGGTGCTTGGCATTCTACATCCAGAGAGTCTCTCAGGAATACCCGGGGGAGTGGAGGCTGGTAAGTACAAACAAATGCCTAACATCACACAAATGTACTGTCTTGCCCTATCACAAAATAATACCTCCTAGGTACAAATTCATTCATGTGCACAACACTCCTCCCAACACATCTCTCACAGATACAACAGACACTCCCCCTGAAGCCCCCCAAAGGTAGTCAGCAACATCACCATGGGTACATGTGTACATGCTGCCAGCACTACAACTCCCACCAGGCCCCCTTGGCCCACAGCTGAGCAGGATGGAGCACTGCCCCCACCCAGAAGCATGCCTCAGCCATTGTGTGCTACACCCTCACCTAACAGGTAGGTAGCCATCTTCACAGGGAGGTGGGTGGGTGTTTGGGAGGCCTGCACTACAACTCCCACCAGGCCCCCTTGGCCCACAGCTGAGCAGGATGGAGCACTGCCCCCACCCAGAAGCATGCCTCAGCCATTGTGTGCTACACCCTTACCTAACAGGTAGGTAGCCATCTTCACAGGGAGGTGTCTTTGGAATAGGGAGGCCAGCACTACAACTCCCACCAGGCCCCCTTGGCCCACAGCTGAGCAGGATGGACTACTCCCCCCACCCACAACCATGTGGCAGTCACTGTGTGCTACACCCTCACCTAACAGGTAGGTAGCCATCTTCACAGGGAGGTGTCTTTGGAATAGGGAGGCCAGCACTACAACTCCCACCAGGCCCCCTTGGCCCACAGCTGAGCAGGATGGACTACTCCCCCCACCCACAAACATGTGGCAGTCACTGTGTGCTACACCCTCACCTAACAGGTAGGTAGCCATCTTCACAGGGAGGTGTTTTTGGAATAAGGAGGCCAGCACTACAACTCCCACCAGGCCCCCTTGGCCCACAGCTGAGCAGGATGGAGCACTGCCCCCACCCAGAAGCATGCCTCAGCCATTGTGTGCTACACCCTCACCTAACAGGTAGGTAGCCTTCTTCACAGGGAGGTGTCTTTGGAATAGGGAGGCCAGCACTACAACTCCCACCAGGCCCCCTTGGCCCACAGCTGAGCAGGATGGAGCACTGCCCCCACCCAGAAGCATGCCTCAGCCATTGTGTGCCGCACCCTCACCTAACAGGTAGGTAGCCATCTTCACAGTGAGACGGTGCAGTGTGTTTGGCTATCCGTCCCACAAAATGCAACATGCATGCTGTCCCACCACTATGGGGGATGGGACACTACACCCCCAATAAGAAGCATGTGGCAGGCAATGTATGCTACCCACCCAGGTCGTGGTGTGTGTGGCTGGGAAGCTTGCACAACAACTCACACGGGCCCACCTGACCGCCAGCACACAAGACCCATTACTTCCTGGCACCAACATGCATGTGTCAGTCATTGCAATGTACACTGCAAAAGAACTGGCATGTGGACATATCATGCTGACTTGTCCCACACTGGACCAAGATGGAAGCCCTCATCCTACACACACGGAGAGGTCGCACAAATACAAGGAAAACACAGCAAACACAACATATCCACAGCCACAACATAAAGCCAGATATGCATTTAAAAAAACATGTTGGCATAGGACACCAGGCCTCTCAATGCACAACTGCACACCCAGATAGCATTGGCAACTATAGTGTGCACACACCTAAGAAAATGAAACTGTGACAGCAACCAAAGTGTGAATGACTGAAACACATGTCGATGGAACTCCGAGCACAACCATGCACACCACCACATGCCATCTGACAGTAGCAGTGGACCAGACCACCTAGGATCGACTTAAAGCAAACATAAGCATGTCTGGAATTGCAAATACAGATATCTACACCACATTGAAAAGGTATGCATGAAACTACAATGCTCACTCACTGTGCAGAGAGAACCGCTACAAGGGCTCTACAAGTGACACATATGCATAAATGGATGACATATGATTGATCAATCACAGGATGCCAACATGAGACTATCAATGTCAAAATATCACATTGTGCATGTCATGTCTTGACAACTCCCAAAATGGACAAGTAATGTATGTACCACAACAGCTTGTAATGCATCACTGGATGTCGGTCAATGCTAATTTGTACAGTGAACAACTGCTGGATGTACAAACAGTTGATGTAACACTGCTAACACAAACTTTGATGGGTGCAAAACAATGACCATTTCTCATCTGACCCACAGGTGACCAAGAACTCACTGCAGAGGATGACCCCACCCTGCAGAGCCAGTTCCCCCCCCCCCGGATCAGAGACAACTGGATGAGGACTCCCTGGATTCCTTGGATGAGGAGCTCCACGCTGGCCCATCTGGTGTGGCAGGCCGCAACCAGTCCCAGGCACCCATTGTCCCCCAACCGCATCAGCTGCAGCCCCTGACCATCCTCTGACAGCTGCTGTCACGGCCTGTGTGTCACCCACCACTACCACCACCACCACCACTACCACAGCTGTCCGCAACACCCACCCTGCCCCAGGGGTTGAGCAGCCCACCACATCAACTGCGGAGGCCAGGGAGAGGATGCAGCGGGCCAATGTGAGGACCGGACAGGACCGTGGCAGCAGTGCAGCTGGACGGGACAGGCTCATGCAGAGGGGGACTGATCCTGGGATGGAAGCCCTGGGCCACATCGACAGAGTCCTTGGGGCCTACCAACAGGCCCAGGGACGAATGGGCCGGTTAGAGGAAGAATCTCGAGAGCACCTCCTGCTGCTGAGGTCCATGGACACACGCATGGGACAGATTGTGGACCTCTTGGGGCAGCTAGTGGCGGTTCTGAGGGACAGGCAAGCGCAACATTTTACCCCTCTGCCTCCCCCGTTGGGCAGCAGGATGACACCTCATCATCCTCCCCTGCGTCCACAGAGGGGGTGAGTCCTCAGACCCCACTGCCCCTGCAGCAGTGGCCCCTCCAGTGAAGCGCAAGAGGGGCCATCCAAGGAAAGGCCAGGGGGACTCACGTGCCCAAGCACCTGCCAAATGCTAGTCCCCAAACCAGCCATGATGGCAGACCACTGCACCACTGCATTGACCTTTTGGACTATCCTTCACCACACTGCCATGTGAATGGCATCCATCTGTTGGACTGGGTCTCCACATCATTGTGGGGACTACTCAAGTATCTCATTTACCTTGACTGTCAACTCACTTCCTCAATTACCCCCTTCACATGTTCTCCACCCTTGCATGTCACAGTTGTTAATAAATGCACCTTACACACATGTTGTTGTGTCTGCTCCGTCTTTAATACAGGATGTGCAACCTTCACCGCGTAGGACATGGTCCAGGGGAATGGAATGTAGGTAACAAGTGAGATGCTGAAGGGACCTACGGAAAACCGCAGAACAAGAGTCACTTGTATGGGTGTGGCATTGCACACATCACACAACACTTGTCAACAAGGTACTCAGATCTACAAACATTACACAGAGCAACAGTCACCATAGAGACAATCTGTTTCACACTAACCAATCACTCATACATAGGCAGGCAGCAATGAGTCAACACCAAGCTGCAGTCAGCAAGCTCACATACACCCACACAGCAACAGCGACACCATCAGACCATTTTGTCCCTTCTACATCGACACTCACCTTCAAGTGAAGTAGCGGATGATGAGCTGTCGACGCATGTCGACCCCTTCCTCCTCTCCACTGCCCTCGTCACTGGATCCAGCTTGATTTACAGGTGGCGGCCTTGGCTGCTCATCATCGTCATCCAGGATCAGGGGTATTGCCTTGCGAATGGCCAGGTTGTGGAGCATGCAGCATGCCACCACTATCTGACACACATTCCCTGGCGAGTACATAAGGGCCCCCCCAGTACGGTCCAGGCACCGAAATCTTGATTTTAGGAGACCAAATGTCCGTTCTATCACACGACGTGTCCTCCCATGGGCATCATTGTATCGCACATCAGCTGGCGTGACGGGGTTCCGCAATGGGCTCAGCAACCACGGGCGGTTTGGATATGCCGAGTCACCTGGGTGTGAGAGACACAGATTAACCTTGCAGTCCCAAAATGCAACACAACAGCATGTCACACACACACACCACTCTAATCCACCATACATACTCACCCACAAGCCATGCACGCTCAGGAAGCAGATTGGCCATCAACTGAGGAACGATGCTGCTGCGCAAGATGTGGACATCATGGGCTGAGCCGGGAAACTTGGCACACACGTGTGAGATGATCATGTCCGCCAGGCACACCACTTGAACATTTACCGAGTGTGAATGCTTCCTATTGCGGTAAACCTGTTCACGTGCCTGTGGTGGCACAAGCCCAACATGTGTGCAATCAATTGCACCAATGACATGTGGGATATGTCCAAGGGCATAGAAATCGCCCTTCACAGCCACCAACTCAGGCCCCCTGGGAAAATGGATATATCTGTCTTTGAACAGCATCATGGCCGACAGGACATCCCTCAGCACCATGCTGAACATCGGCTGTGACATCCCGCCTGCACTTGCGACCGTGTGCTGGAATGAGCCAGTTGCAAAGAAATGCAGGCATGCCATCACCTTAGCTGTTGCGGTGAAAGCTGTTGGATATGTCCGACGTGGCTGCAGGTGGGGCTCCAACATGGCACATAGGTTCTACAGGGTTTGTCGGTCCAGCCTGAATTTGCGGATTATTTCCTCATTCTCCATGTCTGCCAGGACTGTGAACGGATGATGGATATTGGGCCTCCTCGTCCTAGGACAGATCACAGTGCACAGATGTCAATGCAGAAGCCCATGAAATGTGCATCACATCAATTTCTGCTCCAGACACATTCCCAACTCTTACAACATGCACCATCAACCAACAGGGCACTTCACAAGTAGGTTCACATCAGGCACACTACTCGTACACCTGTCCCCTTACCAGCAGCAATTATCTGTGCACCCCTCCGGCTCATTCGCATGCACAGTGTGATATACTAACAGATATGTGTGCATACCTGTGAGTATGACCCCCAGCATATGTTAATAATTGCAATACTACCCGAACACACCATGTTGCTGGCCCTGACACACCTCCCAACACAGGTTGCACATGGCACACATCAACTACACACTGACCACCGGCTGAGCGTGGGGGACACGTGTGTGCATGTGCATTGGACAATGTGCCAGTTGCTGATGCCCCTAGTCCAGTCAATGAGACGACATTGTGCGTTACATTGCACACACAGACATTGACCATTATCTCCATATGCTATGCAACACAGTAACTGGACAGTCTACATTTCATTACACAGCACATGTGACATGTGCGAGTGTATGTGCCCATGCAATGTATTGGCGACCCATATATGGTATGTGTTGGTGACGTGGAGTGACATGTCCCTTTTGTGCATTTGCCCTCATGAGGACCCTTCAATTGTTGAGACACTGGGCACTGTATATGTTGGCCTATGCAGAGAGCTGGAGGACACATTAGGTGCAGCACAGCTACTCCACAACTCCATTAATGCTCACTCCAGGCACTGTCTGGCAGACATATGGCGGTGCCTACCGCCTGGCCACTGAGGTGTGGCACCGCCCATAACCCATGCACGTTCGCGGGAGACACCACCAGATATGTGTGTGACAATAGCGGTCACCATGCACCGCTACCCAAATCACGGTCACTCCAGGCACTGTCTGCCAGACATATGGCGGTGCCTACCACCTGGCCACTGAGGTGTGGCACCGCCCATAACCCATGCACGATCGCGGGAGACACCGCCAGATATGTGTGTGACAATAGCGGTCACCATGCACCGCTACCCAAATCACGGTCACTCCAGGCACTGTCTGCCAGACATATGGCGGTGCCTACCGCCTGGCCACTGAGGTGTGGCACCGCCCATAACCCATGCACGATCGCGGGAGACACCGCCAGATATGTGTGTGACAATAGCGGTCACCATGCACCGCTACCCAAATCACGGTCACTCCAGGCACTGTCTGGCAGACATATGGCAGTGCCTACCGCCTGGCCACTGAGGTGTGGCACCGCCCATAACCCATGCACGTTCGCGGGAGACACCGCCAGATATGTGTGTGACAATAGCGGTCACCATGCACCGCTACCCAAATCACGGTCACTCCAGGCACTGTCTGCCAGACATATGGCGGTGCCTACCGCCTGGCCACTGAGGTGTGGCACCGCCCATAACCCATGCACGTTTGCGGGAGAAACCACCAGTTATGTATGTGACAATTGCGGTCACCATGCACCGCTACCCAAATCACGGTCACTCCAGGCACTGTCTGCCAGACATATGGCGGTGCCTACCGCCTGGCCACTGAGGTGTGGCACTGCCCATAACCCATGCACGATCGCGGGAGACACCGCCAGATATGTGTGTGACAATAGCGGTCACCATGCACCGCTACCCAAATCACGGTCACTCCAGGCACTGTCTGGCAGACATATGGCGGTGCCTACCGCCTGGCCACTGAGGTGTGGCACCGGCATGGACCATGCCCCTGCAGCCAATGGGAAGCAGCCTCGCGGTAGCCTGATGCGAGTTTGAAAATCGCGGTGGGCGTGCACCACCCCCACGGAGGCGGACACTGGAGGCATTCAAATGATGCACCACCGCGGTAGCGCGCACATGCCTCCTACGGTGTGTCACCGGCATGGACCATGCCCCTGCAGCCAATGGGAAGCAGACTCACGGTAGCCTGATGCGAGTTTGAAAATCGCGGTAGGCGTGCACCGCCACCACGGAGGCGGACATTGGATGTATTTGAATGAGGCAGACCTCGTACACCAATTGCAGCACCCTGGGACCACTGACACAGCCCCAGGGGCCTATATATGTGTGGGAGGGCGCACCACATTCCCACAGCTACCAGGGACTGCTGACTGACAACCCTCCACCTGCTGCTGCTGCCTCAAGGGACTGCTGGCTGCCACCCTGCACCTGCTGCCTCAAGGGACTGCTGGCTGCCACCCTGCACCTGCTGCCTCAAGGGACTGCTGGCTGCCACCCTGCACGGACTGCCACCCTCAACGTGCTGCTGCTGCCACATGTCCATTGTGATGTCGAGGACTCAGAAGATCCGTGCCAGTCCCTTCACCAGTGAGGAGCTTGGGGTCCTGGTAGACGGGGTGCTTGCACAGTACCCAAGGCTTTATGGCGGCCCTAATGTTGTGGTAAGTCTCCCAGACTGTGAGTGAGAGTGCAGGGTGTGTACACGTGGGGTGGAGGTGCTTCGGTATGTGTCAGTGGTTGTGGGGCTCTGACATGCACTGCCTATCATGTTTACTACAGCGGGAAGGGCTTGGTGGGCTCTTTCACACGTTACCCTGCATGCCTATCCTGAGTAGAGGGACATGTCCTGTAGTGTCAGCCATACAGTGCAGCTGCATTTTGGTGATGCAGGAGTCTGGCCAGTTGGCGTTTGTGTGAATGGCTGTGTTGCTCTCAATTGACCCACTCAGTGTCAGTCGGCCTGCCCTGCACAGTCCCCACCGAATGCCACATGTCCACATCAATGCATGTACAGTGTGTACCATGTGTGTTTGGCTCACGCCTCTTCATCTAAGTCCCATCTCTGCCATGTAGATTGCACAGGAGCAGGCGTGGGAGAAGGGTGTGTGTATGACAGTTGTTGTCACTCTATGTGAGTTCCAAGACACAGTGAGGCTTTCACAGGGCTAGGACACTTGGGTCTGCGCAGTGTTGGACACAGTGAGTCCAACAACATGACACATGTTGTGCTATCTTCTCTATGTGTAGTTGTAGGTGACTGCAGACAGTAGCTGCAGGCAGACTACACGTTGCTTGCTGTGTCGGTATCCTGCATGTGAATGGAATGTGGAGGTACTCTGTCCACCATCGAACATGCATGCCTGTACGTCTGATTGACCAATGACATTGCATCATGTTCAGAGCAATTGTTGGCTATGTGACAGTTGTAGCTGGAGTTTTGGATGAGTCACTGTCGTGCTACTGCATTTTCGTTGTGTTGTTATTGTGCACTGTGTCACTGGCACATCACCCCTCTTGTCTCCCATGCCTGCAGCTGAAGGTCCACCAGCGTAAAGCCGTGTGGAGGGCCATTGCCTCCAGAGTCCGGGATCTGGGTGTGTCAAACCGAAGGCGCACCCACTGTCATAAAAGGTGGGACGACATCTGCCGGCTGAGCAAGAACGTGGCCGAGATGACGCTGGGGCTGCTCCCTCGGACTGGCAGGTTGGCTAGGCGCAGCATGACACCACTAATGGCCCGCATCCTGGCTGTCACACAACCTGAGCTGGACAGACGACTGAGGGAGCATCAGCAGCGAGCCAGGGGTGAGTATGTGTTGCAGGCTGCCTTTGGCTGGAAGTGGGTGCATGTGTCTACAGAGTGTGCAAATTGTCAGCTGTGTGACGTTGGTTGTGTGGTGCAATGTTTTGTGAGTGGCCTCTGTGCTGGGTGTATGTGCCATGCTTTTGCACAAACGGCGCTTCATGAAGTGATTTTTAGCACTGTGCATCTCTCTTACATTTGGAGTTGTGGCCTTCAGGTACCTTCTGCTGTGGGGTGGTGTGTGAATTCTGATGGATGGTAATGCCAGTGTGCCAACTGTGAATGCGTTTCAATGAATGCGTGCAATTCCAGACCTCAGATGTCTGCCAGTCAGACATCTGAGGCTAATGTGCAACAGTAGATGTGCCCATGGACTCGATATGTTGGATGGCATGTGTGCAGGGTCATTGTGGGCTGGTATGTTGTAGTTTGTGTGGTCCCCTACTGCTCCGCACATGTAGGTGATGTGCACCATGTCGTGGTGTTCATCCTTGCCAACATCGGGACAGTGTGTGTGCACAGGCCATTTTGGGGCTGTGTCTGATGTGAGCCAACTGCAGGATGGTGTGCTGTGTGAATCACCTGGGTCACTTATGGCAGGACGTGTGGCGGACATGCACCGTTGTGTCGAAATTTTGGGTGTCAAGATATATGTGTGCACAGGGTGGCATGCAATGTGCTGCACTCCTCTTTCTAGGATGCAGATGTATTGGCACGTGTTAGTTCTGTTGATGCCACTCATCTCACAGTACTTCTCTCTCCTATGCATCAGCTCCCGTATGTGCAGAGGGAGAGGGGGCGGACACCAGTGGTGAGGCTTCCACTGCAACAGCCGCACCGGAGCTGTCTGACACAGATGTGACCAGCGCCGAGGAGGGGGACAGGAGTCTGCTGGAGGACTCACTGCTGGAGACACAAAGCTCTACCTCATCTGACGCCAGTGGTGACACATCCATGTTGGGGGGTACAGGGAACGGGGACTCTGCCTCCTCTTCCGCCACACAGCGTCCAGTGCCCAGCCTCCCTGCAACATCCACTGGTGCTGCCCGTGTCCGCACAAGTAGGAAGGGAAGAGTCACCTTCACCCCAGGCACAGCTGCCCCAGCCCATGTCAGCCCTGCTGCCCTCAGTGCAGAAGCAGTCGAGCTATTGCGCCAGCTGTGTGTGGGGCAGACAGCACTTCTCAATGCCTTCCAAGAACACGACAAAAAGTTGGGGCAGGTTATAGCTTTCATGGAGGGCTTACATTCCGACGTAGGTGGGCTACACCGCACTGGGCAGTCCTTGTCATCAACTGTCACAGCAGCCCTGCAACAGGCACATAGTCAGGGAGCGGCTCCCAGCACTCGGTCCGGCCCCGTGTCACTGTGCACCTCTGACGACAGTGACAATGCCCAACGGACCCCAAAGTCCCGATACAGAACCCGCAGCACACAGGAGCAGCAGCAACCCAAACGTACTAGGGCACAGACGCCATCCCCACATAAGAGTAAGGCCACCCCAGAGCGCAGAGAGAAAAGCCCATCAGGCGACAGCAAGGGCCACAAAGCAAAGAAAAAAGCATCAGGGTCACAGGCCTCACCTTCCTCCCCTGCCAAAGACTCCCCTGTCCCAAAGACGTCTCGCAGAGGCAAAAAGACAGTTTCCACACACACTGAGAAGGTGTTGCCTGCAAACATTACACAGGATGAGGGCCACATGGATAATCCATCCTTGACCTCCACTCCCATCCCAAGCCCTGTGAAGCCAGCACGGGAGGACACTGTAGGGGGCAAAGCTGGTGGACAGAGGGAGGCAGGGCGGCGGCAAACACCAGGCAAGCGCACAGCGGGTTCCAGCATGTCCCCAGAGGGGGGGGTCACCATCCACACCAGAATCATCTTTGGTGTTGGGGTCACCTGTTGTGTCTGCCCCAGTTCCCCTCAATCCCCTGACAGGGAAGCCTTTCAGGATCCCCAAGAAGTGGAGAGGCACCCCTCCACAATCTCCGGCACACACTGTGTCTCACTAGGGCATGAGTCCACCTCCCCGGGCCACCACCCCACCTGGTCCAAGCAGCCCCCAGCTACCACATGCACAGTTGGCTCTTCCACAGTTGTTACTCCCACTGCCCAGGGTAGTCCGCCAACAGACCCCAACACACAGTCAGCTCCAAGTCCGACAGACAGCCCCATCTGAGTGGTGGTCACCCTCACACACCTGTCTGTCCACAGGGGTGCGTGTGATGCCCATTGTCAGACCCATTACTCTGTTGCTGGGCATGGCATGGTAGAGTTGCATACATTCCCTGTGTGGCTTCTGATGTAACTACTCTGCACATTATACTTTCCTTGTGTTTCACTGCTGTGTGCCCCCTGCCTGTGCAGCTTCTCATGGACTTAATCTGCACTGTGTCCTGGCCACTGGCCTTCAGGTTCACTGCTGGTTGCCCCTTGCCTCTGCAGGATCTCATGTACCTCACCTGCACTTTGGACTGGCCACTGGCCTTGCAGTTCACTGCTGTGTGCCCCCTGCCTGTGCAGCTTCTCATGGACTCACTCTGTACTTTGTCCTGCCCACTGGCCTTGTTGTTCACTGCTGTGTGCCCCCTGCCTGTGCAGCTTCTCATGGACTTAATCTGCACTGTGTCCTGGCCACTGGCCTTGTTGTTCACTGCTGTTTGCCCCTTGCCTCTGCATGATCTCATGTACCTCACCTGCACTTTGTCCTGCCCACTGGCCTTGTTGTTCACTGCTGTGTGCCCCCTGCCTGTGCAGCTTCTCATGGACTTCATCTGCACTGTGTCCTGGACACTGGCCTTGTTGTTCACTGCTGTTTGCCCCCTGCCTGTGCAGCTTCTCATGTACCTCACCTGCACTTTGGACTGGCCACTGGCCTTGCTGTTCACTGCTGTGTGCCCCCTGCCTGTGCAGCTTCTCATGGACTTCATCTGCACTGTGTCCTGGCCACTGGCCTTGTTGTTCACTGCTGTTTGCCCCCTGCCTGTGTAGCTTCTCATGTACCTCACCTGCACTTTGGACTGGCCACTGGCCTTGCTGTTCACTGCTGTGTGCCCCCTGCCTGTGCAGCTTCTCATGGACTTCATCTGCACTGTGTCCTGGCCACTGGCCTTGTTGTTCACTGCTGTTTGCCCCTTGCCTCTGCAGGATCTCTTGTACCTCACCTGCACTGTGTCCTGGCCACTGGCCTTGTTGTTCACTGTTGTTTGCCCCCTGCCTGTGCAGCTTTTCATGTAAATACTGTGCATATTGAAATGCCCACTGGCTTTGCTGTTGCCCACATTTGTTGGCTCTATATGCCAATAGTGAATAAACACAGTTGGTCCTGCAGTGAGTTGTGTCAGTGTCCTTCCTGTATGAAGTTGTTTCCGTGTGTGCATGGTTTACTGTGTCACAGGCTCAGTATGCCACTTCGACATTGCCAATGGGTTGTCTGACATTTCATTTTTTTGCAGGGGTAGGAGGCACTTCATTTCTACATGACTGTGATACTTATGGGTGCAGTGCAGGTGGTTGGCAATGGAGTCTTGTAGTCATCTTCCTTCTTGGCTCATGTTATCTATGGTGGACACATGTCAGGTTTGTGGGCAATGGCAGCACAGGGTGGGAGTTTGGGCACAGGCTTACAGGCAGGCAGGCCAGGGTAATGGGGTCTGTGTGAGCTTCCTTTCTGTGTGCCAATCAGTGTCGGTGTATGGACATCTTGTGGTGATGAGTTATCCAGGTGCCATGGCTTACTTCCAATGTGTGCACTTGGGTGGTGGAGAACTGTATGGTGTGAAGGGGGTGACTTTGTTGTGACTGTGGATGTGTGTGCACATGCATTGTCAACTACTGCCATGTGTGACCCTGGAGTGGTGTGCCTGTATGTGTACTTGTTTGGCCCTGTGGTAGTGTTTTGTGCACATGGCAGTATTGTGTGTTGCTGTTGTGGGAGGAGGTATGTGTGACATATCCTACTTGTGCTTGGCTGTCATGTGGTGTATTACTGGGCCCTGTGTGTTGTGCAGCAGACGTTGTCTTGTCCAGTATTTGGATGCCTCTGTGTGGCTGGTCAGTGTTTGTGTTCAGGGCCTTCCTTACATTCCTGTGCCTATACATGGGTGTCCTTGCTGTCTCCAGGTGTTGTAGCATTGGGGTGACCGTGGTTTGTGTTGACTGACTGTGTCAGCCATGTGTGCTGTGATGGGCTGTGTGTGTTCTCACATGTGTCTTGTCTTGCATGTGCATCACACATGCTTGATGGTTTACTCACTGCCCTTCCATTTGTGGGCACCTCACTTTGGCTTTCCTATATGTTGTCCTCCATTACTGCTGGCATGTGGTGTGTGTATGTAGCTGTGAGTCTGGGTGGTGTGTGTGTGTGTGTGACTTGTCAGGTGGTGTGTGCAGTGAAGTGTTTGGTCCTCATCTGTGTGTGTGTACATTTTGTGCCTGGCCTCAGTGTTCTTGGCTTGTGTGTGATGTTGTTGTGGTGTGTGTGTTGGCTGGGGCCTGGGCTTCTGTGCTATGTGTTCCTTTGCAAAGGGTCCTGCTGTGGCTGTATATGCAGTTGTTGGGACATGGGGCGTGGTGTGGCTGTAGTTGTGTTGTTGTTGTGCAGGAGTGGCACTTGTGAGACACATGTTGTGTCCCTTCAGGGCGGTTGCTGGTTTGATGTAGTTGTGGCTCTGTGCAATTTGTACGGTGCCCTTGGCATGCGCTGGCCCTGTGCTCTGCGTTGTGTGCATGGTTTCATGCACACTGACCGCGGCGGTTACGTGACCGGGACATTTGTTCATGAATGCGGTACATGGGTGGGCAGTATGTGGCGCGATGTTTTTGTGACAGGTGGGACATGTGTGTGTGCAGTGCTGGCTGTGTGCCTGTTCCCACAGGGGTGTGTGGTGTACCCATGCGATGTTTTTCCCCCCTGGAGCTGTGTATTGTGTTACTTGCACTGTTGTGTCTGTACGTACCTGCGGAGGCATCCGTGGTGGTGGATGACTTGCAGGTAGTGGATCATGTACAGCACCGGGAGAGCGTGTAGGGCAGGATCCATTGCGGTGTGTTCCGGGTGTTATTTTTTTCTGTCTCCGCTGTGATTTCTCCGCCGTATTTCGCTGTGCGGTTTCTCCGTCGCGGTGCGCTGCCCTGTTTCCGGCATCGTGATGTCTTCGACGTACGGGACGTCATTCCGCACGGCGGTGTGTGGTGATTGGCCCACTCCGCCGCGGTGGCGGGCGCTGTTCGATGGAGGTCGGCGTCACACCGCGGCGGACGGTAAATGCCTATGTTTTCCCATCCTAATATGGCGGGCGTGGAGTCCGCTGCTGGCGGGCGGAAAAAGGCATTTTTCCGCACCGCCGCCACCGCGGTCGTGCCTCCGCCCACCATCGTAATGGGCCCCCATGTTTTTAGTTCCCTACGAAAACGATGGTGGTCGGCCATAGTGCGGAGGTGTAATGGCAATTTGTTCCAGAGAGTGGGGGCTAAGAATGAGAAAGATCTTCCTCCGTTACGAGTTGTACGAATTCTGATGGAGGTAAGGAGGTGCTGGTTGCTGGATCTGAGGGGTCGGCTTGGTTGATGCCAGTTTAACTTCTTTTTCCAGTAGCAGGGGCCCCTGCCATACATGTTTTTGTGTACTAAACAGAGAAGCTTGAAACGCGTTCTCTTTCTAACAGGCAGCCAGTGGAGCCGTCTCAGGTTTGGGGCCGATGGAGAACCTGACGGAAGATTTAAGACCAACCTAGCTGCAGTGTTTTGTAGAACCTGTAGCCTGGATAGAAGATCCTCATTTATTGCTGACAGTAGGGCATTTCCATAGTCCATGCGATTGATAATTAATCCCTGGACCAACGGTTTCCTGGCTTCCAAGGGAATCCATTTAAAAACTTTACGCAGGTTGCGCATGGTACCAAAACAGGAACCGATTATGTGGTTCACCTGATTTTTCATCGATAGATTATTATCGATTTGGACTCCTAGATTTCGAACCGATTGTTTGGGTGTTGGACTAGGGCCCAGGGTAGCCGGCCACCAATCATTAGTCCAGTGTTTTTGTGCATTCCCGAAGAGTACTATCTCAGTTTTGTCACTGTTTAGCTGTAGATGGTTTTCGTTCATCCACCTGTTGACGTGGAGCATACAGTCCCTGAAGCAGGCCTTGGTGTCTGTTGGGTTCTGACCAAGGGTGACTAGAATTTGAGTGTCGTCAGCATATGACATTACGTCAAAGCCGTACGATCTAATCACCCTGGCCAGCGGTGTTACGTAAAGATTGAAGAGTGTTGGGCTCAGGATAGAGCCCTGTGGTACTCCCATCGTGACTATGATATACTATGGGTAAGGTAGGCCTTCCACTAGTGAAAAACGAATTTAGGAGTTTTTCACTACCAGGACATGTAAAATTAAAAAACACTTCATGGCACCTTATGCGATGTGAGAGGAGGAAATGTTGTGGCTGCTTGTGTGGACCCCGATCTCGGGGGGTGAATTGGCCCGAACCTTTTCATTATCACAAGTTCCAAGCTAGACACTTTTCATCCATGGACATAGTAAAATGCTACATGTTGATGTTTGGATGCTGAATGGCCATTGGCTTTTTGGTGAACATGAATATATGGATAAATACGCCCTGAAGAAGTCAAACCATTGGAATGAAATTCTCTGGCAGTTTTTGCTGTAACCATTGTATTTTTTATACAAGCGAAAAAAAACAGAAGGGCTCACTGACACAACATCGATGTCACAAATATCGATGTAAAATATATTGATGAAAAAATATAGACAAAAAAAATATGGACTCCCTATACTTAAACAGGAAAATACAAAAATATTGTCTAAAAAATATCGATGTACAAAATATCGATTTATATATATATATATATATATATATATATATATATATATATATAAAATAAAATAATATATATTAAATATATTGAATATTAAAATAAATTGTAACAAAATAAAATAAATTTAAATATACATTTTAACAAAATATAACAAATAAACTTAATTAAAAAATAAACATACATACATAATTATTTAATCGTATATATATATATATATATATACATATATATATATATATATATATATTTACTTTAAAACAATAAATAAACCATTATTTTTAATTTATTTTAAAAGTTTAGAATTATATTAAAATAAAGAAAGAAATATCAATAATTTAAAATATAAGAAAAAAAAATTCTATAATAAATTAAAACATCGAACAATAAAAAAATATTTAAACTTAAATTTCCCAAGACAATCAGTGCAACAGTAGAGAAAGTGTTGGATAGCGGAGAGGTAAAAATTATTATTCCCACTCCAATAAGTACAACAGTAGGGAAAGTGTTGGATAGCGAAAGAGTAAAAATGACTATTCCAACTCCAATGAGTGCAACAGTAGGGTAAGTGTTGGATAGCTGAGCGATTAAATTTACTATTCCAACTCCAGTCAGTGCAACAGTAGGAAAAGTGTTGGATAGCGGAGGGGTAACATGTACTATTCCCACTCCAGTGAGCGCAACCGTAGAGAAAGTGTTGGATAGCGGAGGGGTAAAAATTACTATTCCCACTCCAGTGAGTGCAACAGTAGGGAAAGTGTTGGATAGCGGAGGGGTGAAATTTACTATTCCCACTCCAATGAGCACAACAGTTGGGAAAGTGTTGGATAGCGAAGGGGTAAACATGACTATTCCCACTCCAGTGAGTGCAACAGTAGGGAAAGTGTTGGATAGCGGAGGGGTAAAAATTACTATACCCACTCGAGTAAAAGCAACAGTAGGGAAAGTGTTGGATAGCGTAGAGGTAAAAATTACTATTCCCACTCCAGTGAGAGCTACAGTAGAGAAAGTGTTGGATAGTGAAGGGGGAAAAATTACTATCCCCCCTCCAGTGAATGCAACAGTAGGGAAAATGTTGGATAGCGGAGGGATTAAATTTACTATTCACACTTAAGTCAGTTCAAAAATAAAATCAAAATAAATATTTAAAAATAAAAAATATAAAAAATTATTTAAAAAATATATACATATTTTAAAAATTAAAAAACAAATTTATTAAATATATAAAAAAATATTATAATATTAATTACATACAACAATTACCTACAAATATTATATAAATAAAATAAAAAATAAATTTAAAAAAATAAATATTTTAAACTAGAAAAGATTTACAAACAAAAACATTAATTATAAAAAACATGTATTTATTTTATTTCCTACCCTATAACACCACACAAATCACAACATACTTCAAATTTTTTTTTAAATGTACTTCCATAATTAACATAATTATTTATCAATTAAAAAAATATTATTAATAACACAAATTAATAAAAATTAACTACCCACACTTTAACCATATAATCCCCACAACACACACCTACATTATACTGTAAAATAATAAATTACACAATTTAAACTTATTTTAAAATTAAAAACTATTACTATTAAACAACTAATTATGAAGTAATTAAAATTTAATACCCACCCTTTACCCCTTTAAAAGTAAAAACAACACATAAAAAAAAACAATTACACAAAATAAATATCAAATAAGTAACATTAATAAACAACTATATGTTAAATAAACACAAATTACTTCCCTCCGTTTACCCTATAAACACCACAACACATACCTAAAATTAATTACACAATTACCATAATTATTTTTTGATTACATTAATTAATATCAATTAAAAAATAATTAATAATAAAAAAATTACTGGCCACCCTTTACCCCTATAAACCCCAAAACACACACCTAAAACTAATTACACAATTACGATATTAATTACCAATTAATTAATTCATATTAATTAACAACAAATTATTAATTCACCAATAAAAAAATAATTCTTCCCACCCTTTACACCTATAAACACTGAAATGCACACCTACAATTAATTACTCAATTACCATAATTAATTACAATTAATTTAGATTAATTAGCGACTAATTATTAATTAATAAATAATAAATTACTTTACACATTTAACACTATAACATCTCAAATAAATAAATATTTTTAAATAAAAAATAATCATTAATTTAATATAATTAAATTACTTAACACCCTATTCCCCTATAAACCCACAACCTGCTACAGAACTAAAAACCGAAAAATTCAAATACATTTTTTTTTATAACTACAAAAAATGTAACACATATAGTGAAAAATAAAACAATTCTTATACAATAAAATACATCACATTAATTAAAACATACACTAAAATACATAACAATAATAAAAAAATCGATATTTTCAACAACTACATTTTTGCAAATGATACTAAACACTTTGATATTTTTAAAAACGATATTACTTACCTTAAGCCGATATTCTTGACCACGATATTCTTGCTGTCGATGTTTCTCACTCACGATATTTATGACTCGATATTTCAGCCAGTGAATGTAAAATACTCGAGATTCTGTCTGCACATCAAACGGAAGAATTGGAAAACTCTGAAAATTGATTGGGACTCTTTTCTCATGAAATATTCTTCCTGGTGCACCTTTATTTATGTTGTTAGTAAACCTAAAAACACGTCCTACTTTTAAAATGTAATACACCTTACCCTATGGGCTGTTTAGAGTCTCCTTTAGGGGTGACATATGTTTTAAGGATGGTTTAGGCCTGGCAAAAAGTTTATTTTGCCATGTCGAATTGGCAGTATAAAACTGCACTACAGGCTGCAGCGGCAGGCCTGAGACATGTTTTAAAGGGCTACTGTTGTGGGTGGCACAATGAGTGCTGTAGGCCCTTTTAGTAGCATTTAATTTACAGGCCTATGGTACTTATAGTCCCATATACTAGGGAGGAGTAAGTAAATTGAATGTGCCAACCAGTTGTAAGCCAATTTTGCCATCTTTTAGACAGAGAGCACTGGTTAGCAGTACTAAAGTGCAGAGTCCTAATGCCACCAAAAATGAATTCCAGAAAACAGGAGTGAAGAAAGCAAAAGGTTTGAGGGAAGACCACACCAAGGATGACTGGTCTGGGTTTGAGGGGGTCACAGCACACTAGCCCTTTGCCAAACCCACCGTGAAATGCACAGCAAGTGACATTTTGGGTGATCCCAGCATCTGGGCCCTAAAGGCACGGATAACCCTGCACTTTGGCCCCAGCTTCTCGTAAATCAAGTAGCTATTTACACCCCAGGTAGATATAAACACGTTTTACAAAGTTGAAGTTAGAGAAACTGTTGCTACTATTAAGAGATACAGTTACTATCCCAAAAGGCCCCAAAACAATCTGCCCGGTGATAGTGAAAATACTGTTGATAGCCATTACCTCAGGCTGACTCTCAGCAGCCAATGGATAGATATAGGAGCTATGCTGCCTCAGGCTTAATGAGTAACACTGCCAGAGGTTACGCAATCTGCTGGTAGTGATATCAACCTTCAAGAGTGATTAGAGCAGTGATTACAAAAAGACAACTGAAAACAATATTGTTTTAGTGAAATTTATTGCATCTGGTAAAATCTAATACCCTGAGGCTTAAAATGTACCAAGTGAAATAAATAGCAGCTATTCTTCGTTTCTTCTGGTAATGGGGATTAACCTGAATTTTGCTGATTTGTACCTCAAAATCTGCTTGTCCCAGTAATTAGCTGGCCATTTTCACATGCTGTATTTTGACAGGTGTGACCGAAATATATCTGCGGGCGTACACTTTATTGCACATGCTTATTACCGGTATCACTTGCCATTTCTATCCTTGAACAAAATTCGGTTTGCACAGGGATAGGAAATACCAGGCAGTGCTTAATTTGTAAAATATTAGGGGGCATATTCTCAAGCCCCCATCGCCACCACAACATCACTTTAAGTGACGTGTTTGTGGCGATAGGGGCTTCGCCCTATTCACAATGCAGCGTTAAGCCACGTTAAGTGGCTTAATGCTGCCTTGTGAATAGGGCCCCCTTCACGCTGTTTTTAGCGTGAAGGGGGCGTGCAGTGGGTGTTGCGGTGGGCGTTCCACCGCAACACCCATTGAGTTTGACGCTACCTCCTATTCACAAGGGCAGCGTAAATAGGAGGTAGCGCCAAACTTAAGACCAGGAAAAATCTGGTCTTAAGGTGGCGAAACGAGGAGAAATGCTTTATTTCTCCTCGTTTCTGCTTTTCCATGTGTGCTGCCTTGTGCAGCACACATGGAAAAAGCAAAACACCATTGTTTGTTCATGTACAGGAAGGTGTCCCTTCCTGTACATGAACAAACCATTTTTAAAATGCCGTTTTGTAACTTGCATGTGTGCTGCATGAAGCAGCACACATGTAAGTTACAAACTGGCATTTTCGGTTTGTTTATGTGCAGGAAGGGACACCTTCCTGTACATGAACAAACCTCCCTGCTTGCAGACACCCTTGCACTATGGTGCAAGAGTGCCTGCGTTGGCGCTGAGTTGTGAAACTTAGCGCCATCGCAGGGGGAAACGCGAGGCTGCACAATATCCTTGAGAATATGGTGCAGCCTCGTGTTTTTCGAGAGAGGCGTTAAGCCAAGAAGGCTAACGCCTCTCTCCGCCACTTCCTTGAGAATATGGCCCAAGGTGTCAGGGTCCTTGTCAGGAGGCCACTGAAGTTTGCACCACCCTTTGCCCCTGCCTGCCCTGCCAATGACAAATAGCAGCAGAACTACTAACTATCAAACTCCTACAAGTGTGACAGTTCCAACTATTCCAGGCCCCCCAAAGCTATAAGAATGGCTTGGGCAGAAGGTATTAGTCATGTTTAATGTGTATTGTCAACTCTAAACTAGACCCACAGTGCCACCACGTGCCGGTGTTGACAATTAAGTGCGGGTGCCCACCGGCTCAAATTAAGCGCTAATACCAGGCCACTCATAAGCCATAAGGAAAGTCTTTTTTAAAAGTTTCATTCAAGCTGAGATTATTTGTACCCAAAAATTAAGTACTGGTTTTGAAACGGTACAACATATAAAAAGCAATCTCTCATTTCACTTGATATGTCTTGATATTAATGGAGGCTTTAATTCTCTCTTCATATATAGTGACATTTTAGAACGGCAGCTTTTGTGATAGCTACTACCCATTGCAAAGATGCATGTGATTCAGGGGGGACAATAATGCAATTGTTAATATTCAATATATTAAGCCTGCTTACATTCCGATATCAAAGAGACATTCCCATACGTTTTCCATCTTGTTATTGGATGATTATACACAGGAAGTGGCTTTTAAATGTAAAAAGAAATTGGTAAGCATCATTTAGGACTGGAATATCAGTGAATAGTGAAAGAAATTTAACATGGTACTATTGAAAACATAGGGAAATCCTTCCCTCTATAAAGAATAGTATTGTAACCAAACGGACAAGGCGGCATTTGTTCTTTCTTTCAAGGTGCCCCTGTTACATGCAGTATCAACATCAAGAGCTGCCCCGTGACCTCCTAGAACCTGAGGCAGGAAATCATCTCAGAACAGAATGGTACCGTACAGAGTTTAGGTTATTTACAGAACAGTAGGAGTGATTTTTGAAGTTTGTTTAGAACAGACATCCCTATTTTGAGAAAAGGATTTGAAATAACCAAACCTCATTTTAAAGCACTACAGCAAATTTTGCTTGGGATGTGGTGAGTTCAATTACATCGGCAGTTGTCAAACAGTCCCAAGGGGCATTAGGACTTCCCAAATACTGTTGCCAAAAAAAACTAGGAGTGTCACACTAATGGAGTCTACAAAGGACATAATGGAAGAAGGTGACCTTCGAAAGTCAATAACAGAAAAGCATCTGCAAGGCAGAAGAGGGACACATAGGGGCCGATTCCGATTCGGGCCGGAAAAAATACCGACCGACTCGGTACGGGAATTTAGTCCGACCGACTCGGACCGGCGCCGTACGACCCGGGTAGTACGATGAAATGCATGTGAAATCCGAGCGACTCGGACGGAATACAAAGCGACCGACCGAGCCGGACGTAAACAAGCCATCCGGCCGGGAAATCATGCGAAAGGAACCGACCGACACGCACCCGGATTGAACCCGAGCGAAACGTACCCGCGAACTCCGACCCGCGTGAGTACGATGCTGTGCGTGCAAAACACGACCGACTCGCCCGGAGCACAAGCCGTACGACCGACACGCATACAAAACCCAGCCGAAGCAACCCAATACTCCGCGACCGACTCGTACGCCGCATATGAAACCTAGCTGACACACAGCGGGAGCAGAGTCGGACAAGATCGCACCAGACAACTGCAGCATCCTACTCGGACATAAGAATGACTCCTACATGCACCAAAAACATCAAGGAATTTTTTTTTTTTAAAAGGGCCAAACAAGCAACTACAAAGCCAATAAATACAGGGAGGAAAAAAAAAATGGAACAAGGACACACCTCCAACTCCACCTACATAAAGGCCACAAATCCCTACCATGATCCTTTGCAAATTCCACTGACCTGCCAGCACAGAACACCATCACACAGCAACCACAGACACACTCACAGCTCATACATCACACAATCCACACACCATTACCACACCTACAAATAGCACCCTCACACACACCCAGCTAAACCTATACTCACACCCCCACTTGCACACACACACACATCAATCACCACCACCACCCATCACCATGCCCCCAAAGAAGAATCATAAGTTCCTAGACAGTGAATTGGAAGTCATGGTAGATGAGATCCTCAGGGTAGAGCCACAGTTGTTTGGTACATTGGTACAACAGACCCCCATGTCGCAGAAAACCAAGATGTGGGCGAGGATTGTCGACACGGTGAACGCACAATCACCATGTTTGCGCACAAAGGAAGACATCCAGAACAGGTGGTATGATGTGCGCAGGAGGGTCCGGGACCTACTCAAAAGGACTACCTCCTCAGCCAGCACACCGGCAGTGGCCCTCCTGCAAAACCAGTATACCTCAGGCCCTGGGTGGAGAAGGTGCGGGCCATCCTACCACCAGTGAGCGTATACGGACTAACAGACATCCCAGAGCCTGGTGAGTACACAACTAATATACACAATATGGTGTGACAACACACACACATCACAGTCAAGGGGATAGGCAAACCATGCACCCTTAGCAAATACACAGCAACCAAAAGATATTCATCCCAAGATGTGAATGCTAGTCAGACAAACACAATACCTGCCATCTCATAGTGATATGTAACTGTGTCATGACATGTACAAACCTAACTACAAATACAGCAAGGCAGTGGCACAAATAGAACCAACAAACACTCCCAGATATTTACCCACCACTAGAACACCACCTCACAGGGAAGCTCACTGAAAGGAAGGAATTCGGTGTATGCTGGTGAAGTCAGTGTAGCCAATAGCATGATGGGAGTGGTAGTCACAGATATTGGTCACACCCACAATTGGCCCATCAACACCACTCTGAACCATGCTCACATCACAGGGAGTGGAAAACAACTGACAAGATGGCTGACACTGGGTACTGCTGTGGGGAGCACAAGGCCCTGATGGGAACTGGGCACCAACAAACAACAGGACCACACTGTCAGCCATCTTGCCATTGCTGTCACACTCACACACAGTGAAGTCCACTTAAAAGGAAGGAAGTATGGGCATGCTGGGAAGGGGGTGTAGGCAATAGCATGATGGGAGTTGTAGGCACAGATATTGGTCAGCCTCACAATTGGCCCATCAACACCACTCTGAACCATGCTCACATCACAGGGAGTGGAAAACAACTGACAAGATGGCTGACACTGGGTACTGCTGGGGGAGCACAAGGCCCTGATGGGAACTGGGCACCAACAAACAACAGGACCACACTGTCAGCCATCTTGCCATTGCTATCACACTCACACACAGTGAAGTCCACTCAAAAGGAAGGAAGTATGGGCATGCTGGGAAGGGGGTGTAGGCAATAGCATGATGGGAGTTGTAGGCACAGATATTGGTCAGCCTCACAATTGGCCCATCAACACCACTCTGAACCATGCTCACATCACAGGGAGTGGAAAACAACTGACAAGGTGGCTGTCACTGGGTACTGCTGGGGGGAGCACAAGGCCCTGCTGGGAACTGTGCAACAACCAACAGCAGGACACCACTGACTGACATCCTGAAAGACAACTTGCACTCCCTGCAATGGAAGCACGTTCCATGGTGGGATATCTGGCTGGGTGGGCAGGAGGACACACAGCACTGACCATAGTTACAAGCACCTCCCCTCACACACCCCCTCAACACTAACTCCACATAACCCACCTGGGAGAATGCAATGCCTCACATCCTAACTGAAGATCCCACAAAGAACCACCACCCTGGGTTATGCTGTGTGAAGCACAGGGACACTCTTGGGACTTGTAGCCAAACAACTGCCAGGACAACACTCCCAGCCATCCTGTCAGCACAGGCACCCCACCCCACAGGGAAGTAGAGTCAAAAGGAAGGAAGGATGGGCATGCTGGGAATGGGGGTGGAGGCAATAGCATGATGGGAGTGGTAGTCACAGATATTGGTCAGCCTCACAATTGGCCCATCAACACCATCCTGAACCATGCTCACATCACAGGGAGTGGAAAAGGACTCACAAGATGGCTGACACTGGGTACTGCTGGGGGGAGCACAAGGCCCTGCTGGGAACTGTGCAACAACCAACAGCAGGACACCACTGACTGACATCCTGAAAGACAACTTGCACTCCCTGCAATGGAAGCACGTCCCATGGTGGGATATCTGGCTGGGTGGGAAGGAGGACTCACAGCACTGACCATAGTTACAAGCACCTCCCCTCACACACCCCCTCAACACGAACTCCACATAACCCACCTGGGAGAATGCAATGCCTCACATCCTAACTGAAGATCCCACAAAGAACCACCACCCTGGGTTATGCTGTGTGAAGCACAGGGACACTCTTGGGACTTGTAGCCAAACAACTGCCAGGACAACACTCCCAGCCATCCTGTAGGCACAGGCACCCCACCCCACAGGGAAGCAGAGTCAAAAGGAAGGAAGGATGGGCATGCTGGGAAGGGGGGTGGAGGCAATAGCATGTTGGGAGTGGTAGTTACAGATATTAGTCAGCCTCACAATTGGCCCATCAACACCATCCTGAACCATGCTCACATCACAGGGAGTGGAAAAGGACTCACAAGATAGCTGATACTGGGTACTGCTGGGGGAGCACAAGGCCCTGCTGGGAACTGTGCAACAACCAACAGCAGGACACCACTGACTGACATCCTGAAAGACAACTTGCACTCCCTGCAATGGAAGCACGTTCCATGGTGGGATATCTGGCTGGGTGGGAAGGAGGACTCACAGCACTGACCATAGTTACAAGCACCTCCCCTCACACACCCCCTCAACACTAACTCCACATAACCCACCTGGGAGAATGCAATGCCTCACATCCTAACTGAAGATCCCACAAAGAACCACCATCCTGGGTTATGCTGTGTGAAGCACAGGGACACTCTTGGGACTTGTAGCCAAACAACTGCCAGGACAACACTCCCAGCCATCCTGTCAGCACAGGCACCCCACCCCACAGGGAAGCACAGTCAAAAGGAAGGAAGGATGGGCATGCTGGGAAGGGGGGTGGAGGCAATAGCATGATGGGAGTGGTAGTCACAGATATTGGTCAGCCTCAAAATTGGCCCATCAACACTACCCTGAACCATGCTCACATCACAGGTAGTGGAAAAGGACTCACAAGATGGCTGACACTGGGTACTGCTGGGGGGAGCACAAGGCCCTGCTGGGAACTGTGCAACAACCAACAGCAGGACACCACTGACTGACATCCTGAAAGACAACTTGCACTCCCTGCAATGGAAGCACGCTTCATGGTGGGATAACTGGGCTGGGGGAGAAGGAGGCCCGGATGGCAAGCAAATACCACCAATGCTGGTCATGCACACACCTCAACATTCACATTGACATGCCACAGGTTGGCAGGACAATGTGCTACACCAATATCACTCTCTGACTGTCACAATTTAGGAGAATGCAATGTCCAGGCCCACATCCAGAGGTACAGTCACAACTGTCAGGTGTTTGAACAATTGATGCCAGTAGAAACATAACATACAATGTGTGTCTCTCCCCAAAACAGGTGATGATGGGGACACAGCAGCAGACGAGGAGGAGTCCCTGTCCCAGGCTCCGGGGAACACTGAGCTCACTGGTGTGGATCAGCCTCTGCACTCCTCGGATGGCGAAGAACCAGCTGGACCCTCCGGTGTGAGTCATCATGCAGCACCAGCAGGACCAACATCTGCACCCCCTGCACCCACCCCTCCAACAACTGCCAACACACAGGCCACCCCTGCCAACACGGACAGACCAAGGACCACAGATGACAACAGCGCAGGGACCCAGACCCAAACTGGAGCTGGTGACAACGAGCCAAGGAACAACACCCAAGTGGGCCCACGGTCACCTGTGCGTGCCACCGCAGGTCCTGCACGTGTCGCCAGGGGTGGTGGGAGGGGTGGTAGACATAGGTTGCTCTTTGAAGAGGGGTCTGGACTGCATGATGACCCACAACTGGCACGCATCGCGGATGCGTACCAGACTAGCACCGGAGAGGTCAGCCAGGTAGTGGGGATCCTCAAGGACATACAACAGCAGCAGGCTGCCCATCATGCCCGCTTGGACTCCCACATACGCGTTGTATCCCGGGTACGCGTTGTACAGCAATGGACCGATCGGTGTGCCCGCACGGCCCATTGCATTGGATGTGGGCGGGTACGCGTTGTATCCGGGGTACGCGTTGTACAGCAATGGACCGATCGGTGTGCCCGCACGGCCCATTGCATTGGATGTGAGCGGGTACGCGTTGTATCCCGGGTACGCGTTGTACAGCAATGGACCGATCGGTGCGCACGCATTGGCTGGGGCCTGGCATGGCAACGGACGCGTTTTCGAAGTTTCAACGAGTCTGATGCAGTGAATTCAGTTGGCCAGCCACAACAATGTTGCAAATTCATGGGTGTCATGAAGTTGAATTTTTGAAGGATGCTGTGGGCGTGTATTGGTGCTGCAATTCCATGGATTGGTCACATTCAGAAGATGCAAACGACTTGGACCTATCACTTTGGACACATGGGACAGTATCTGCCTCTGCAGCACACATATAATGCTGGCTGTTCCCCTGAGGGCTCACTTGCCTGCACTACATGCTCCAGGACGACATCTGCCACTACACTGCTGCTGTCCCTGCATCCTCTGGCTACTGCAATGGCACGTACTGTGGCGAGAGCCCCAGCCTTCACCCATGAGGAGAACCAGGCCCTGGTGGACAACCTCCTTCCACAGTACAGCAAGCTGTATGGGACACCAGGGGAGCAGGTGAGTGTGCTGTCCACTGCCTTACTAATTGTGCATGTTGTCTGACTAGAAGGATTTACAGTGTGCACACCACTGGCTAGCATGCTCACTGAGTAGTTCGCACCCCCCAAAGTGTGTAGTCACATGCACTGAACAGGTACAGTGCAGTAACAGTGCATTCCAACAAGGTTTACTTCCCATGCAATGATACCATGTAGTAACTGCTGACAAACTGTCCATAGCCCTCGTTGCACTGCCTGTGTTCATCATATGCCCCTGTGATTGAGACATGTATTTACAACTGTGTGATGCACGGATATGTTGCATGTGTAGTAATGGCCTTTTCACTTTGTCATCCTCACAGGTTGATGCCCACCAGAAGCAGGAGATCTGGCTGGCCATCGTCCGGGCAGTAAGATCCGTAGGGGTCTACAAGCGCCGGATCCGCAACTGCCAGAAGAAGTGGCAGGACCTTCGTGGCTGGACCAGGAGGATCGCAAGGGTCCAGCTAAAGCTGTCGCCTCCTCGCAGGAGGGGCGGACACCGGACCCTGACCCCCCACATGCTCCGGATCCTGGCGGTGGTCTTCCCAGACCTGGATGGGCAGCTGAAGGCCAGACAGCAGCAAGGAGGGGGTGAGTCAAAGACTGCACTGTGAACTCTGTCTAACATGCTATGTGCCCTCCTCTGGCCTGGTTAAACTTCCCCAGTACATCAGTCTTGTTGTCCAGTACCCATGTCCCTCTATTGTGACATGCCCACTCCTCATCTGATACGCAGGTGTGCTCCTTACGCTCAGGATAATTGTGTCACTCGGGTACAGGGTCCTTGCATTTTTCTTTGGTCAAGGTGGGTGACAGCTTTTGTTCCTGTGACATTGTGTTGGCCTTCATGGGTGGGTCAATTGCTCACACAATGCCCGAGTCGTGCAATGTAGTCTGGGTGTAACTTTGATATGTGGTCCACTTGCAGATCAGAATCACCACATGTCCCTGGGGTATTTGGCACACCCCCATGCTGCGGGTGGGTACAATGTTTGGGCCTCAGGAGTATGTATGTCAAGTGTGTCACACATGCTTAGCCACCTGCCTACTGACCAGGGCTCATCCCTCTTGCAGGTGGAGCTGGACAGTCATGCCTACTACAGGGCATACAATACACTCTGTACTCCCACTCCTGTGTATCAGCTGACATGTTGTGCTCAGTGAAATGTTCCCTCAGGTGTCTGCCTCTGTGTTGTTGTGCTGTGACTACGTTGTCGGGACTCCTGTCATCTGCTATTGGACCATGTGAGACAAGACTTCTGTGACTTATAGGTATTTGATCACTTGACTGTGCAGACAGGTGTATGCGACTGTGACTTTCAGGCAGATGTTCATCATTCACAGCACACTGAGGTGCTCTGGTTCAGAGAATTGTGTTTCATGTCTCCCATTTGTCCAATTGGTGTGCAGTGGACAAATACGGGTTCAGATGATGTGGTTAGTGGGGGTGGACATGTGCACTTGTCAGTTACATTACTTGCCTTCCCCATGTCCTAGGATTGTGACACAGTGGAGACTGTTGTTGGCTGGCTGCCATGGCCATGTGACTGGAGACAGTGATGTATGACTTTGCAGGCATGCCTGTGTCATGGCTTTCAACTTCCTAAGAGTGATCCTGCAGGGGAGTGACATGTGCAACATGCACCCCATTGTGGCATTGACTATCCGGACATGGGTGCTTCATGGTGTCTGGTGCTGGTATGCATCTCATGCATTTCTATTTAGACTCTGCCCGTCCATTTATTCAGACACCTGCACTGACTCAGTGGCAAGAGATGTGACGTGGGCATGTTCACATACTTCACTGTGTTCTCAGCAATGTCCAACAACTGTGTAGGTGGTGCATGTGTCCACACTGGGGTATTACCATCAGACAGGCACCAGACAGATGGGTGCAAGGGCAGGAGGGGTATCTGTTCCATGGTTGACCATCAGACTGACAATTGGCTTTTCCTAATCTGTGTGAGGACTTTTGGCAATGTTCAGCTGGGGATACCAGGTCTTACTCTGTAATGTGCTGTACTCACTGTGGTGTGTGCTGTCAGTGCAGGTGTCTGATGTTTCCCTGTTTCCCTAATTGTTTGCAGATACATCCACGGCCACAGGAGGGGACAGCTCCACGGACCAGGAGGAGCGGCAGAGCCAGACTGGGTCAACAGCCGACGAGTGGTCGGAGGGACCCAGTGGCACGGAGGGCGAGGGGAGCCACACCGAGGAGTCCTCAGCACCATCCACCTCAGCTGAAGACCACAGCAGCTCGGAGGATGACTCCCTTGTGGAGGCGGGTGTCAGCAGCCACCAAACACCAGCTGGTCTATCTGGCCCCGCCACCACCACCACCACTGCCCTCCCATTGGCTCCCATTCCAGAGGTCCGTGGAGGCTCCCGTGTCCGGGAGCGTGTCTCCTTTGTGCCAGGCACCGCACCCCCTGCCCCTGTGTCCCCTGCTGCCCTGAGTGAGGAATCTGTGTACCTGCTTCGGCAGCTCCATGTAGGGCAGACAGCAATGCTGAGTGTCCTCCATGCACACACCACTCTGTTGACACAGCTGATGTCGTTCATGGAGGGCCTCTCGACGGGTATGTCTGCCCTACAGAGGAGCAATAGGTCCATGGAGTCCTCCCTGATGGCAGCAGTGTCCCTCCTCCAACAGTCCCTCGCTCCTCCTACCTCTGCCCCATCCACACTTCCTGGCACCCTACCTGTCCCAAGCACATGCACACCTGCACAAACACCCAGACACACAGACACGAGCAGCACAGACACACCCAAAACCAAGGCAAGACGTGCACAGAAGCATCCTCAGGGGACTGATACCACACACACAGGGGATGGGGAACTGACACACACACAGGCAACCACAGCCACTCCGCAATCCTCAAGATCCTCTCCCTCCAAGACCCCTTCCCTTGCCTCACCTGCAACCCCACCTGATAAGCAGCTCTTCCTCTGTGACCTTGGCCTCTTCCCCTCCAATCCCGCTGATCCAGCATACCGGGGGAAGTGGAAGTCCACCCACACAGAGGGAGTGCCCCTCGCCCCCGGACACCCTCCCCCAGGCGCAGGCAGAGTGAGCCCCCCACCCGCAAGTCCCCCCGGTCCCGGAAGAGCAAGACCCCGCCACCGCCCTGCAAGTCAACCACCCAGTCTCTCACCTCCATCCCCCAGGCCACCACTCCACAGGTTCCACCGCCACACCCTGCCCCAGGTTCCCCCACACACCGATACCACATCCCCAAACTGCTTAGGCCCTCCCCCCTGCCACTTGCTCTTCCACCCCCAAACCAGACGCTCTGCCTGTTTGTGCCACTGGTGTGGAGACCGTGTCCCCCCCTCTGTCCTGCCCAGCTCTTCTGCCCCCCCTTCCACTACCTTGGAGTCATGCACTGCGGTGGAGTCCACAACCACCCCATCTAACTCGGGCACTGCATTGGGGACCCAGTCCACTCCATCTGACCAGCCCACTGCAGTGGTTGCAGCACCAACTCCATCTGACTTGAGCCCTGCGGTGGTGCCAGCCCCCCCTGAGTCAGACACCTCCACTGCAGTTGCCGGTGACACTCCTGCACCCACCTCCTCTTCACTTCCTCCTTCTGGCATCCCCTGATCCTGTCCCTGCGGTGCCTGGCCTGCCCCTCGTATGCCCCTCCAAGGGGGATGTCCCCTGTCCGTACCTGTGCAGGCAAGCAATTGTTGACAAGTTGTCACACATCACCCTGTTGGGACTGTATATTTGGACTGGCCATTGGCCTTAGTTTATTTTGGACTTTTGATTTGAGTTGCACACTTGCTGAATAAAGCCTACTTTTGTTTACTTGTGGTTAATCTTTGGAGGTACATGATGTAGATGTGTAGAATCATGCATTTGCTGTTGTAATAGTGTTCAGATCAGGTAAATGAAGTTTTGCTGTGATGGGCTCCATGTGGTCCATGGGATATGTGTCCTAATCTAGTCTGGATCTATAGCATCCTTTGCTGCAGTCTGAGGGTGTAATGTTCAGCATTTGACACAGGGATGTACGTTTAGCATTTGTAGATTACCATCTTTGTCCTACACTGATGCACATCTGGTGGGCTTACCACTGTCCAATGTTCCTAGTACCCTGACTGTGTGCCCGTCTCCAATGGACATGCAGTTTAGCACATCAAATTTGGAGGACTCATCTGTGTACACAGTGCAAGTTGCTTGACACGTGTCTTGGGTGTATGCAGATGACTGACGTGACACTCCCGTGCCCAGGCTGATATGAGCAGAGCCTTCAGTGTGTTGTAGTTGTTGACTCACTGACCGAGTGTTCTGCTGACATGTTTGAGTCGTGCACAGACAAGGTTTGGCACAGCTGACCTTCCACAGGAGTGGAGTGCCCTCATGGCAGTGCGTGATTCCGTGATATAGGCTGTGCCCGTGTTGTGTGTTGTGTAGGCATGTCTGTGCATGTTCCCTTCTCCTTTTCCTACACAGGCTGTGTCCTCACGGATGATCCTGTTTGTGATGCTTGCTGAGTTGTTCTGTGTTCATCCAGCATCTTGGACCTGGTTTCTCCGGGATGTGGGTGCATGGCAAACTAATGTTCATGAGGTTGTCATCCCTAGTTGTCTTTGTTGTCAGGGCTGGGGATGTGGGCAAACGCAGATGGGACACAGTCAGGATTCCTCTTGGCACTTGTTGGTTACACAAGTAATGTGATTTTCTGTTTGTGTATGCTTTCAGTGATTGTGACACATTGTGTGTGTGACTGCTGCCACTCCTCAGGGTCAGAGCTGCAATTTTGGAAGTTGTCTATGTGTGTCCTTTGTGGGTCAGCTTGGCTTCTTCATTGGTGTGTGACTATGGCCTGGATCCCATTGTTTGGGGTGGATTTCACGTCATGCCCATGTACGGCATACTGTGCAGTGTGTCAGACATTCACAAGTTTTGTTGACTGGCCATGTGTGATGGGTTTCTGCACCTTATTTCCCCCCACCACCCCTGGGATTGTCATGGGTGCATGTGCAATGTCAGCAGTCCATGTGAGCTTCACTGCTGCACATTGGGGGACATCAAGGTGTGTGGCGTTGAGTGTGTGCTAATGTGAGTTGTTGCACGGCTGGGGCACTACCTCCATATTGTCCTTGGCTGGCAGGCCATGCTGAGTGCTTTGTGCTTGTATAGGTGTGATGGTAGTTTGTTGCTCAGGACACATGGCTGTGGTTCACAGTGTGGATGACATCTACCTTTGTCATCACAGTGTGATTGTCATGCAGGCTAGTGTCACCACAATGTGGGGTCCCTGGGGGAGTGCTGTGGTGGTTCTGTCTCTTGCTGTGTTTGTTGCTGTTCCTACAAGCTTGTGTGACATGTGTAATTTGGGCTCCCTCTCATCTCACAATGCCTGTTTGCCCACATAGGGGAATCCAATCCATGAGTTACTTTTGTATGTGACTGTGTTGACATATGTGTATTAGTGAATCTGGCCTCCTCATGTGTTGTGTGTTTGCCTGGGGACACTGGCACACAACCCCCCTCACCTGTTGTGTTTGATATGCAGTGTTAGTCTGCCTGTTTGTGTTTCTGCATTTGCACCACTGCATTGGCATATCTTTAGTTTGCCATTGGCTGTATGTTGTTTGTTGGCTTTCCCCTGCTGGCCCTGGGACTGCTAGGTCATCAGTCAGCACATTGATCATGGTTAGTATGTCCCATTGCTGCCATGGTATGGTATTTGTTCACCTGACATCTACAGTCTCCACAGGATGTCTACATTTGTGTGTCCATTGGTGCAGATATGTGGGTCTGCATTATGATGCTCACTTCTGTCATTGTGTTATTTGTGAATGTAGACAATGTGGGCCCCCATGGCTGATGTTTGTGTGCACATGGCCAGAACGATGTGTCATTGGCACTGCACTGCTTGCCTCACACAATCTATGTTGCTATGGGACACAAGCACTACAATGCCACTGTAGTGTTTGGTGTTGTGTGGCCAGGAATAATCCCTGCAGTTTTGTTTTTGCACCTTTTACCAGGACTACACTTACCTTTTGGGCACTGTGGTGATGGGGCTTTGGGCCCCATTGCCACACTGTTCAAAATGTGCTTCAGCTATGGAGCACACACTTACCTTTTGGGCACTGTGGTGATGGGGCTTTGGGCCCCATTGCCACACTGTTCAAAATGTGCTTCAGCTATGGAGCACACACTTACCTTTGGGCACTGTGGTGATGGGGCTTTGGGCCACATTGCCACACTGTTCAAAATGTGCTTCAGCTATGGAGCACACACTTACCTTTGGGCACTGTGGTGATGGGCCTTTGGGCCACATTGCCACACTGTTCAAAATGTGCTTCAGCTATGGAGCACACACTTCCCTTTTGGTCACTGTGGTGATGGGGCTTTGGGCCCCATTGCCACACTGTTCAAAATGTGCTTCAGCTATGGAGCACACACTTCCCTTTTGGTCACTGTGGTGATGGGGCTTTGGGTCCCATTGCCACACTGCTCAAAATGTGCTTCAGCTATGGAGCACACACTTACCTTTTGGGCACTGTGGTGATGGGGCTTTGGGCCACATTGCCACAGTGGTCATGGTCTGCTTGCATTGTGTAGGCCACACACACAATTATGTGTGACACATGTGTTAGGGGGTCACATTGTATGTTCAATGTCATGTTCAGTGTTGTATGCATTTGACACAGACCACACTCGCTTGTCATGGTGTTGGGGGTGGGATGTAACTTTCAGACAGTCCTTATGTGGGAGTATGCTAGTTGTGTCATGCATTACCCGTCCTATGAGTAGGGGTGGTTGTAGTGACAGGCATCCAGCCCCTATGGGTGGGGATGGCAGTGGTGGCAGGCATCCAGCCCACCCTGAGTAGGGGTGGTGTTAGTGGTAGGCATCCATCCCCCTATGGGTGGGGATGGCAGTAGTGGCAGGCATCCAGCCCCCCCTGAGTGGGGATGGTAGTAGTGGTAGGCATCCAGCCCCCCATGAGTGGGGATGGTAGTAGTGGTAGGCATCCAGCCCCCCATGAGTGGGGATGGTAGTAGTGGTAGGCATCCAGACCCCCATGAGTGGGGATGGTAGTAGTGGTAGGCATCCAGCCCCCCATGAGTGGGGATGGCAGTAGTGACAGGCATCCAGCCCCCCATGAGTGGGGATGGTAGTAGTGGTAGGCATCCAGACCCCCATGAGTGGGGATGGTAGTAGTGGTAGGCATCCAGACCCCCATGAGTGGGGATGTCAGTAGTGACAGGCATCCAGCCCCCCATGAGTGGGGATGGTAGTAGTGGTAGGCATCCAGACCCCCATGAGTGGGGATGGTAGTAGTGGTAGGCATCCAGACCCCCATGAGTGGGGATGGTAGTAGTGGTAGGCATCCAGACCCCCATGAGTGGGGATGGTAGTAGTGGCAGGCATCCATCCCCCATGAGTGGGGATGGTAGTAGTGGTAGGCTTCCAGCCCCCCATGAGTGGGGATGGTAGTAGTGGTAGGCATCCAGACCCCCATGAGTGGGGATGGTAGTAGTGGTAGGCATCCAGACCCCCATGAGTGGGGATGGCAGTAGTGACAGGCATCCAGACCCCCATGAGTGGGGATGGCAGTAGTGGTAGGCATCCAGACCCCCATGAGTGGGGATGGTAGTAGTGGTAGGCATCCAGCCCCCCATGAGTGGGGATGGTAGTAGTGGTAGGCATCCAGCCCCCCATGAGTGGGGATGGTAGTAGTGGCAGGCATCCAGCCCCCCATGAGTGGGGATGGGAGTAGTGGCAGGCATCCAGCCCCCCATCAGTGGGGATGGTAGTAGTGGCAGGCATCCATCCCCCCATGAGTGGGGATGGTAGTAGTGGTAGGCACCCAGCCCCCCATGAGTGGGGATGGTAGTAGTGGTAGGCATCCAGCCCCCCATGAGTGGGGATGGTAGTAGTGGTAGGCATCCAGCCCCCCATGAGTGGGGATGGCAGTAGTGACAGGCATTCAGCCCCCCATGAGTGGGGATGGTAGTAGTGGTAGTGGTAGGCATCCAGCCCCCCATGAGTGGGGATGGTAGTAGTGGCAGGCATCCATCCCCCCATGAGTGGGGATGGCAGTAGTGACAGGCATCCAGCCCCCCATGAGTGGGGATGGTAGTAGTGGTAGGCATCCAGACCCCCATGAGTGGGGATGGTAGTAGTGGTAGGCATCCAGACCCCCATCGGTGGGGATGGTAGTAGTGGTAGGCATCCAGCCCCCCATGAGTGGGGATGGCAGTAGTGACAGGCATCCAGTCCCCCATGAGTGGGGATGGTAGTAGTGGTAGGCATCCAGGCCCCCATGAGTGGGGATGGTAGTAGTGAGAGGCATCCAGCACCCATGAGTGGGGATGGCAGTAGTGACAGGCATCCAGCCCCCCATGAGTGGGGATGGTAGTAGTGGTAGGCATCCAGACCCCCATGAGTGGGAATGGTAGTAGTGAGAGGCATCCAGCCCCCTATGGGTGGGGATGGCAGTAGTGACAGGCATCCAGACCCCCATGAGTGGGGATGGTAGTAGTGGCAGGCATCCAGACCCCCATGAGTGGGGATGGTAGTAGTGGTAGGCATCCAGCCCCCATGAGTGGGGATGGCAGTAGTGACAGGCATCCAGCCCCCATGAGTGGGGATGGTAGTAGTGGTAGGCCTCCAGACCCCCATGAGTGGGGATGGTAGTAGTGACAGGCATCCAGCCCCCTATGGGTGGGGATGGCAGTAGTGACAGGCATCCAGACCCCCATGAGTGGGGATGGTAGTAGTGGCAGGCATCCAGCCCCCTATGGGTGGGGATGGCAGTAGTGACATGCATCCAGCCCCCCATGAGTGGGGATGGCAGTAGTGACAGGCATCCAGCCCCCCATGAGTGGGGATGGTAGTAGTGGTAGACATCCTTCCCCCTATGGGTGGGGATGGTAGTAGTGGCAGGCATCCATCCCCCCATGAGTGGGGATGGCAGTAGTGACAGGCATCCAGCCCCCCATGAGTGGGGATGGTAGTAGTGGTAGGCATCCAGACCCCCATGAGTGGGGATGGTAGTAGTGACAGGCATCCAGCCCCCTATGGGTGGGGATGGCAGTAGTGACAGGCATCCAGACCCCCATGAGTGGGGATGGTAGTAGTGGTAGACATCCATCCCCCTATGGGTGGGGATGGTAGTAGTGACAGGCATCCATCCCCCTATGGGTGTGTATGGCATTGGTGATGGCCATCCCGCCCCTATGGTTCTGCTGTTGCTAGTGTACGTCATTTGTGCATCCCTATGTGTGTGTGACATATGTCGGGTACGTGTCGTTTGTTTGTGTAGTGGGTGTTTGACTTACCGTCTGCGCTGTACGCGTCCGTACCGGTCACGGTAATAGATGTAGAGTATTGGTAGTACCTGCGCGATGGGATTCATGGTTGGGTCGTCTCGTTCGGGTTTCTCGTGGCTTCGACTCGTACTTGTCACTGGCTTGTTCGTCTCGTAGCCGTGGATCGTCTTGTGGCGCGAATCGGAGCTTATGTACAGCTCTCCCGGATGCTCAAACGTGCCGGACGTAGCGACGAGTTCGGCGCGTACGGAAGACGCATCGTACTAGTCCGGCCGGAAGGTGCTGTGTATTTGGTTCCGTGCGACTCGATTCGGCGTTTACGGATCCGGCTCGGGCAGGGAACAGGAGCTGGAATGGGTAAGTACGGCTCGCTCGGAATCTGGGCTGTTATGCGCATCGTACTTGTTCGTTCGGTTGAGTGTTCGAGTCGGTCGGAAAACACGCGTTCGGCTGGTATTTTCTCCGGACGAATACTGTTAGGTGCGCTTACGGCCGACATCGGAATCAACCCCATAGTGGCGGCTCGCCGAGGGAGTGGTGTGGGGCGGTGAGGCGGGGCGGGGGAGGGTCAGGGTGGGAGGGGTAGTGAACTCGGACATACGACGGACAGAACTCAGAGGGAGTTCTGTCCGTCGTAAGTCCGAGTCCACTACCCACCACCCTGCCCCTCCCCCGCCCCATCACCCCGCACCACTCCCTCAGCGAGCCGCCACTGGGGACAGAAAGCATAGGAAAGAGTTGCACAAGTTAGTATTTTTTAAACCTGAAAGAAATAACCAGGGCCTTCTTGAATTTTGCCTTTGGAGAATGTACCAAGTCGGAGTTGGACTTGTTTTCGCTGAAGCCGCAGCAAACCAGAACTGAAAGACACTTTTTCATGAAATACTCACCTCTAGTGACTCCATATTGTTATGGATCATAACAATACTTTGTTGCACTTAATGTGTGTGTAACAAAAGCAGATGGTGCCAATCTAGCTGCCAGCCAAAGTTTTGACAAACTCTTACCAAGAGAGCGGCTGTGAAGATGTTCAGTATACCTGCTCCAACGTCTTTTCCTTGCAACAATAATGGGACATCAACTGATTGCATTCAAGTAGCCTCCTTTGTGGCCTTTAATGCATACAGAGTGTTGGAAATGGCCATCTCTGACTGGTCACCCCAAACATTTTTCCTTCCTCCTCCTCATTTTCCAACTTTTTTTTTGTAGGCTTTAAGACTCTGACCACTATACCATTGCTAACCAGTGCTGAAGTGCATGTGCTTCTCTCCTAAACATAGTGACACTGGTGTATACCCACTTGGCATATTTTGTTTTCTTATAAGTCTCTTATAAAGTGGTATACCATATACCCAGGGCCTGTAATCTAAATTCTACTAGTGGGCCTGCAGCACAGGTTGTGCCACTCAGACAAGCAGCATTTCAAACCTGTCTAAGGCCTGCCACTGCAAGACTTGTGTGTGCAGTCTACTGCTACTTCGACGTGCCATTTAAAACTACTTACCAAGCCTTAAGCCCCCTTTTTATTACATATAAGTCACCCCTAAGGTAGACCCTAAGTAACACTATGGGCAGGTTGCCATGTAAGTAAAAAGATAGGACATGTGTGTTTACTCTTTACATGACCTGGTAGTGACAAACCCCCAAATTAATTTTTCACTACTGTGAGGCCTTCCTCTCTCATAGGTTAGCATTGGGAACTCCTCAATACACTTTTAAGCTGTAATTCATGATCAGAGAGGAGTAGCTTTTTCATGTTTCATATCTTTGGAATGGTAATGATAAATCCTCCTCACTGGTGAAGTTGGATTTAACATTACTGTTTTAGACTGTGACTTATAGAAAGTGGACATTTCTCTGCACTTACTGCTCTGTGTGCCTGACAGCCTGTCTCCAATATATGTCTGGGTTGGCTGACAGCTACACTTTGCGCATTCCCTCTAGAAAGCCACAACACAGGAAGGATAGGTGTGTCTGAGTACTCATCTACATACATCTGCATTCTGATGGCCTTGCCTGGGCAGGATAGAAGGGAGGGGCTAACACTTCACTTGAATGGGCTATGTCCTGTCCACACACAGAGGACTGATTACCCCCTACAGATAGCCTGGCAGACAGGACTGGGTTGAAACTGATACTTCTGCACTTGAGAGAGCTGCTTTGAAGTCACCACCCCAAATATCAAAGGCACTTTTGGGTATAAGTACTGGGTCTTTCACCCCCCTAAAATCAGACACTACTGAAAGGGACGGCCCATCAGTTCTGGACCTATTCTAGAATCACAATCCGATGGTTCTTTTTAGCAGCATGTAAGCGTAGAGGGGAGAAAGTTGTTATTATTGCCAATCCATTTTAATAGGAAATTCTCTTGACACATTGTAATCACAGACAACTACTTAAGGTTAGTTAATTTATTACAAAGCCAAAAATAACTGGACATAAAGACACCTCAAGATGAGAGTGTAGAAATACATCGGAATCAGCATAAAGTCAAACCTGCGCATCCAGTTTAAACGGTGCAGCATATACAAAACAATTAATTCAAGAAGCAGGATACAGAGGATCAGAAAGCATGAGTCCAAATTTCCCTGCATCGAGGGTTGATGAATATAAAGCATTAATCTATCCCTACACTAATGCTAAAATGACATCCTTACTTAAGCATCTTCAGGGAAAATAAATAAAAGGAGTCAGCATGTGGAGGCTTCCTAAGAAGTCTCTCCACATGGGTCGTCTAGCATAAAGCTATTGAGACAGAGTTGTTCTAAGGTGCTCTCTCTCTGAAGGCAGAAGGAAATGTGGGCCCTTTCTCTATTCTCAACAACACAACAATGAAGATAACTCTCCAAAGATCCTTTGCAGGTCACGCCATCCGCTCTGGATACCATCCTAAAGGTAGTGTTTCATGGAACAACGGTTTTCTTCTTCTCACCACATTTGTCCTTGGTTCCCAAGCCTTCTCCTGTGCGAAGGACAATGGCCTTCGGTTATCAATTCAGACCGTACAATGTAACTTTTTCTCTCCTTGCCTGACTAATAAAACAAAGACATTATTCTAACTAACAAGAGCACTTCTTTCACCTGCAACACAAAACATGAGAAAGAACAAATTCCGCAACACACATGAAATTCAAACTGTTAATTCTAAAGCGAGAGCTTCCAAGGAAAATGCGTTTCAGCCCTATAAGATTTGGCTAACATAAGGAAATGACATGTGAGCTTTACGAAATTGCAAACGAAAATAAGGCACATTTGATTAATGCATTTGCCTTCATTAAAATGACACAATTAATAAACACATTTAATAAATGAATGATGGTCAGTTACACAACACAAACTCTTCATGTTGATGTTTTCTGCTAGTCACATTCACTTTCTATGTTAATTCTCCAAGTTACTATTCAATGGCCTAAACACATCACGTTTCATGTTATTACATTTCAAAATTCTAACACTTCACGTTAATACGACAAAAAATGATGTGCTGGTGCGCTCTACACGTGTGATTATAAATAAACGTCGTTTTTCCGCGACATCAGTTCCCCCCTCTGAGGACATTGAGTCATCACAGAACACTTTAAATCCCTGTGGAGTAGACTGATCTAAACAGATGTTGTAGCTAGTCTCCTCTGTCTGAATTCCTCCAACCGCTTCAGATTTTCATAATGAATGTCCTGCAATCTTTTCACCCTTCCTTCTCTCTCCCTACAGGAATCCTCCATTTGCCTCGCCTTGTGCCATTTGTATGCTCTTATCTTACCCAGAAAGACCACAACAATTATTATTGGCTTCAAGATATATCCAAGAATTCCCTTTCCTAGGTTAGCAAACCAAATTCCAACTAATTCAAATACTTTTCCAATCTTGTCTCAGACTTTCTTGGTTGCCAAGTAATGTATCTCATGGTGTATCTCAGTGATGTTACTTATATATCCCCTCAGTTCTTTACTTTTATCAGAAATGTAAGTAAAACACTGTTGGAACTTCAGCATCTGACAGACTCTGCCCTATTTGGCTAATAACACATCTAGAGCAAGACGATTTTGCATCACCATTGCCCTTATCGAAACCATTTCTCCGTCTACGAGCAACAATGACGGAGCTGTGTTAATCGACAACTTATCTACAATGGTAGACAGCCTTCTAATCTTGATGTCATTCAACATCACACCCAAACTAGGTATCATCGCTCCAAATATGTCTCCCACAATTTCACCAGCACTCAGTCCATGTTTTTTTCTATGGTTCGATTTTCTCTCCAAACTCTCCAAATCCTCCACATGATATATTTTTGGAAACACAACTGCCACATAACAAGTACCATACCAATTATTCAGAAGTCACACATGTGCATTCTTTCACACACAAAATATACTCCTGGCACCACTTGCACTGCTTCTTGAAGGAACTTCTTAGAAGAAGCATCAATTAGGAAGATGTGATCACACACACTCTGTCCCACAAAAATAGTGTCAAGCGGATCTGTACCTGATGAATGCAAAGCTTACCTCATTGTTCCCAATCTAGAGCTATAGGACCATAGCTTCCCTTAACCTTGTGAGCTAACTCCTCCTTGGTCCATTCAAAGTTTCCCTCCCTATTGTTAAGCTTAACAGTTAAGCCTCTATGTCTATCCTCTACTCGATCTACAAATGTCTTTTCTATGTCTGTTAATGTGCAAGTTAGATTATGTCTATGCGCATAAGCAGTGTCTAGTGTTACTGTGGGTACAAAATACTTTCCAAATCTCCCTTCTTCCTTGTAATAATCATATTTGTTCAGATGTTTGTAGATTGGAACTTCTGAGAGTACCAAATCATAATTCGAGAAATAGTACTCATCATGACCCTTTCCATTAAACATGCTAAGCAGCAAACTACAACTAATACCATACGCCAAGGGCAGGTGATGATACCTGATCCCCTCCTCAACTGAAACAGGCAAATGCATACACACAAAACAATCTCTCACATCCATAGTATTCACGTATTCGTACAACAGCTTAGCATAAGCATTCAATATATAATCACCTTTAGGCAAATCTACATGCAGAAAGTGACTAGTTTGCTCTATTAAGCCTTTATCAAGTCCTCCTTTGAGACAGCAGTGGTAGGTGTGGATGTCCCATATACCCCCACTCCCTATTCTTCAACTTTGTGTGCACTTAAAATGGACTCAGTGATGACTACAGCTATTACTATGATTACGCCTACAATAAGTGTACCTATATTACATTTGTGCCTACTATTCGTATTTCCAGACTCCATTTTTAAAGTGACTCAGATTGTAGCTGTAAGAGGATCAACACACAGTCTCTTTTCGCCTCCTCTTATTTTTGGGCAGCAGCAGTTTTTGAGCAGCTTTCTTTTGGTTCCTTTACAGTCTTTTTGTACAATATTTATATAGCTTGGAAGACTTCCCTAGCCCTCTGTCTTCTTCTAAATGAATAATCCCTACTTTTATTCTTCTTCCACTCGGGCCTAGGTTATCATCTTTCAAACAAGTTATTTACAGTTCAAAAATTCAACATACATTCCTTTTGAGATAAGAACCAATTTCCTCAATGACTCAATGTAACAGTTCAGCTCTGAATTCTGCAATCTCTTGAGAAGATGGTGGAATTCTGAAGATCGGAAACTCGATGTACTCCAGAATCAGAGTCCGTAAACCACTCATCCTTGGTGGATAAGGCATAGTCAATGGCAGAATTGCATTGCCATCTATTCCTGGAACTCTCAGCAAGATCTCGGCGATCAGTATTGAGAACTTGGACCTCGCTCTCCCCGGCATTGGTAACCAGATAAGTCTACTCGGGAGAGGAATACCTTAGACATTGCACTCTTGTTCTGCTTGATCTCCTTACTCTTTCTGGGGCTTGCTCGGACTCACTCAGATCAGACTCAGATGATTTGCTTATTGGTGCAACTTCTCTTTCAGATGCAAGTCTCAAGTTCCTTCTTTTCTGTCTCACAGGCCATGTTTCATCTGCGCCATCTTTCTTTCTTGATTGCACACACCCGATTTCTATACCAGTCTCTTCTGCTCAGTCAGACTCTATACCACTCACAGTGTTACAGTCTCCCTCAGAGTCTATACCTGGGTCTTGTGCAGCTTGCCCTCCTCAGCTTGACCTGGTATCAAGCCTTGTCAGGAACCTCCACAGCTTCGTTTGCCCTCTCCTGTGACCCTTCGATCATGACTGGAACAGCTTCTGGGAGATGAGCTGTGTCATCGGAGGGCCCTGTGACTCATAGGGTATGGGAAGCGTGGATCCAGTTCGGCACTCCTCCACACTTCACAGCAGTATTCGTCACCAATATTACCTGATATGGGCCACACCACCGAGAGTCAAGACAGTTCTTACTTACATGCTTTTCAGACGAGCACCCAATCACCTGGGCTCAGGTCATGGCCGAGGTCTTTCGATGTCGGTGCAGTTGTCGCTTCAACCACATGCGACACAGACCGAACCACATCAGATAATCCTTTACAGTAGTCAAGGATCAATTCATCTGTGATGTTTATTAAAGGGGTCGCTGGCACTGGAGGTAAGCGCATCGCCCTACTCATCAGAATTTCATGCGGCAATAGCCCAGTTCTACTGTCAGGAATGCTGTTCAAACTCATTAGAACCAAGGGCAACACATTTCGCCATTTCAAAGATGTTGAAGCACACGCTTTTGCCAGCATCTCCTTTAGAGTACCATTAATTTGCTCCACAATGCCTGATGCCTCTGGCCTGTAACTACAATGCAGTCTTTGATCCACACTCAAGGCGGTACACAGCAGCTTCGTGATCTCGCTGTGGAAGTGAGTTCTCTATCTGACTCCAATATAGTTGGAAATCCAAAACAAGGTATAAGCTCCCTCAACATTAACTTTGCTACTGTGAGACTGTCACACCTTCTAGTTGGATAAGCTTCCACCCACTGAGAAAAGATGCACACAACAACCAAGATGTATCTCAATCCATTACACACAGGCATCTCAAGAAAATCTAATTGAATCCAATTGAAGGGACCCGCTGCTCTGCAAATGTGACTCAAAGCAACAACCATCTTTTTCCCAGCATTGATTTGTTGACACAGAACACAGCGATGACACACTACTCCTGCAATCACACAAAACCTCGGATTGAACCAAGTCTGCCTGAACAATCTCACCATTGCATCTCTTCCTCTGTGAGCTGATCCATGAATTTGCCTTGCTATTGGGTTCAGCAGACAATCGGGTAACACTGCCCTATCATCAGTTGAAACCCATATGTCTCCTTTCTCACAACCTGCTCTGATCCAACCTGCTTGTTCCTTATCTGTTACTTCCATTTGCAAATGCCTATCTTCATCCCATGTGTCTGCAACAGCAATCATCATGTTGAGTTTGGTCTTCTCTGTACTCTCGCCAACATATTCCCCATTGAAAATGCATGCATGTGTAGCACAAAAGCGAGCAACTTCATCCGCATAGCGGTTTCCCGTTGTGACAAACTCATCCCCCTTCCAATTGGCAGCGCATTTAATGATCACCACTTCCTTTTGTAACTGCAATGCTTCCAACAGTTGTCTCACATATTCCCCATTCTCAATGGGATTCCCCGTTCCCAATGGGAGAGCCTGATGATGTTAGGAACCCTCTCTGAGACCATAGCTGTCGGAAGTCATGAACCACACCAAAACCGTACTGGCTGTCAGTATAGATGGTGACTCTGATTTGCTCAGAGACAAGACATGCATGGGTCAAATGCTGCTCTAAGATTACCTTCATTGTCTCTCAGACATGAACCATCAACAAAAAGGACTTGAGAGGGATCAGACAGTGGTTAATTGGCTTGGTGCAAAGCTCAGTAACATCCAGACGTTCATGGTCTTCACAATGTTCCCCATCAGCATTTGGAATAGGTAACAAGGCAGCAAGATTTAACACAGAACAGCGCTTCAGAGTGACATTCTCTGCTGCAAGCAACACCTGTTCATATCTTGTCAGCATGTTGTTAGTCAAATGCTGTGTTTTGGTTCTCGTCATCAGGAGTTCAACTGAGTGTGGTACATATACAGTAAGTGGATGACCCATCACAATGCTTTCACATTGCTCGATACTGACACCTGTTGCAACAACGGACTTGAGACAGCCGGGCAACGCTGAAGCTACAGGATCTAATGTAGCTGAGAAATAGGCCGCTGACCTACGGGCATCTCTATGCATCTCTGTGAGTACAGAAAGAGAACAACCCTCAATCAATCAATCACAGAATTTGTAAAGCGCACTACTTACCCGCGAGGGTCTCAAGGCGCTAGGGAAAAAAAAAGGGGGCGGGGGTGCTGCTTCTGGTCGAACAACCAGGTCTTGAGTAGCCTCCTGAAGGTCAGCAGGTCTTGGGTCTGTCGTAGGCTTAGTGGAAGGGTGTTCCAGGTCTTGGCGGCGAGGTGGGAGAAGGATCTGCCGCCGGTGGTAGTTCTTCGAATGCGAGGGACGGTGGCGAGGGAGAGGTCGGCGGAGCGGAGTTGGCGGTTGGGGACGTAGAAGAGGAGTCGGCTGTTGAGGTAGGCTGGGCCAGTCTTGTGGAGTGCCTTGTGTGCGTGGATGAGGAGTTTGAAGGAGATTCTCCTGTCGACGGGGAGCCAGTGCAGGTTCCTCCCTTTTGTTACAAAACAGCAAAAACGTGTTGTTGTAATCATGCATTCCTAAAGCTGGAGCACGACAAAGGCACTCTCTCAGATCCAAGAAGGCAAGTAAACAGTCGTTATCCCAAGGTACCGGAACACAGACATCCTTGTGGGTCAGCATCTGCAAAGATTTTGCCTTCTAGGAGAAATTCGGAATCCACTATCAGCAGTAGCCAACCATTCCCAAAAATATCCTGACCTCTTTCTGCGTAGTAGGCGGATTCATTTTCATGATCGCCTCCACTCGTTTTGGTGACACCTTCCTCTTGCCCTCTCTCATTTCGATGGCCCAACTACTGAACTTCAGTCAGACAGTACTGAAGTTTGCTCGGAGACACCTTATGCCCATTGTCAGTTAGATGGTTTAGTAAAGTGATAGTATCGTCCCTGCAAGCCTCCTGTGTTTCAGCTGCAATGAAGAGGTAATCGATGTACTGAACTAGCTCTGAGTTTTGGGGCAGAATCAAGCTCTCAAGGTTCTTCTTCAAGACCTGATTGAAGATGAATGGACTTTCAGTATACCCTTGAGGGATACAACACCATGTTAAGACACGATTCTCCAGACGGAAAGCAAATAAGAAATTGGCTTTCCTCGTGCAATGGAATGGAGAAAAATGCCTGACAGAGGTCAATCACTGTGAACCAGACAGCTTCGCAAGGCATCTGGTATAGGATCACGGATGGATTAGTTACCACAGGACAACAAGGAATCATGATGTTATTCACTTTTCTAAAGTCCTGGACTATGCAATACTTTCCACTTGGTTTCTGCAATTCAATGATGGGCAAATTGCATGGGCTTCCTGTGATCTCCTTCACTATGCCCTGCGCAATCATGGACTCAATCACTGGTGTAATCCTTGCCACCCTTTTCGGGGTTAGGTTGTACTGAAGTGTTCTTGAGAATTCTGCATTAGGCTTGATCTTTATTCGGTCTTGCTCGACTCCTCGAATCAGTCTGATTTCCTCACTTGTGAAATCCCATGCCACTGGAGAGACAGTGTCTCTCAAATCCAGCGGCATGTCTTCCACTGTCAGTAGAGGAAACATAGCTGTGTAATGATTTTGAATTGCCAATTTGAAGGCAAAGTTCTCATTGTTAGTCTGTAATTCAATTCCCTTCGGCGTGCAATAGATGGTACAATTCAATTTGCATAAGAGATCACGCCCTAACAAACAGACTTGACTCGAATCACATACTACGAACTGGTGATGTTCCTAAAAGGTTCTAATTTTCACCGGCAACTCTTCCGACAGAGGGTTGGTCAATCGTTTGTTAGTGACTTCTACAACTTGCATCGATTTTCCCTAGAGGGGTAGGTTTGGGAATACTGCAGAACGGGTAACACCAGTATCAATCAAGAATGTAATTTAATGACCATCTAAGTCTGCCTCTAAATATGGTCCACTCTGGTCTACCTCTAGGACTGCGCCAAGTGTACAGTCTTCCTCCCACCTCAGGCACCGTCATAAGGACGGGTCCTGAACAAATCCATCCAGCGGTTCCATTAGGGGCATCTGATGGTATGTTTGATTTCCCTGCGAAATTCTCGGAGGTTGGGGCACTTGCACTAACTGGTTCTGATTTTCCCCCCCATTAAGGGATCTTGGCCTTGTCACTGTTGGTAACTGATTTTCCACATCTGTGATTTGCAAGAAATTCTCCCTCCTACAATTGATTCGCCAAAGTTAAGAGCCACTTGTGCTTCCAATGCCCGATCTTGTGACAAAAATGACAGGCAGTGGTCTTTTTTGGCATAGCAACATCTATCCCTGTTTTAGGATCTATGGGGTCACCTCTTCCCTGTCCCGCCAGACCTGATGTAACCTGAACACTTCCTGGAACATTCCCTTGATTGCGAACTACTGTTCTTCCGGTTGCCTGTACCTGCTCTCCCTTCAGTGCATTTCGCATTTGAACCAGAATTAACTTCTCCTTCATCCTCTTATGCTTAGATTCCACCACATCACTGCAATACCTGGTATACCGTAGAATTTCGTTTATTGACTTATTTTGCCAGCAGATCAGATGTTGATGGATCATGAGGCTGATTTCTGGCCTCAGTCCTGTCACAAATTTTGAGACGAATTGGCCATGCCTTTAGGGTCGCGTGTGTCCAACCCACTGTACTGCTTAAAGGCTTGCAAGAGCCTTTCGTAATAAGCATGTACTGACTCCTTAGGCTCTTGGGTCGTTTGATCTATCTTAACCCAATTGATGTCTTAAGGGGCTATTTTGGACTGTAACCATGTGATCACCTCCTCATACTTTTTCATAACCAAGGGCGAAGGACCATGAGTTACAGGATCTCTCTCTGGCTCAGCAGCAGGCCACTCAATAGCAATTTTACAAGCAGACCATAGATAACTAGGAACCACAATTTCAAACAGAGTATTTAAGTCAATCCACAACACCTTTGAGATCTTAACAAAGTGATCGACTTGCTTACAACACATTTGAGATCTTAACAAAGTGATCAACTTGCTTGTACCATTCAGCAGGTTTTTCTCTCAACCTGGAGAAATCATTTGTAAATACAGCAAGGTCACCTCTACTCCATGGAACATGCACATAACCTCCCGTAGTGGATATGCCTCAACTCGTGGTGTTCCCCCTCCTGGAGGTGGTGTTCCCTCCATCACCTTCTTTGCACTCTTCTTCTTTGACCACCTTTCCTCCTACTTATCCAGCATGCTCCAAGCCCGTATTCCTATAACCAACTCTTGGATATGTGTTTTCATTCCCGTCACTCTCTTTTCCTCCAGCTCCTGGTCACTGTAGTTAAGCCTATGATTTCCTTGTAACATTTTTGCTTGAGACATGTCTAGTCTGTACCTCTGAGCTAGTTCTGATAACTTCTCATGTGCTCGTCTAGCTTTGCGGGTGACATCTTTCGCTATAAACAACAGGTCATCTGGCTCATAGGTCTCTATTCTTTCCAAAGGTAAGTTTCCACTGATGATCTCATCTACCTTAGCCTTAGACCTCACCACATCTTATAGTTTCGCCTTTACTACAGCCTTAATGGTTCCTTGACTAGATGTACTACTCTGACCTTCCTTGCTGTTATTGTGATCCCTCAACCAAGTCTCTAAGTCTACAACATTTAGGACATGTTGATTTCCAGCGGCTCCCTGACTCGTGCTTGCTTCTGAAGCTGTGCCCATTGGTCCTCCTACTGGTGTTTCCCTTATCCTCAGGTCTGAACAAGTGCTTGTCATAGGTAAAGACTGTATAGTACTGGCACCAATGCGTACTCCCAAAGGATCAGCAGTAGCTGGTAAAGGGGTACTAGATTCCACAGGCACTAGAGATGAGCGATTTCCACTCATGTTCGCTGACCTTCCCAATCCAGTTCCTTCCACCTGAACGGACTTTCGCTTACTAAGGTTTCCCACTGAGCTTGGGTCATACACAGGAACAACCGGACCAATAGTGACCGGTACTGTAAGAGTTTCCGGTAACCATGAAGCAGCATTGACTCAGTTCTATTCCATACCTCCTAAGGCAGACAGTCCTGTCACCCCATCTCCTACGGATATCCTTCCCAAAACTCCTGTACTAGGATCTGTTTGAGGTGAGGTTTGCTTCCTAAGATTTCTGCACTTCCTGAAACTTGCCCCCGCCACCTGATTGATGATTATAAGGTGGAGGACGCTCAGATAACAACCCATCCAACAAACTGTTGTCAGTATCAGTCCCATCATTTCCATTTTCCCTTCTATTCCTGTTCTGAGACTCTCCCTCGCCTACCAGCATTTGGTACAACCTTTCTCCCCCAATGGTATCCATTCTCCATCTCTTAAGCTGTGCATCCTGACATGCCCTCAAAGCCTTCTTCATCTTCCATTGATATATCTCCCTCTTCCTAGCTTGTGCTACACGTATCCATGCGTCTAATGCCTCAAACTGTGATGGTCTAGGCAAAGGTTGCAGCACAAACATTACTTCTCTCAATTGGTGCAACACATCCAACCGAAATGAACCAAAACGTGGGAAGACAATTCACCCTCTTTTTCAGTGATTTTATGCCAATTCTGAAGCCAAATTATAGTGTGGACCCTACTTTTGTCACCATATAATGTGCTGGAGTATCCTCGGGTGGCGTCTCTTTGCCCACTCGAGTAAAAACCCCTTGGTCACCCCTGAAAAGACCCCACAACACCCTGAAACATTGCATGATTCAATTTCAAGTTGTTCAAATTTTGACGACGGAGCGATATTTTCCAATTACAACTTCCTGATGACTACCAACAAATCCCAGCGAGGCGTTACACCAACCGGCCTTTCGCAGCACGGCACACTCTGACATCACCTTCGCTCCTTGCAGCAGCTCACCCTCCTTCACAATTTCTTCATACACATTCACTCACACAAACGATATATCTTGGCTGCGGTGAGTTCCAGGAGTTGAGGGTCAGAGAATGTTATGATGAGCTGTGGTCCCTTTCCCCAGCTATTCTGGTTCCTCTTGCGGTGGTTTCATCCCCCATGGTGGACCTGTCATCGACCTGTGCTATACTCATCCTAGTCACAGGGATTTTGGGGGAGTGACGGGGGTACTCTTAGGATTGGTAGACTATCGCTGCCCGACTCGCTGCTGCTGCTTGTTTTTTCGTTAGTATGCCAATAGTAGTGGTAGGCATCCAGCCCCCATGAGTGGGGATGGCAGTAGTGACAGGCATCCAGCCCCCCATGAGTGGGGATGGTAGTAGTGGTAGGCATCCAGACCCCCATGAGTGGGGATGGTAGTAGTGAGAGGCATCCAGCCCCCATGAGTGGGGATGGCAGTAGTGACAGGCATCCAGCCCCCCATGAGTGGGGATGGTAGTAGTGGTAGGCATCCAGACCCCCATGAGTGGGGATGGTAGTAGTGAGAGGCATCCAGCCCCCTATGGGTGGGGATGGCAGTAGTGACAGGCATCCAGACCCCCATGAGTGGGGATGGTAGTAGTGGCAGGCATCCAGACCCCCATGAGTGGGGATGGTAGTAGTGGTAGGCATCCAGCCCCCCATGAGTGGGGATGGTAGTAGTGGTAGGCATCCAGACCCCCATGAGTGGGGATGGTAGTAGTGAGAGGCATCCAGCCCCCTATGGGTGGGGATGGCAGTAGTGACAGATTGACAATTTCCAATGTTATTTTCTGTGCCGATATATTGAAAACTGATTCTGTTTTGGTTTGTACTGGAAGTAGTATATTCTACTACTCCTTGGACTTTAATTGTATTTTATTGCTATGCTGTGTTTATTGCTTTGCTCTCAATAAAAAAAGTATTTGTGCAACACACTAACACAGTAACACAATGAATATGCCACAAAAAGACTCCACCCAGGTTTAGAAAAATAGATTATTATATTCTATACAAAACAAAAACAAAACAACAAACATCCAATACATAGAAGTTGAGATATAAAATTTTAAAGGAATAAATGTAATAAAGCACTTAGAAGCAAGTAGCGCTGAAAAGGTTACATTAGGTCACACTGACCGGGCCAAAGTCAAAGTACGGGCGGACCCCAATGGAGCGGCGTCTAGCTATAGGACCACGCATGCCCTGGTGAACAAAGTACTTTTCCTGGTCGCTAACAGTGAGATGTGTCGACGTCGAAGCTTGCAGATGCAGGATACCTCGATCTTCTCTACACAGTGAAGGTGATGGGTGACGGATTTGGGAGGTGTTGAGCGATATGCCGTATTATGCCATGCAGATAAGGAAATACATTGATCTCACCACGCTGCCCGATGCATCGTTCTCTGGAGGCAAACAGCTGGCTTCAGTGTGATGCAACGATTTTTACTCCTGCAACCGAATCGATGCACAGGTTCTGCTACATGCAGACAGGAGATGCGTTGAAATCTGTGTTGCAAGTATGTGGACCACCTCCTGAAATCCAGGCACAGGAGCTGGGGGAGAGACTTTGATTTCCCTAAGTCTCAAGCAACAGGAGGCAAGCCAACAAGCCCCAGGAGATCACTAGGAGGAAGGCAGAGTCCAGCTCTCCTTTAGCAGAGTCAGAGAGCAGCAGGCAGTAGGGCAACATGCAGAAAAGCAGGCCTTCAAGATCAGCAGTCCAGTTGAGTCCTTTTAGCAGCACAGCAGTTCTTCGGACAGAGGTTCAGGTGTAGGTCCAGAAGTGTTTGATTTGTGTGGGTCAAGGATCCAGTACTTATATCCAAAGGTGCCTTTGAAGTGGAGTAAGCCTGGGCAAGTGCCAGAAAAACTTTCCTCCAGCAGCGGAGTCTGTTAAGTCATGCTGCTTGCACTGATTTTAGTGCCAGGAGTTTATCCTGGGCTGCAAAATCAGCGCAAACTGCACTACGCATTGAGCCAGAGGTTGCTGCTGTTTTCTGCTGCTCGAGTATACATTCTACTTGAGCGGCAGCTTCCTTAACGTGATTGGCAGATTCCTCAACGCGAGCAGTCTCGACCTTCCGCAATGAGAAATCTCACCAGCAGGAGGTCTAGCGTGTTATTTTTTCTCGCAAGTGCTCACCAACTTACCTTTGGCGAGCCGTTCGAGTAAAAAACTTTGCTTCGTGTCACTTCACAGAGTTTTTCATGCGGAGTGGGCAAAACTCCGTGAACTTCGCCGGTGGAGCAGAATTCTTCGCCCACCCCTAAAGTGGAGGTGACATCAAAGGCTGACCTCTGAAGTGCACACAATCCCTTTCAGACCAGTCCTATCTACTAGACTAACTGTGGAGGGGAAATCAGTGATTTGTGGGTGGACAGGACACTAACTATTGAAGTGTGTCAGCCCCTCCCATTCCTCCCTGCCCAGGAAGACCCATCAGAAGGCAAATGAACGCAGATGAGTGCTCAGAATGCAGCTGAGCCTCCCCTTCCTGTGTTTGTGGCTGCTAGAAGGAATGCAGAAAGCCTAGCTGTTACCCAACCCAGGCGTGTATTGGAGACAGGCTGTAAGGCTCAAGAGAGCTAAGAGCAGAGAAATATCCACTTTCTAAAAGTGCCATTTCTAAAACAGTAATGTTAAATCCAACTTCAACAGTAAGGAGGATTTATCAAGACCATTCCAAACATATGAAACACGAAAAAGCTACTCCTCTCTGACCAGGAATTACAGCTTAAAAGTGTATTAAGGAATTCCCAATCCTAGTCTATGAGACGAGCAGGCCTCACAGTAGTGAAAAACGAATTAGGCTATTTATCAGTAATAGGACATGAAAAACATAAAAATAAATTCCCTACTTTTGAGTTACCTAGCACCCTGCCTTTTGGGTTACCAAGGGCCAACCTTAGGTGTGACTTATGTGTAATACATAGGGGAGTTTAAGGCTTGGCAAGTCATTTGAAATGCCTAGTCGAAGTAGCAGTAAACTGCGCACACAGGCCCTGCAATGGCAAGTCTGAGGCAGGTTTGAAAGGCTAATTGTGTAGGTGGCACAATCAGTGCTGCAGGCCCACTTGTAGTATTTAATTTACACGCCCTAGATATATGGTACACCATTGTATAAGGGACTTAAAGGTAAATTACATATACCAAACAGGTGTAAGGCAAATATAACATGTTTAAGTGAGAGAGCACATGCACTTTAGCACTGGCTAGCAGTGGTAAAGTGCCCAGCGTCCTAATACCAGCAGAAACGAGTACAGAAAAATGGAGGGAGGCAGGCAAAAGGTTGGGGGAAGACCACCCTAAAGCTGTCAGTCTAACAAGAAGCTTTTCATGTTTCATATTTTTGGAATGGTAATGATAAATCCTCCTCTATGGTGAAGTTGATTTTAAAAATACTATTTTAGCAATGACACTTTTAGAAAGTGGACATTTCTCTGCACTTACTGCTCTATGCGCCTGACAGCCTGTCTCCTATATACATCTAGGGTGGGTGACAGCTACACTTTGTGTATTCCCTCTAGACAGCCTACTTTGTGCATTCCCTCTAGACAGCCACAACACAGGAAGGATAGGTGTGCCTGAGAACCCACCTACATACATCTGCTTTCTGATGGCCTTGCCTAGGCAGGATGGAAGGTAGGGGTTAACACTTAACTTGAATAAGCAGTGTCCTGTCCCTCCACATTGGACTGATTACCCCCACAGAGAGCCTGGCAGACAGGACTGGGTTGAAAGGGATATTTGTTCACTTCAGAGAGCTGCTCTGAAGTCCCCCCCACATCAAAGGCACTTTTGAGTATAAGTACTGGGTCTCCATCCCCTAAAATCAGACACTACTGGACTTGTAACTTAAGCTCTGCCAGAAAAATGTCTATGCTGCTTAAAGGACTCATCTGTACTGCTGATCTGGAAGGTCTGCCTTTCTGTTTGTTGTCCTGCTGCCTGCTGCTCTCTGACTCTGCGTAAGGTGAGCTGGACTCTGCCTTCTCACTAAGTGATCTCCAAGGGCTTATTGGCTTGCCTCCTGTTGCTTCAGACTCAGGGATAGCAATGTCTCTACCCCTGCTCCTATGCCTGACTCACTGGAAGTGGTCCAAATACTTGCAACACGGATTTCGATGCATCTCCTGTCTGCGTGTAGCAGAACTGGCGCATCGATCTGGTTGTGGGAGTTAAAATCGGTGCATCGCCTCTGAACCAGCGCTTTGCCTCCGGAGATCGGCGCATTGGACAGTGCGTCACTGCTGCTGCAGCTTGGTGAGATCGACGCATCCCCTCAACTGCATGGCAGAATCCGGCATATGGCTCGACGCCTCTCGACTCCAGCACCCGTTTTCGGAACTGGTGCATCGCCTTTACTGCGTGGAGAAGATCGACGCATCCTGCACTTGAAAGCCTTGACATCGACACATCTCGCTGTTTGCGACCAGGAGAGCTACTTTGTTCACCAGGGACCTTGTGGGTCCTATAACCGGCCTGCGCTGCATAATGGTCGGCCCGAACTTTGACTTTGCCCTGGTGCAGCACGACCTAAATTCACCTTTATAGCGTTACTTACTTCTAAGCGCTTTATTGCATTTATTCCTTCAAAATTCAATCTCTCAACTTCTATTCATTGGATTTTTGTCGTTTTGGTCTTGTTTTATTCAAAATATAATCTATTTTCAAAACCTGTGTGGAGTCTTTTTGTGGTGTATTCATTGTGTTACTGTGTGAGTGAGTTGCACATATACTTTACTCATTGCCTCTTTAGATAAGCCTGACTGCTCTGTGCCAAGTTACCAGAGGGTGCACACATGTTATCTTTTAGTGTGTATCTAGCTTACCTTGACTAGAGAGGTGGTTTCTGCCTAGCCTTGGTGCATACCTCAGCCAACTAGGAATACCATTTCTAACACAGAGCATGCTACATTGATAGTATGTGGCTGGAAGCTGCAGATGGGCTTTCTTTAACTGTAAACTCATCAAATTAAAGCAGTGACTCAAACAGGGACGTATCCAGGATTACCAGTTCAAGAATCTGAAAAGGAACCAGCTCTAGCAATAGAAAAAAACTGGAAATATTCATAACATAGTAACCTTCAAGTGTAGAAAACGTGAGAGGGTGGAGATTAATTTGAAATGTTCGGCTCTCCAGTAAATAAAATGAAAGAGTAATTAAAGTGTTCTCCCTGTGGGTCATTAGTTTCTGGAAATAGCTCTTGCGTAAATCAACACGATTTGGATTATGCTGCGTCATTCAGTACTGCATCTGTGAAAAGGCTGAGATGCATTGCAGGCACGCGGCCAGACTGCAGTCAAGGCTTCCATTTGCGCATGAAGGTAATAACTGAACCAAAGGAAAGATGCATTTTTCTATAGTTGTAAGGTCTGTAGAGGGAGCTCTAAAATCATCCCTTCCCTTGCGATTCGCGTACAGTGCAAGAGGAAGAATAATCGGCGGTAGTTAATCATGGATTTCCTAATAGGCTTATCTTTCTTCATCAGCTGAAAAGAGCAATGACACCTTCCGGCCTGTCAAAGGGTTCCTGCCGCGGTGCTGCCTGTTGACTGATCGCGTTCCTTCCCCGATGTCTTTTATTCTGCTGTGCTGTTCTTTGTTGTACTGTACATCAGGAGTAAATAGTACACATGATGCAAATCCAAGCCTTGCATGCACGTCCATTTTTCATGCAGGGGCACTGCGAGCACTAAAGCAGCATGGACAAAACTGCACAATAAAGCTCTTTGCAAGCTCATTAAAGACCGTTCATCTCTATTAGAGTAGATGACAGGCAACAATACCAAGCATTTGAGATTCTTACAACACAGCACCTGTGCCCTTGTCTCATCACATCATAGCTGCCACCTTGCCCCTGTCAGATGTGACACCTTCAGTAAGCCCTGGCTTTTTATCCAACTGTACTTTGCAAGATAACATTGTTCATCCCATATTTATAACATTAAAAAGGAAATTACAAGTCCCATAATGCAATCTGCTGTCGTCTAAAACTCATGGGTTGGCTTAAGTTGTGCATTTGGCATTTTGCTGAATTGGCAGGTATGCTATATGGACTGTTTACAACTGGGCCAGGGTACTTTACAGATGTCACATTGTCACAGTTAGACCAGTGACTGACATACATCTATAAATTGTACATAAAGGGTCTTTTCAAATGGCAAACGTTTTAAGGAATAATGCAGCACACCGCTTACTATGTGTCAGTCTAATGTTGTATTCACAAGAAAAGCACGTTAGACATGTATACATTTGGGTCTACAGCACAGGGTGTATCTTTTAAAACATAATGGAAATCACTCGAATGACACGCTATTGGATGCCTGCATGTAAGCACTGTGCATGCACTGGGGCCCGGGGGCCACCCTGTGATTTAGCTTCGGTAAAGGCCCGGCACTGTCTGAGTTATTACTGGCACAGCAGGGGTATTGTACCATGCGCAGTTTTTACCTGGTAATGAAAGGAGGCTAGTTTGCAGTCAATATAAGCCTCCAACTTAATCACGGTGTCAGGAAAGTAGATAACTCAGCAGGAAAGTAATAGGATTCAAAGGACGGCAATAACCTCTTCAGCCACATGCAATGATGAAGAAAAGAAGGGACTGCCGTCGATACGTCTTTAAAAGCGTAGGTCATTCTCTGTCACTGGAGAGGTAAAGGTGCTTTCAGCCCGAGAAAGGAGCTAAGTAACTCATTCCCGACATCCTCAAGCAGTCATTTGGAACCGCAGTTACACTTGTGATCATTGCAAAACAGGCCCAAACTTCTGCAGAATAGAGAAGCAAAGCAACGCTCTGGGTGTTTTTATCAGTTGTTTTGAAAAAGTAACAATGCGCATGTTTACGAGCTAATAAACAATGCAACACATTTCATTAATGATTCATTTCCAGTTACACAAATACTCAGGGGCAGATTTACGTTAAACTAACGCAGCACGGTGCAGCAAGTCATTTTGCTGCGCCGTGCTGCGTTAGTCTGGAAAGCACAGGGATGCGACATATTTACAAGAATATGTCGCATCTCTGTGCTTCCCCCTGCGCTGGTGCACAAACTGCTGCCATGCGCCGGCGCAGGCACCCTTGCACCATGGTGCAAGGATGCCTGCGTCGTGGGGAGATTGTTTTTGTGCAGGAAGGGGCACCTTCCTGCACAAAAACAATCACTACAGGCATTTTCCTCTTCCAATGCGTGCTGTAGAATGCAGCACGCATTGAAAGAGGAAAAACGAGGAAAAATGAAAACATTTCTCCTCGCTACGCCACCTCTAGGGTGGCGTAGCATACTGACGCATCTCCAGAGTTACGATTTCACGTAATTCTGGAGTTGAGTCCTGTTCCATGAGTGTTGCGTGGGAACACCCACTGCAACACCCATGGAACGCCCCTTCACCGCAAAGTGCTGCGTGTGAAGGGACCGTATTTACAAGGAGAGGAAAAGTCACGCAGGGTGGCTTTTCCTCTCCTTGTAAATATAGAGGAGCCCCCTGCGCCACCAGTACGTCACAAAAAGTGACGTACTGGTGGCGCAGGGGACTTGTAAATCTGCCCCACAGTGTTTTTATCCAGGTTTCGAATTTAGTGACAGCAGCTTCACAGAGCTCTTTGTAGTAAACACTCGTTATTGTGTTTATCTTTCTGTGCTTACCATGGCAAATGTATCAGCTTGTATGCTGCAGAAAAGATAAAAACAGCATCAAAGTCAATAAATTATTAAGAAGTACTATGCCCAATATACCAGCGCATGTTCACTATAAACTGGTACAACAGTAATACACACTAATAGTGTGCATACCGCGTGCGAGTCGCCCCCCCCCTTAGTGACCACTACTTTCTTATTCTCCTCACCACCCTTAAGCACCAGAGAAAACAATAAGGCAGTTAGTTGGTCATCACTGCACAGTCCTTTATTATATCTTAAAGCAGATTAATCTTTTATTGTTCATTGTCAGAAACACTTGACCATTTCAAACCATAGGTAAACCACACGACACACTTGTTAGCCAAAAGAGGTAGGTTATTTCCATTCCAAGGAGTACATTCTTCAAACGATATTATTTGCATTTCGGTCATGGCCTTAGCCATCCGGATGTCAAGACACGCACTTCGGTCATGAATCCCCCTGTGCTTGCTGTGCCAGCAGGCCCCAACTTGCACTGTTTTATCAGTAGTAACTTTCAGTCCTAGTCCTCCAACCCAGAGAGAGGCACTACCACCATGGCCCTTCTTACGCCTTGGCCCCACCGGGGTTCCTGAACACCGGATAACCCCTTCCAGTTTCTTAACCTCCACACAGGCATCTTGGGTAGGGCAGGAGAGTCCAGGACCACCAGCAGGTCAGTCCCCCCTCCCGCCAGCCCGGAGCCCCCAGTGAATGCGCGCCCTGTTCCAGGGTCAACCAGTCCATGCCAAAAAAGTAGTCCACACCATTTTTCTTGCCCGGGACCCCGCCAATCTAGTCCTTATTCTTTAGGGATGGGTGGGTGGGTAACTCGTTGCTGGTCTGCCACCTCCGGAGGTGCTGGAAAAGGACAAAGAGGGTTTCCTTGTCTCTCCTGCCGCTTTTATCCTTGCCGGGGAGAGGACAGAGACCCTGTGCCCTTTGATGACGTTGGCTGTGGGCCGCCTGCAACACCTTCCACTTCCTTCCGGCCCCCGCCCTGCCTCACCTACAGAAAATAAAAAGGGAAGAAACACTACCGGCTCCCGCCCGAGATGCCACTAAGGTCGCCACGCCCCTAGGTGCGGGTGGCGCCGATCATAGTGTGCATACTGCGTGCGAGTCGCCCCCTCCTCCTTAGTGACCCTTGACCTTGCCAGGTAGGTCGCTCCCCCACCACACAGCTCCGCCTGTGCTGTCTGCCCGCTGCTCCTGTAGGTAAGATCGCCCTCCGCTTGTGGCCCCGGTGCCAGTTTTGTCTGCTTGTCTCCCCTTTTCCTTTCTGTGCCCCTCGCTGCCCCACTGTTGTTGTGCCCGTGATTTGCCTGCTCTCCCCCGTTTTCCTTCTGTGCCCCTCGCTGCCCCACTGTTGTTGTGCCCGTGATTTGCCTGCTCTCCCCCGTTTTTCCTTCTGTGCCCCTCGCTGCCCCACTGTTGTTGTGCCCGTGATTTGCCTGCTCTCCCCCGTTTTTCCTTTCTGTGCCCCTCGCTGCCCCACTGTTGTTGTGCCCGTGATTTGCCTGCTCTCCCCCGTTTTTCCTTCTGTGCCCCTCGCTGCCCCACTGTTGTTGTGCCCGTGATTTGCCTGCTCTCCCCCCGTTTTTCCTTCTGTGCCCCTCGCTGCCCCACTGTTGTTGTGCCCGTGATTTGCCTGCTCTCCCCTCGTTTTTCCTTCTGTGCCCCTCGCTGCCCCACTGTTGTTGTGCCCGTGATTTGCCTGCTCTCCCCCCATTTTTCCTTCTGTGCCCCTCGCTGCCCCACTGTTGTTGTGCCCGTGATTTGCCTGCTCTCCCCCCGTTTTTCCTTCTGTGCCCCTCGCTGCCCCACTGTTGTTGTGCCCGTGATTTGCCTGCTCTCCCCCGTTTTTCCTTCTGTGCCCCTCGCTGCCCCACTGTTGTTGTGCCCGTGATTTGCCTGCTCTCCCCCGTTTTTCCTTCTGTGCCCCTCGCTGCCCCACTGTTGTTGTGCCCGTGATTTGCCTGCTCTCCCCCGTTTTTTCCTTTCTGTGCCCCTCGCTGCCCCACTGTTGTTGTGCCCGTGATTTGCCTGCTCTCCCCCGTTTTTCCTTCTGTGCCCCTCGCTGCCCCACTGTTGTTGTGCCCGTGATTTGCCTGCTCTCCCCCGTTTTCCTTCTGTGCCCCTCGCTGCCCCACTGTTGTTGTGCCCGTGATTTGCCTGCTCTCCCCCCGTTTTTCCTTCTGTGCCCTTCGCTGCCCCACTGTTGTTGTGCCCGTGATTTGCCTGCTCTCCCCCGTTTTCCTTCTGTGCCCCTCGCTGCCCCACTGTTGTTGTGCCCGTGATTTGCCTGCTCTCCCCCGTTTTTCCTTCTGTGCCCCTCGCTGCCCCACTGTTGTTGTGCCCGTGATTTGCCTGCTCTCCCCCGTTTTTCCTTCTGTGCCCCTCGCTGCCCCACTGTTGTTGTGCCCGTGATTTGCCTGCTCTCCCCCGTTTTCCTTCTGTGCCCCTCGCTGCCCCACTGTTGTTGTGCCCGTGATTTGCCTGCTCTCCCCCGTTTTTCCTTTCTGTGCCCCTCGCTGCCCCACTGTTGTTGTGCCCGTGATTTGCCTGCTCTCCCCCCGTTTTTCCTTCTGTGCCCCTCGCTGCCCCACTGTTGTTGTGCCCGTGATTTGCCTGCTCTCCCCCGTTTTTCCTTCTGTGCCCCTCGCTGCCCCACTGTTGTTGTGCCCGTGATTTGCCTGCTCTCCCCCCGTTTTTCCTTCTGTGCCCCTCGCTGCCCCACTGTTGTTGTGCCCGTGATTTGCCTGCTCTCCCCCGTTTTTCCTTCTGTGCCCCTCGCTGCCCCACTGTTGTTGTGCCCGTGATTTGCCTGCTCTCCCCCGTTTTTCCTTCTGTGCCCCTCGCTGCCCCACTGTTGTTGTGCCCGTGATTTGCCTGCTCTCCCCCGTTTTTCCTTCTGTGCCCCTCGCTGCCCCACTGTTGTTGTGCCCGTGATTTGCCTGCTCTCCCCGTTTTTCCTTTCTGTGCCCCTCGCTGCCCCACTGTTGTTGTGCCCGTGATTTGCCTGCTCTCCCCCGTTTTTCCTTCTGTGCCCCTCGCTGCCCCACTGTTGTTGTGCCCGTGATTTGCCTGCTCTCCCCCGTTTTTCCTTCTGTGCCCCTCGCTGCCCCACTGTTGTTGTGCCCGTGATTTGCCTGCTCTCCCCCGTTTTTCCTTCTGTGCCCCTCGCTGCCTATCGCCATTCCCCGCCGCTGCGTCCCTGCGGCCCCGCCCCCTGACTGCCCATTCGCTGCCCCTGCCTCCCGCCTCCCAGCTGCTCCTCCCTCCCACCTCCCCATAAATGGCGGCCGCTGCACGGCCGCGCAGCGGACGTGCGCAGCGGGCGCGCCGCTGGCGCGCCGAAGGCGCGCCTAAGGCAAGCCCGTCTGCGCCCGTCCGCGACTGGACCGCGCCCAGCGCCAGAACCCCTGGATCCCACCGATGCAACACCACTCGACGGACCTACGACGCCGCCACACTCACCGCACTCAATGCCGGCCGGAACCCTGCCTGCTACCGAGCCTCACCGAGACGCACCCACGGACCCTTCACCTGCCAAACCTGCCGATTCACCTGCCCCCTGACGTGCACCACCTCCGCCAAGTCGAGCAACAGCAGCAACCACCTGAAATGCATCCTGCTGAACACCCGCTCCGTCCACAGGCACGCCGTGGAACTCTGGGACCTGCTCGACGCAACAGCACCGGACATCGCCTTCCTCACCGAAACCTGGATGAACGCCTCCTCAGCGCCTGACATCGCCATAGCCATCCCGGATGGATACAAGATCACCCGGAGGGACCGCGTCAACCAGACGGGAGGAGGCATCACCATCGTACACAAGAACACCATCCGCATCTCGACTAACTCCGTCGAGACCTTCACCGCCGCCGAACACCTACACTTCCAGATACACACGGACCCCAAGACCACCCTCCGAGGCACCCTCATCTACAGACCCCCGGGACCACGCACACTATTCAGCGAAGACATCGCAGACTTCATCAGCCCGCACGCCATGCCCTCCGCCGACTACATCCTCCTAGGGGACCTCAACTTCCACCTGGAGAACAACAACGACAGAAACACCACCGCCCTGCTGGACAACCTCGCCAACCTCGGACTCAAGCAACTGGTGAACACGCCCACCCACTACGCCGGCCACACGCTTGACCCCGTCTTCTCGTCCAGCAAGCACATCTCCTTCAGCCACGCCACCGGACTCCACTGGACCGACCACAGCTGCGTCCACTTCAGCTTCAGAAAGACTGCGACCCACCACCACCCGCAACAGGCTCCCCGCCGGAGCTGGAGCAAGATCACCGCCCGAGCAGCTCACCGCCTCCCTCAGCCAGAACACACCCACCGACACAACGGACCCAAACGAAGCAGCCAGCAACCTCGCCAAGTGGCTGACCGCCTGCGCCGACGACCTCGCACCACTAAAAACCCTCCCAGCAGACCCGGAAGCAAGAAAACCCCTTGGTTCACCAACGAACTCAAGGAATCCAAGAAGAACTGCCGCACTCTCGAGAAAACCTGGCGACTCGTCCAGACCACAGACAACAGGACCGCCCTCAAGCACGCCACCCGCAAACACCACCAGCTGATCCGTGCCACCAAGAAGTCGGCACTCAAAGAACGACTGGACAACAACGCCCATGACAGCAAGGAACTTTTCAGCATCGTCAAAGAGTTCTCCAACCCCAGCGCCGGAAACAACGACATCACCCCCTCGCAAGACCTCTGCAACTCACTCTCCGCGTTCTTCCACCGCAAGATCACCGACATACACAACAGCTTCGACGCACAAACAACGCACCCTACCGCCGAACCAATGCCCGCCACCACCACCCTCTGCAACTGGACCCCGATCAACACCGAAGACACCACCCGCACGATGAACTCCATCCACTCCGGATCACCAACCGACCCCTGCCCACACCACGTCTTCAACAAAGCCGACGCCACCATCGCACCCCATCTCCGGGACATCATCAACTCCTCCTTCCACACCGCCACCTTCCCGGAGAGCTGGAAGCACGCCGAGCTTACCGCCCTCCTGAAGAAACCAACGGCGGACCCCACCGACCTCAAGAACTACCGCCCCATCTCGCTCCTTCCGTTTCCGGCCAAAGTCATCGAGAAGACCGTCAACAGACAGCTTGCCGCCTTCCTCGAGACGAATGGATCCTCGACCCCTCGCAGTCCGGGTTTCGGGCCAACCACAGCACCGAGACCGCCCTTATCGCAGCCACCGACGACATCAGAACCCTAACCGACAACGGGGAAACAGCTGCCCTCATCCTCCTGGACCTCTCCGCGGCGTTCGACACCGTCTGCCACCGCACCCTAGTGAAGCGCCTCAGCAACATCGGAATCCGAGAGAAAGCACTGGAATGGATCATCTCGTTCCTCGCCGGAAGAACCCAGAGAGTCCGCCTCTCCCGTTCAGATCCGAAGCCACCGAAGTCATCTGGCGGCGTTCCACAAGGATCCTCACTCAGCCCGACCCTCTTCAACGTCTACATGAGCCCCTCGCAGCCATCGCACGCCGACACAACCTCAACATCATCTCCTACGCCGACGACACCCAGCTGATCCTCTCCCTCACCAACGACCCCACCACCGCCAGAGCCAACCTGCACGACGGGATGAGAGACGTCGCCGACTGGATGAGGAACAGCCGCCTTAAACTGAACTCAGACAAGACGGAAGTCCTCATCCTGGGCTCATCACCCTCCGCCTGGGACGACTCCTGGTGGCCCCCGGCCCTGGGCACCGCACCCAAGCCAACGGACCGCGCACGCAACCTGGGCTTCATCCTGGACTCCTCCCTATCGATGACCAGACAAGTCAACGCCGTCTCATCTTCATGCTTCAACACCCTGCGCATGCTCCGCAAGATCTTCAGATGGATCCCCACTGAAACCAGGAAGACCGTCACCCAGGCACTCGTCACCAGCCGACTGGACTATGGGAACACCCTCTACGCCGGAACCACAGCCAAACTTCAAAAGAGACTCCAGCGCATCCAGAACGCCTCCGCACGACTCATCCTGGACATCCCCCGACACAGCCACATCACCGTACACCTGAAAGACCTGCACTGGCTCCCCGTCAGCAAGAGAATCACGTTCAGACTCCTCACCCACGCACACAAGGCCCTCCACGACCTGGGCCCAAAGTACCTCAACGACCGCATGTCCTTCTACACGCCCACACGCCAGCTACGATCAACCAGCCACGCCCTCGCCACCGTACCACGCATCCGCAGAACCACCGCCGGAGGAAGATCCTTCTCCTACCTGGCGGCCAAGACCTGGAACTCCCTCCCCACTCACCTTCGGCGAACCCAGGACCATCTCGCCTTCAGGAAGCAGCTCAAGACCTGGCTGTTCGAGCAGTAACTTACCCCCTCCCCCAGCGCCTTGAGACCCTCCCGGGTGAGTAGCGCGCTCTATAAATGCCGTGATTGATTGATTGAGTGACCACTACATTCTTATTCTCCTCACCACCCTTAACCCCTTCGATGCTCATGACAGAGCGGTTCCAGCATGAGCATCGGTTGGGCTGTGCTTATGACGGAACCGCTCCGTCATGAGCACAGCCCCTGGGGGAAGCGCTGGCGCTCTCCTCTGGGGCATCGATCTTGCCCCCACAGAGGGGGATGGCATCGGAAGAGTTTACGCTGCCATCCCCGTCCCCCCACGCTTCCCCATGACGTCAGCGCGCACAGCACGCGCCGACGTCATCAGGAAGCGCTGGACACGCTGGAAATCATTTCTTTCCAGCGCGTCCAGAGGGAGGGTGAGTGCTTGTTGGTGCGGTGGCGCGGGGGGGCCGTAACAGGATGCCTTGAGGCATCGGGGAGAGGAAAGAGTATTTCCTCTCCCCTGATGTCTCAATGCAGGGCATTCCTGCTTCACGATCGTGCACAGCGTCGCGATCGTGGAGCAGGAATGCCCCACTAGACACCAGGGATGTTTTTT